>CM062620.1:36245539-36553039 GCA_025617555.3 Puccinia polysora
ATTTCTCTCTCTCTCTCTCTCTCTCTCTCTCTCTCTCTCTCTCTCTCTCCTCTCTCTCTCTCTCTCTCTCTCTCTCTCTCTCTCTCTCTCTCTCTCTCTCTCTCTCTCTCTCTCTCTCTCTCTCCTCTCTCTCTCTCTCTCTCTCTCTAAAAGGGTGCATCCTTATGCTTACAGATGCTAGGACCATTGATTCTGTAACTGAGGGACAACTTGGGGAGTCCACCACTCTTGCTTCCACAAGGTGGTTGGTGTTGAAAATTTTTCTGGCATATCTGATGATTCTGTAGGACAACAGTTGAGTGTTGAATCCAATCAAAATTCAAGGAGCTCCCATTTCTTCCATTTTTGAATTTATCTCAGTTTGATTCAGCTTGCAGGTAAGTGAGGTTCATATAGGTCCAATATTCCCATTTGGGAAGGTCTTCCCATGCATTTTATACCACGGAGAGTGTTCTCCTTTGGATTTTGGAATTTGATTTAGCATCAATCATCTGCTCTTGAAAACCTCATTGCACACAGATTTTGGCAGGCCTGTATTGGGAATTTTTGCTTGAGTTGCTTCCATAATGGTTTGATTTGCACATTCAACTCTGCCATTGTGTTTTGAATGATAGGGTTCACTTAAAATTTGATTTATTTGTTGTCACTTGTAATACCCTTGAAGCTTTGAGTTTACAAACTCTCCTCCCCCATTGAAACACACCTCTTTGGGATATTTTCCAGTTTTCCAATTGATGATGCACATGATGAAGTTGGCTGTGTTGCTCTTGGCTTTGAGGGGGAAACAGGCAATTTACCCAAAAAAGGATTTGACAAGGCTCAAAATGCACCTGAAATCACCTCTTGAGGTTGGAGACATGGCTCCCATCAGATCTAAATGAATCTTTTAGAGGCAATTTTTTGCAATACTCTGCTGTTGTTTGAATGGCTGGCAAGCTATCTTTTATTTGTCACAACTTAGGCATTCAAAGGATTCCTGATGATAAGTTACAGTGAAGGAACTTTTCCATTTTCCCAATAATTGCATGTCCAAGAAAACAATGGATAACCAATGGATTTTGGATAGCTCCATTTTCAAAAATATCAGTCCCTAGTCTTGCGCTGCATGTTTATCATTAATAGATTTTTGGTGATTGTTCCAGAAAATATTTTCCAATTGTGATCAACCAATTTGAAAGTTTAGGGAGTGGATGAGGATTTGAAATTCAATGAAACTCCCTTGCTCATCAGAGCTCCAAGGGACAGAAAGTTGATGGTAGACTTGGGTATCAAAACAGAATTGGATAGTGTTATGAATGCATCTTTAGTTGCCAGGGATGCTTCACAGGTCCCATTAATTGACATAGCCATGTCTTTCTTCCCAGTTTGAATTTTTCCAGAGCTGTAAGTAAGAGTTAGCCAATTGAACCTATCCTTTTCCCAATCATGTGCACCAACCACTGAGAGTCTAAGATGAAGCAGTTTTTTGTGCTCAAAAAGTTGGAGTTCAGGACTCCAAAGTAGATTTAAAAGTGGCCTTTTTTGGAGATTTCTTTTCTGGATTTCTTGCCTCTTTTATGCACATTTGGAGGCTTGAGACTGGGAAATTCCACCCAGCAGGACTTGGCCAAGTGGGATGTCACTTTGTGGTTGTGTTTTCCATTTTTGCAACTTTTCACTTGGTAAAAAGCTACACTGACAGGTTCCGCACAATAATTTTGAGGTATTACTTCATTCTATTTCTGGATGAGGTATTTTAGAAAAGTTTTGATCTTCATCCCAGTTAAACTGTGTGTGATTTGCAACTTCATGCTTTGAATGGAAGCCATAAATTTTAACAGTAAAAATTAGGGGCTGAAGTTGGAGGGGTTCTCAATCCTGTCAGGTTGCTACTGTTAAAGGCAAATCTGCAAATTTCAGCTTGCTACTACGGACTTAGCTTTAAAAGTCTCAAAAAACCAAAAAATAAAAATAAATAAATAAAAATATTAAGAATAAGTGGGAAATCTGTAAATATTTTTGCAGAAGTGGATTCCACACCCAAAATAGGGTAGTGTCATCAATGAGTCCACCCTTGAAATATAACTCCTTCATAATTCAAATAATTGTATAAGAATTTACCAAAAGGTCAAGGCACCAATATGGCACCTTTTGTCCAGTTTAATATTTCACACATTTTCACGTATAGGTTTCAAACCTAAAATTCAGTCTTAATTGAGGTTTTGTGTATATTTTAGGAGTTACACACGGAAATATGTTATTCCAAAATTACCGCGCACAGTCCTGCGTCCCTAGAAAACCCCTACGTACCCCAATAATCACATTCCCATGTACAGGAGTCCCACCAAGGCAGCCAATTTTTCCACGCACGCAGAGGATCGTACCCCGCGTGCATCTGAATGGACTGATCCGCGCTTCAGGATTAGTTTTGACAGCAGGTACCACTCATAGGAGCTACAACCTAGTAGGATTGACCTGGCATATGCATTTAAAATGATCTAAAAAAACTCAAAACCAAATTAAAATATTATATAATTAATTTTAAAGTATTTTAAATAATAAATCAAATATTGAAGGTTGCCACAAAACAGACAGATCCTAATCTTTCAATACCACAAAACACTACAAGGGGTGGCCTTAAAAATTATCAAAAATTACCTATGTGCTCATCAGATGATGAAATATCAATGAATATCCACATATCTCTAATTCAAACCAATTTTAATAGTACAAATAAAGGATAAGTGTAGAATAATCAGAATTATGCCATAAATAGATTAGCAGATCCTGTGGCCAAATGAGTACATAAATCCAGCAGATCTGAGGACAGCTGATTGAAAGAACCAATTGGACGTTCTGAAATTTTCCTGACTTTCTTACCAGCCTTATCCTATGAGAAAAACCATCTTTATGCGCCCTGAGAAGCTGATTATCACCCCAAAAGGTATTTATACAGACCCCTTTGGATCCATTACATCCCATTAGTTTTACCAGGAATTTATTATTATCAATCAGACTCTGTGTAATTGCTAACAAAGTGCTTGTAAATATATAAGCAAGTTTTTTCTGGCCTATTCTGCAGTATTATTATTTTTAACAAAAAAAATCAATCTGATTCATTAAGGTTTATTCTGGAAATCAACCCAATCTTCCCTGAAACCCTTTACCTGGATATTTGGAGGCTTTTCAATGGATTATTGACTCAGAGTGGGTTTTTATATTCCTGCCTTGTCAATTTTTCTGTTTTTCCAAGCCATATCAGTGGAAAATTCCTTATAAGGCACACATTATGTATTCCAAGATTCTTAAACTGCCTAAGGAGGCCCCTTGAAGAGAGGTTGTCTTCCTGTAAAGATCCCCATTACTATAATACTGTTTCCCCTCTTTTTATAACAAATTGAAAAAATTTTAGACAAAACAATTAAACCTAGCACCATCAGTTAAGCATATTTATTATTTGAGCATATTGAGTTTTAATCTTTGGAGTAATATTATTATTATTATTGCAGTGTTTTTATCTTTCTCTGTAGCAAAAGGACTGCAAGGTTCCAGGTATCAGAGAGCTGACAACTGTGGTTCTGGCCGGAAAATACCCCTAAATAATTAATTCTTAATTATTTATTCCTTGGACCAGGCAATTTATTATTTTTTTAAAAAAATTAGTAAAAATACTTCAAACCTATTTTTGCTTCTGTTATTCTTCCAGTGTATCTTAAGACCAATGGGGAATTGATCAATTATTTTTTGAATCTTCTCAAACAGAAAAATGAAGAAAAGCTCCATAACTTTTTGCCTGTTATTATAACTCCTGAGCAACAACAGAAAATTTGCTTTATCAAAAACAACAAGTTATAAAGGAAAAAGAACTTGAGCTTGAAAGATTCATCAATTTTGACTCTTTATTGAGGCCACAAAAGTATTCAAAAATTTATCAAAGAAAACTTTCTATCTAATAAATAAATAACAAGGAAGTTGAAATAAAAGGAAAAATCACAAGAATGAGCATTGAAATTATTTTTGTTCAAAATATTATAAAATCACAGATGATTACAAAAAAATAAAAAACTTATATTTTTTATTGTTTTATCAACCTTAGGGGACTTTGTTTCTGGTGGCCTCATTGAACAGGAACTTCTTGAGGAATTCTAAAATTATTGGCAAAAAATAAAAAATACTTGAAAAAATATTATTTTTACATTTTAATATTTTTTCAAAAATTTTTGACAGAGACTTATACTTTTTTTTTACTATGTATCAAAACAGAAAAAACACCTGTGCAACTTCTAGAGCATCATTGTATGTATCTCTTCCCAGAGGAACCCGCAATTGCAAGGACCTCAGTTGAGAACAGGATGAGTGGGCTCAAACCCATGACCATAGCAATATGCAGGACAACAACAGAGAAAACTGCTGCCTCCAACTCAACCAACTCAATGTTTGAGAGTGATCACTAACCCAATGTGTTACCCCAGGCGGATACCAGTCCTCCTATGCCAACCCAGCTGGACTCAACCAATAATTAAAGGGTCAAAGTATTAGTGAAGGGGCACCTGAGCTACTGGGAACAATTCAAACTGGCTCAGCCCCAGGATGATCAGCCAGGTATGATAAAATCCATCTCTCTGGAAAAGAGGTCTCAGACCTCTCTTCTAAAGCTGATTCCAAGGAGGGAAGTAGAAGTTTACGTAAAGATTTGGAATCCTTGGGACCATTTGGCTTTCTTAAAGGGAAAGTATTCCAAAAATAAGAGATCCTCAGCCCATCAGAATCTAAGGAACCCAAAAGATTGGTACAATATGATATCCTTAGCCCAGAAGTGGAAGAAAATTTACCATGATTAGATGTGGAATGTTTTAAACTCTGTTCTTTGAATTGGTCTCAAAATTTTACAATTATTAGCAAGTGCTTTGATAAATAATATCAGCAATTTGATAACTTGAATCTGAACCTTCACAAAGTGATAAAAACTCAAACAACCATAACTAATATTGATAAGGTAGAATTAAAACAAATAAATGACATTATAAGCTTAAGTGAAATGGATCTAATGAAACATATTAGCGGTTTCCAATCCACCATACAAGAAGAATTTATTCTTTCAATTAATTAAATCAAGGAAGGATTTAGGAGAATAAGTCATGCTCCTTCAACTCATGTAATCAATCAAATTGATTTTTTGAGTGAGAAACTTGACTTGGAGCTAGGTATGATAATGAATGACCTCAGAGATATTAAAATCAATTTGAATTACCCTCCAGTTACTGAATTGGAAGGAGCTAGACCCACTAGATTCACCAGTATTCTTAGTATTCCCTCTAGATTCAGAACAGCTAGGAATAAATACTTAAGGCCTAGTCCTACAGCTGAATCAGAAAAGGCTTTAAAGTTAATTACTCCCATCAGTGAATGGCCTAAATTATGAGGAGAAGAAGAATATAACCATGAAAGTTTCATTAAGTTTATTTATTACATTATGAAATCTCTGATACTATAGCTGTGGTAAGATTACCCAAATTCTTTGAAGGAGTAGCTCTTGATTGGTTTATTAATAAGAGGGAAGAAGTTGAATCTTTTGCCTGTAGTTCATGGAAATACTCAATCAAAGAAAAATTTGGTACCAGGATTTGGAAAAGGAAGATGATGAAGGATTTTTAAAATTCCCAGTTTTATCCATCCAAGGATAAACATCAAAAATGGTGTTTTGATGAGAAAATAAGATTGTATTTTTTTTACCCCAATGGTGATAAAGAAGAGTTCAATGAGAAAATTCTTAACTTAAGGCCAGGACGACTCAATCATAGTGTAAATTGCAGGATGCTCATGAACTCTGACCTTTCTAACTTGATAGCAGTATTAGAAGAAACCAGTTATATTAATGGTCTTGACAAGAAAATCAGTAGAACCACAGAAAGGAATATGAGGAGTAACAAGGAATATGCTTTAGGACCAAAGATTCCCCTGCCCTCAATTCCACCGGCTGAGAAGTCAAGAAGACTCCAGAGAAAAAGGAAAGGTATGTTTTAATTGAAACCAGACAGGAAATGTAAGGCCTGATTTTCCTCAACCCATAATAAGGTTAATCCTATTGAAGGAGAAGAGTATGATAATAATCCTGATCACCAAGTTGATGACACTGATTGATCACTCTCTGAGTTTGAATTAATGATTACTAACCCCATCAATGTTATAGAAGGAATTATAGCATTTTTCCTGGAAATAAACTCTTTCAATGAAGATTCCAAATGAGCACAAAAATGGAATCCCAATATGAAGATTCACCATGTCTCTGAAGCTAAAACCATGACCCTCAAACCCTTTGATGGTAAATGTAACACTGGTGGAAAAACATGCTATAACCACAAAAAAAGTAGTGGCACTTGCTGGCAAGTGCCATCAAGGAAGCTGTGGTTGAAGCTCTTTTCAATCTCTATTTGAACGTATTTTCATTTTCTAACATTTTTTTGGTTTGCAGTGACTGTGCAAAATGCACAGGAACTGCGCAAAATCCACAGCAACTGTGAAAAATGCACAGAAACTCTGCAAAATGCGCAGAAACTGTGTAAAATGCACAGCAACTGTGCAAAATGCCCAGAAACTTTAAACCATGCACAACAACTGTGCACAATGCACAGAAACAGTGCAAAATGCATAAAAACTGTGAAAAATGCACAACAACTATTCAAAATGCACAGCAACTGTGCAAAATGCACAATGGCTAAGCACAATTCACAGTTCCTGTTCATTTTGCACAGTTGTTGTGCATTGTGCACAGTTGTTGTGCATTGTGCACAGTTGTTGTGCATGGTGAACAGTTGTTGTGCATGGTGCACAGTTGCTGTGAATGGTGAACAGTTGCTGTGCATTGTGCACAGTTTATGTGCATTGTGCACAGTTTCTGTGCATTTTGCACAGTTTCTGTGCATTGTGCACATTTTCTGTGCATTGTGCACAGTTTCTGTGCATTGTGCACAGTTTTTGTGCATTGTGCACAGTTTCTGTGCATTTTGCACAGTTTCTGTGCATTTTGCACATTTTCTGTGCATTTTGCACAGTTTCTGTGAATTGTGCACAGGTTCTGTGCATTGTGCACAGTTTCTGTGCAGTGTGCACAGTTTCTGACAGCTTGCTACTATATACAGACCAAAACTGTCAAATAGTAACACAAAATATGAAAAATAAGAACACCTCAAATAACAAAGTAAGGAGTGAGAAATCAATAAATATTATTGCAGAAATGGATTCCTCACCCAAAATTAGGTAGGGTCACTCACTGACCCCACCCTTCAATTCCAAGTCCTTATATTTTTAAAATAATTAAAAGGAAAAGTACTAAAAATTACAACAACTATATGGCACTTTTTGGCCATTCTAACATTTCACACCTATTGTCACGTATAGGGTTTACACCTAAAATTCACTCAGAATTGAGGTGTTGTGTATAATTTAGGAGTTACACACAGAAATGTGTTATGTCACAATTCCCGCGCGCAGCCCCACATCATTACATAAACCTATGTACTAGCAGCAGCAGGATCCCGCGTACTAGAGACCCGCGCGCAGATGATTCTGCCAGGCACGCAGCGGATCCTACCCTGCGCGCATCTGTACTACTGATCCCCCCGCCTGGATCAGTCGTGACTAATCTGACAACCAGGTACCACTCAGAAGAGCTAAAACCTAGTTAGGGTTGCCTAGTATATGTAAAAAACGGACATATGCATTACTAATGATCTGAAAAGATCAAAACTCAAATAAAATTAATGAAAATTAAGTTTTAAACATTTTTTAATAATAAATCAAAGATCAAGGACTACCACGTAAACCACGGATCTTGATCTTTGAATTCCACAAAACACTACAAGAAGTGTTCATGAAAAGTATTAAAAATTATCTAAATGATCAGCAGATGACGGAAAATCAGTAAACATCCACATTTGCACGCTACAAAGCAATATCAATAGTACAACTGCAGGATAAGTACAGAATGATCAAATTTATGCCATAACTAATTAACAGATCCTGTGGCTAAAATAGTACAGAAATCCAGCAGATGTAAGGACAGCTGATTGACAGCACCAAGTAGACGTGCTAATATTGCCCAGACTGGCTTTCCAGCCTCATCCCACGAGCAGAACCCTCTCTATGTTCCCTGAGAAGACCAAAATCATCCCAAAAAGTTATTTATACAGACCTCTTGGGATCTAATCAGTTAATCAGTTTACCAGGAATTATTTATTATCAATCAGACACCGTGTTATTGTTAGTCAGGTGCTTATATGAAGATAAGCAAGTGATTTATGACTTAGTCTGCAGTAGTATTATTTTACCTTTATAACCAATCAACCATTGAAGTTTAGTCAAGCAATCTACCCCATCTGCTCTGAAACCCTTCCTATTATTCCAGGATTTTTTGTGGTAAAAGTTCTCAGAGTGAGTTTTACCCTTCCTGTCTAGGCTGTTTGAGCTGTTAAGCCCAGCCACTAGTGGAATAAGTCCTTTCTAAGGCACCCATCTTTATTCCAAGGTTCTTAAAAACTGCCTAAGGAGGCCCCTTGAAGAGAGGTTGCTAGTCTATAAAGATCCCCAGTAGTATAATAATGTGGCCCCTCTTTTATATTATATTGAAAACCATTTACTACCAAACCAATTAAACCTTGCAACTGCTCTTATTTGAGCTTCTAAGCGTTTATTATTGGAATAATAATTATTATTATCATTCCAGCATTTTTAATACTCTCTTTAGCTAAAGAACTGCAAGGTTCCTTGTATCAGAGAGCCTAAAACTGGGGGTTTGGCCAAGAAATATCCTTAAATAATTAATTTTTAATTATTTATTCCTTGGACCATTCTATTTATTTTTAAAAATAAGTTAACATACTCATAACATATATTTTTGCTCATTTGTTTCTCTAGTGGATCTTAAGACCAACGGAGAATTGATCAATTATTATTTGGACCTTCTTAAAAAGAAAAGAGAAGAAAAACTCCATAACTTTGTCCCTGTTATTAAAACTCCTGAGCAACAACAGGAGAAATTTCTTTATTATAAGCAGCAGGTTATAAAAGACAAAGAACTCAACCTTGAAAGAATTATCAATTTCAATTCTTTTTAAAGGCAACATAAGGAGTGGAAAATTTATCAAAGGAAGCTTTATATTTCTAAACTTAATAATGCTGAAGATAAAGAAAAACACAAAAATAATAAAAGTGGCTATTTTTTTTCTAAAAATCACCTTATCACGTAAAAATACAAAAATATATTAAACCTATATTTTTTTATCCATCTCAGTGGATTTTGTTTTTGGTGATCTCATTGACCAGGACCTCCTAGAGGACTTCCAAGACAGTGTACCGTTGGATTTACCCTTGGATTTATCCCAGAATCTGATTGGGACTCACTCAGAACCCGTTGGAATACCTTCCAAGGATAGTTGTGATCCCAACCAAGTGTTGCTACTGTTGAATTTTACTCTAAGTAAGTTAAAATATTTATAAAAAAATTATTAAAAATATAAAACACACAAAAAATATTATTTTTATAAATTTAAATTCTTTTTTCAAAGTTTCAACAAAAGACTTAAATATTTCTTTTGGTACTATGTATCAAAAAAGGCGCAACACCCTTGCAACTGGTAGAGCCCCGTCATATGGATCTCTGCCTGGAGGAACCCGTACGCGCAAGGACTCCAGTTGCAAACGCAAAGAATGGACTCAAACCTGTGACCATAGCGTCACACGGACGATGACGGCAATGACCATGGCGGCCAACTCGACCAAAAGACCGTTGGAGAGCCCTCTGTCGCCCACCACGTTATCCCAGGAGGGTACAGGTCCTCGTATGCCACCCCAGCTGGACTCAACCAAGGAGGAAAGGGTCAAAGTGTTACTGAAAGAGCATGTGAGCTATTGGGAACAATTCAGGTTGGCTCAGACCCAGGAGGATCAACCAGCTATGAGAAAAGCCATTTCTCAGTCAAAGTAATCTCAGATTCCTCTGCAAAGGTTGATCCCAAAGAAAGAAGTAGAAGGCTAAGTGCAGAACTGGAATCCTTGGGATCTGTTAGCTTCCTGAAAGGGAAAGGACCCCAAAAAGAGGAGGTCCTCAGCCCATCAGAAGTTAAGGAACCCAAAATATTGGGAAAAAATAATATCCTTAGCCCAGAAGTGGAAAAAGGTGTACCAAAATTAGATGTAGAAGCTCTTAATAGCTTTTCCATAAATGTGTCTCACAATTTTCCTATTATTAGCCAATGCTTTGACAAAGTTTATCACCAATTGGAAAAATTAAGTTGAAGTATTTTTAGAGTGATTGACACTCAGTCTCAGATTATGAGAATTGATGAGTTGGAAATACAAACAAATCAAGGATAGTATAAGAGCTAGTAAGTTTGACCTGATGAAACATATTGATGACAATCAATCAATTATTCCAGAAGATATTCTTGCAACCATAGACCAGCTTAAAGAAGAAGTCAAGAAAACTAGTCCTACTCCTTCAGTTCATCTGACCAACAAAATTGACCTATTAAGCAACAAACTTGATTTAGAGTTAGGTATGATTAAGAATGATCTCAGAGATCTTAAAATCAACACTAATAACTCTCTGGTCATTGGCTTAGAAGAAACCAGACCTGCCAGGTTCACCAGTACTCCTAGTGTTCCTCCCAGGACCAGGATAACTAGGAATGAGTCTTTCAGACCCAGTCCTACTCTGGAAATGGAGCAGGCTTTGAAGCTACTTCCTCCCATCACTGAATGGCTTAAATTCTCTGGAGAAGGAGAATACAACCATGTCAGTTTCATTAAGTTTATTGACTATACACTTTCTTCCTACAAGCTCCCTGATTCAATAGCTGTTGTAAGATTGCCCAGATTATTTGAAGGAGTAGCTCTTGATTTTTTTATCAATAAAAGAGAAGAAGTTGGATCTTTATCCTGGAATTCTTGGAAAGAATTGATCAAAGTGGAGTTTGGCACCAGGATTTGGACAAGAAATATGATGAAAACTTTTGAAACTTCCCAGTTTGATCCATCCAAGGACAAACCTCATAAGTGGTGCTTAGACCAGAAAAAGAGATTGGAATTTTTCTATCCTGATGCTGATAAAGAAGAATTCAATGAAAGACTCCTGTTGAGTATTCTCCTGCTCTCATCCTCTGCGCGCTGTAGCGCTTTTCTCAACCCGCGCCTCTGGGCGGCGCACCAAGTTTAGGACAGGGGGTTTAGACGACCATCGGCCTCTCACCTTCTGCTGCCGGGCCAGAGTCTTCACTTTTGTCTCTTCACTTTTCCTTCTTCATTCTCATTTGCTTCCTTCTCTATAGTCCCTCTATTTTCTTTCTCAAATATTGGCTGCAATCATCAACCTACATTCATCCATTGAATAACCGCCCGACTCGAATACTATAATCTATGACTGCTAATATGACAATCTCTTCAACAAGACCTCATCAAACTCATCTGACCTCATACCTCGATTAGTTGTCCTCCAATTTCTTTTCATTCTCCCATCGTCCATCCATCCTCAGATCTCCCCCAAATCAAGTTTTCTCATTGAACATTGCCCATTGATCAAAGCTAAAGGACTCTACACCTCTATTTCCTTGTCCACCTTTCTTTTCACAAAGTCTCTTTCTGATATGTCTCTTCAATTCTCTTTGTTTCTCAGTCTGTTGGTTATAAGTCCTCAAGAATTTGAATTCAATCTTTTTACGGTTAAAAGCCAAAGGACCTACCTACGAACCTAACCAATCAAGCCATGAACAAACCAACAGGAGCAAACAATCACTTCCACCAAGTTGCTCTCAAGGCATTGGTTGACGCCATACCCCCTTTGAACGAAGAGAATTAATCAATCTGGCAAGACAAGATGCTTATGTTGTTTGATCTCAAGGACATCAAGGACGCCATCACTCGTAACTCTGGCCCCCTATCATCAAAGCAAGATAGAGAAATTAGGGTGATACTAATATCTAAACTCAACAGCAACACTCACGCTAATGTTGTCACTTCAACAATCATCTCATCCTCTAAGCTTCTGTGGGCTGAAATCACAAGAAGATTTGCCTCCTCAGAGACAGCTAATCGTGCCAGAGTATTCAATCACTTCCTCCACTTGGTCTTCCGCAAAAACACTATCGAGAGCTTCATTACCAAAATGAGAAAAGCTATCACAAGAATGACAGATGTTGGGATTGAACTACCAAACAATATCTTAGCATACTTATTACTATTCAAATTTCCCCCAACACTCGAGAACCTCAAACAACAAGTTATGCATGTAGAGAAGAATCTGACGATGGACGTTGTGTTCAACCATTTTATACAATATCACAACAAGAGAAAGGCCCAATCCAATCCGAATAAACCCTCCACTGACGTTTTGTTAATCACGACCAAGACTAGGAATTTTAAGGACGAGAAGAAAGTCAAAATGAGATGCCGTGAAGGATACCATGATCCCAACGCACCTCATCCTGAATCTTTGTGTTTCCATCTCCATCCAAAATCAGCTCCAGAGTGGTGGATCAAACAGCAAAATGAGTGGAAAAACAAGCTGAAGAAGAATCCAACAATCAACTACCACGCATTGCTGACCCTCTGGATCAATGCAGATAACAGTCCGAATCTACTCCTGGACTCTGGAGCCAATTTTCACATCTTTAACAATCTAAAGTTTTTCTCGTCCATAGAACTACAAGAGGAATCCGAAGAAATCAATACCGGAAAACTGGAAGCCAATCTTAAAATACAAGGAACAGGGACTGTTAGACTAGAGTGGAACAATTCTGTGATTACGCTCAAAGAATGCGCTTACGTGCCAGACATCATGGTTAATCTGATCAGCCCAGGAATCCTTGCAAAGAAAGGCTTCAACCTCTCTCAAACTTGCGATACGTTCAAGGTGACTCGCGGAGATCAAACCGTACTGAAGGGATTAATAAGGGACAATTTGTTTGTCATCAAAAAACCTTGATCTACCGGCCAAAATAATTCTGCGAATGTTGCTAATCAGTTCCCTGACTCAACTAATACTCTATCTGATCTACACAGAATGTACGGCCATGAATCTATCTCTATGCTCAAACCCCTCCTTAAAGATTTTTTCTCCTACAATTAACTTAAGAATTTCCAATGTGACAGCTGCGTCAAGAGAAAGATCACTAGATCTCCCTTTTCCAATACCTCCACTCCTGCCAAAAAACCGCTAGAACGCATCCATCTCAATTTGGTTGGCCCGATTACCCCACAATCAAAGGCTGGCCACCAATATCTGCTCACTCTGGTCAACAAATACACCGGTTATCTTGGCGCTTTTCCCTTAATTTCTAAAGACCAGACTCCCGAAATCATTATCAACATCCTCGAAACCAAACACAAACGCTTGAATTATTATCCATATGAAATATTCTCCAACAAAGGAACAGAATTCACAAATTCCACCCTGAAAGAGTTTGCCAAAAATAACTTCATTAAACTCCGCACTTCCAAGCCGTACCACCCACAACACAACGGACAAGTTGAAAGAGCCAATAGGATGATTATTGAATCCCCTGGTCTACTTTCTCCTTGTCCCGTCTAGCCAAAAATTACTGGCATATCATAGGGCGAAGTTGTTGCTTTATGTTAAACCAGATCCCTCGAGAAGGTAACAAATCGTCTCCTTGGGAACTTATGTTCGGTAAAACCCTCCCAGCTGATTACTTACAACCCGTAGGTTCTTCTGTTATCTATCTTGCTAATCGCCTGAAAAAAGGAAGAAAATTTGATGAAAAGGGTCTTGAAGGAGTCCTAATCGGCTTCAACCCAACCTTTCACTCTTATCTAATTCTCAACTCGCTTGGAGCCGTCATAGAAACTAAACATGCTAGGTTCCTCAAGAATCAACTCAATGAATTTCCATTCTTTGAATCACCAGGCTTAGACATCTTTTCCCAATCGGACTCGCATGACGACAAGAACAATTTCTCCACAAATGAAAAACAATACTCAATTAGAGAACCTGTCTTGGAACACTCCGACTCAGACTCTGACCGAGATGTTTCTCCTCACTCTACACCTCAATCCCCTGATCCTCAATCCCCTGCTCTTCCTTCTCACTCTGAGCCCGAACCTCCGCAACAGCGAATCAATCTACGTCCCAGGAATGGACTCCAAAGACCCCAAAGATACGGCTTCCACCACTATTACAAACCTCCCTCTTATAAGGCCGCCCAAAACTGTTCTGAATGGCCTAGATGGAAGGTAGCCTTGGAAGAGGAACTCAACTCAATCGAAACTCAGGAAGTCTGGGAAGAATTCTACGGCGAACCCAAAAATGTACTTAATACAACGTGGGTATTCAAAGTTAAAGAGAATTGTCACGGAGAACCCGCAAAGTACAAGGCACGACTGTGTGTACAAGAATTTGATCAAGTTCAAGGAGTAGACTTTGAAGAGACTTGGGCTCCAACGGGGAAACTCGGTTCCCTTTGTCTTGCTCTGGTCTGTGGCTTGAAGAATGGAATGACCTTCACTCAATTTGATGTAAAAGGTGCCTTCCTCCACGCTCCTCTAAATGAAACTGTAGTCATCAAAACCCCTGAAGGATCAAATCAAAAATCCCCCTTTCTCAAATTAAAAAAATCACTCTACGGTTTACGACAGTCACCCAAGAATTGGTACAAGACGCTTACTGCGTGGATCAAGTCTCAAGGATTCCAAGAATCCACCAGCGACCCATGCCTATACCTCAAATCTAAGTCAGGGGAAGTTCTGTACTTCCATGTTGACGATCTGATTCTGGTAGGGAAATCTGACTTGTTTGCAGTCAATTTCTTAAAGAGGTTCTCCAATTCCTCATGTCACTCACCAAACACAATTCTTCGAATGCTGATGCAATTCGACGGGGACAGCATATTTCTAAGTCAACTGAAGCATATCAAAAGGGGCCTAGAAGAATTAGGTCTTACCAATTGCAAAAACATCAACACGCCTCTTACCCAAAACTTCCATCTCGAACCAGCCTCAGATGAAGATCATGCTCAGTTCTGTCAACTCAACATCAATTATCAATCCACAATTGGATTGCTAAACCACCTCTCTCAATATACTCGTCCGGATATCTCCTTTGCCGTCTCCAGTCTTGCAAGGTTCAATGAAAAACCAGGACTCACCCACTGGAAGGAAGTTTGCAAGGTATGGAAGTACCTCAAGACGACCAGAGACTTCAAGCTTACTCTGAAATATGACTCATCCAAAGATCTCATCTTGGGCTATAGTGATGCTACATGGGGTGACAATCCCACTTCTTGCAAATCTCAAACCGGGTATATAATACTACACTATGGTAGCCCGGTTCTCTGGAACTCATCAAGACAGCGGAACATTATGTATTCCTCAACTGAATCTGAACTCAACGCCTTGCTTGACTGTTACCTCAAATTAAAGTGGATTACTCACCTGGTAGACAAAATTAACCGCTCCCCCTCTAATAAACCAGTAATATATATAGATAACAATGGATTAGACAATAAAATAAAGAAATTTGGCTCACATTTGAAGTCACGACACATTGATATCAAAACTAAAGGGCTGCGCGAAGATTTTTCCCTTGTTAAATTTGACTTACAGCTGGTGCCCACTGACAAAATGATAGCGGACCCGTCGACTAAAGCCACCTCTGTCGGAGCTCTTCAACTTCTCCAGAAGTCAATTTTCCACCCTCAGTCTAACCAACCCTAAGTCGACATCACCTTAGCAGTCACGAGGGGTGTTGAGTATTCTCCCGCTCTCATCCTCTGCGCGCTGTAGCGCTTTTCTCAACCCGCACCTCTGGACGGCGCACCAAGTTTAGGACAGGGGGTTTAGACGACCATTGGCCTCTAAGCTTCTGCTGCCGGGCCAGAGTCTTCACTTTTGTCTCTTCTCTTTTCCTTCTTCATTCTCATTTGCTTCCTTCTCTATAATCCCTCTATTTTCTTTCTCAAATCTCGGCTGCAATCATCAACCTACATTCATCCATCAAATAACCGCCCAACTTGAATACAATAATCTATGACTGGTAAGATGAAAATCTCTTCAACAAGACCTCATCAAACTCATCTGACCTCATACCTCGATTAGTTGTCCTCCAATTTCTTTTCATTCTCCCATCGTCCATCCATCCTCAGATCTCCCCCAACTCAAGTTGTCTCATTGAACATCGCCCATTGATCAAAGCTGTAGGACTCTACACCTCTATTTCCTTGTCCACCTTTCTTTTCACAAAGTCTCTTTCTGATATGTCTCTTCAATTCTCTTTGTTTCTCAGTCTGTTGGTTATAAGTCCTCAAGAATTCAAATTCAATCTTTTTAACTCCTCAACTTATGTCCCGGACAAATCAACCACAGTGTAAGGTGTAGAATGCCTATGGATTCAGATCTTTCCACCTTAATAGGTGTATTGGAAGAGACTATTGATATGAATGTTCTTGACAAAAGGGTCAATAGACCTCCAAGAGAATAAAATACTAGGAACAGGGAAGAATATACCGCCAAAACTAAGGAATCCCCTGCTACTAATCCATCTACTTTGGAAGTCAAGAAGACTCCAGAATCAAAAGAGAAAGTATGTTGGAACTGTAACCAAACAGGACACGTAAAACATGATTTTCCTGTACCTTGGAAAAGGATTAATATTATTGAAGGAGAAGAGTATGACAATTGTGTTGAAGCCACTGAGGATACCCAGAAGTGAGAGCAGAAAGAAGGATAATTTCAGATTTATGAGAAAAAAGAAACAGAGAATCATCAGAGAGCATAAAGTGTATGAAAACAAACTCACCTGAGGATATGCAGAATTGAGAGCAGAAAGAAGGATGAGAGAAGATCCTTCTGTCTGACTCAACTGCTGTCCTCAGGTAGTGGTGAGTGACTGAGTGTCACAGACAATGTGACATGATATATCAGACTATAAGACGCGCGCTAGTGACATATAGTTGAAATCAGGAAAAGGGAATTAGAGCGTGAAAGATGTGAGAAGCACATGTGACTTGTGTATCTGATGACTGAAACAGGTGAGAGATTGAAATGAGAGATGGAGATCTGAGAAACAGAAAGAGATGAAAATGATGGAAAGAAAGAAGAAGAAAAACAGAAAAGAAAGAAGAAGAGAAACAGATTATGTGGCATCAGATATGGGAACTCCAACAAATTGTGACCCTCACCTTGATGATACTGACGGATCACTCTCTGATTGTGATCTAATAATCACTAACCCTATCAATGTTATTGAAGGTAGTATTGAATCTTCTCTGGAGATAAATTCCATAAATGAGGATTCTAACTTATCTCAAAAATGGAATCCCAACATGAAGATTCACCACATCTCTGAGGCTAAAGCTTTGACCCTATAACCTTCTGCCAGTAAAAGTTACACTTCAGGCAAAACATGCTATGCTACTGGTTTAATCCAAGGTTCCCCTGTTAAGTTACTTCTAGACAGTGGAGCCTTCTGCTCATGTGTTGGTTCACCTTATCTGAAGAAACAATACCCAAACTGGAAACTGAACTTACTACAAGTAACTCAGGCTAAATTCAGCAGTTGTAATTCTGCTTTCAATGTTCTTGGAGTATGGTGTTCTGATATCATACTCCCTCACTCTAAAGGATCACTCAAACTGAACATTGAATTTGTAGAGCTCCAAAACGGATTATGTGATCATTTTATCCTTGGCAATGATTCTCTTTGCCTATATGGTATAGATGTATTCCAAAGCAAAGGTAGATACTTCACTGTAGGGGGAGACTGGAATAAGAAGTTACAAATATGTCATGTCAATGCTCAAACTTCTGATTCAACTTATGAAAAACACTTAGAGAAGTTCAATTGTGAATAATTTTCTCAAGCTTCTTTGAATTTCCTTCTCAATGAAGAACAGAAAAGGGATATCCTACAAGTATGCTTTGAAAATCAGAATGCTTTCTGTACCAAAGATCACCCTATTGGTAACATCAAAGGACATGACATGATCCTAACTCTAACTATTAAGCCTCCTTACCCACCTAACCTCAGGAGACCTGCTTACCCTTCTAGTCCCAAATCCAGAGCTGCTCTGGAAACCCATATTCAAGAGTTGGTTGACTTACAAGTCTTAACTAAAGTAGGCCTCAATGAACAAGTGGATATTACTACCCCAGAAATTATAGCTTGGCACAATGATAAGTCAAGAATGGTTGGAGATTTTAGAATTCTTAACAACTACACCCAAGCTGATTATTATCCAATTCCAAGAATTGAACATTCTCTGCATAACCTGTCCAAGGCTAAGTACATAACCACCATGGACATTCTGAAAGGTTTTCACCAAATACCTATCAGCCCTGATAGCCGGAAATTAATGAGAATTATCTGTCATTTGGGAATTTATGAGTATCTTAGGATGCATTTTGGTATTAAAAAATTTCCTTCTCATTTTCAAAGGATGATGGACACATTCCTAGGATTATTCATCAGACAGGGATGGATGATGGTATACATTGATGATGTTATCATTTACTCTGATCATTGGGATAGTCACATGGAAAAATTAAAGCTAGTCCTCAAAACCATCTCTCCTATAGGATTGAAAGTATCAATGAAAAAAATGTAACTTTGGCCATGGGGAACTCAAAGCCTTAGGACACATTGTCTCTGGACTAACCTTAGCTGCTGACCAAAAAAAGATAGCAGAAGTAATGAATAGGCCTATGCCTCAGAATAAAACTGAACTCCTATCTTTCATCAGCTTCTGCAGCTACTATAGGAAGTATTTACCAAAGTTTGCTCTCCTAACCAAATGTTTGGATGAGATCTGCAACAACACCACCGTGTTTGAAATGACTCATGATAGAGTCAAGAATTATGAGGAACTCAAAATGGCTATGACTTCAGCTCCAGTACTGATCCAGCCAGATTACTCCAAACCTTTCAAGCTCTACATAGATGCCAGAATGGAAGGTCTAGGAGTTGCTTTACACCAGGAAGTCATGGAAGATGATAAACCAGTGGAAAAACCTATACTCTTCATATCTAGAGAAGTTAAAGATACTGAGAAAAGGTACTGTGCAAGCCAAATGGAATGCCTGGCCTTAGTATGAACCCTAGAGAAACTTCATTATTACTTAGAAGGCAGCAACTTCACTGTTATTACTGACTGCAACCCTGTCAGAACCTTGATGAACATGAACACCCCTAGCATGCATATGTTGAGATGGCAGATAGCTTGCTAGTCTTTAAAGATCCCCAGTAGTATAATACTGTGGCCCCTCTTTTATATTATATTGAAAACCATTTAATACCAAACCAATTAAACCTTTCAACTGCTCTTATTTGAGCTTCTAAGCATTTATTATTGGAATAATAATTATTATTATCATTCCAGCATTTTTATCACTCTCTGTAGCTAAAGTACTGCAAGGTTCCTGGTATCAGAGAGCTGACAGTATCTGTGCAGCGTGCACATTTTCTGTGCATTGTGCACAGTTTCTGTGCATTGTGCACAGTTTCTGTGCATTGTGCACAGTTACTGTGCATTTTGCACAGTTTCTGTGCATTGTGCACAGTTTCTGTGCATTGTGCACAGTTTCTGTGCATTGTGCACAGTTTCTGTGCATCGTGCACAGTTTCTGTGCATCGTGCACAGTTTCTGTGCATTGTGCTCAGTTTTTGTGCATTGTGCACAGTTTCTGTGCATTTTGCACAGTTTTTGTGTGTTAAAATGCGGATGCACTCAGGTAATTTGCATAGGACTGTGTAATCCAAATGGGATGCAAAAATGGGCCTCCATGGCCCATTGTACATCACGTGGGCCGCGTGGGCCTATGTGGGTGTTATTGGTTTTGGGTATTTGGGTGCCAAAACACGTTTTTATGGCCTTTTGGGACACTGGCCCTTGGGGGCCCTCCAGGGTGGATGGGCCACCCAAGCCAGATGGGCTTATATGGGCATAAAAGGGCCCAAGCTTTATTATGGACATACTTGGCCAGATGGGCTGGCCCGCCAAAGTATGTAATTCTCACAATTTGGGCTTGGGGTGGCCCATTGGGGCCGCTGCCTCTGTTGTGGCCCGCTTGGGGCCGCTGCCGGCGTTGCGGCCCATTCAGGGCCGCCTGTGTCCCTTGGTGCGGCCCACGCGGGGCAAGACGGCCCCCTGCGGGGCTGTCCTGCGGCCAAGGGATCCCACGCGGGCTGGGCTGGTTGCGCTAGGTGACCAGCGCCACGGAGCCGGGGCTTGCGGCCCCGGCTCGCTCCCTCTCCCCTTGCTCGCCATTGCAAAGGGGATGGGGGCAGGCTGGCTGGGTTGAAACACACAGCAATTGACTGCGACAGCGCGGTTGGTCAGGGCAGGGGGGACCTGACCACCCCCTTGCCCAAGGATCTGGCGGCGTTGGAGCCCATTCAGGGCCGCCTGTGTTCCTTGGTGCGGCCCACGCGGGGCCCGACGGCCCCCTGCGGGGCTGTCCCGCGGCCAAGGGATCCCACGCCGGCCGGGCTGGTTGCGCTAGGCGACCAGCGCCATGGAGCAGGGGCTTGCGGCCCCAGCTCGCTCCCCCTCCCCTTGCTTGCCATTGCAAAGGGGATGGGGGCAGGCTGGCTGGGTTGAAACAGCCAGCAATTGACCGCGACAGCACGGTTGGTCAGGGCAGGGGGACCTGACCACCCCCTTGCCCAAGGAGGTGGCGGCGCCAGCCGCAAGAGTAGAAACCCGCAGGTGGGGGGGATTTCATCAACCCCCCACCATTGATTGGTTCATGTGACTGAACAGGATAGGGGCGCTCTCCCCCCCCCTTTACCAAGGGGGAGGAGCAATGGGCCTGGGGGGACCTGATCACCTCCCCAGCCAATTTACTTGACGACTCCCTGGGGGTATCAACCCCCAGGGCCCCTGGTGAGGGGATTTGACCGCCCCCACCAGGGATTTGAGAGAAAGAGGGGGGGGAAAGCATGTCCACTGGTCACACCCCCCCCCATGCGAGTCTGAGACCAGACCCAGGTGTGCCCTGGGTCTCACCTGGCCCATTTGAGGGGCCAGGGGCTGCCTGCATGAGGCAACCAGCCTGTAAAAAAGGCAATAAAGGTTATCATGGCTGCTTGTAATGGACAACCAGCCAAGGGGATTGAACAGTTAAGGGGCTGGTTCAGCCCCATTGAGGTGGAAACAACAGAAAAAACCGGAATAGGCTGGTTGTAAGGGTGCAGGGACTGGTGCCATGTGGGCTGATGTAGTCCAAACCAAGTAAAAAGGCCAGTAGGCCTGTAGAGCTCTTTTGGGGCGGAAAATTTGCCTTTTGGCTTGTTGTATCATGGGCTCATAAGAGGCCAATCTTTTATACTTAAGGAGCCCTTCTCCCTCCTGTTTTCCATCCATTCATTAATCATTCCAATCAAATTAATCCAAGATATTGCCCCATTGTGAGAGCCCCATTAGACAATATTAACACCCAGTGTCCAGAATTTCCTTTGCTTTAAATACTTCTCATTTTCCTAATCTAATTGCTGGACATAATTCTAACACATTATCAGTACCATCATCATCATTATTTCCAAGAAAGATAGACCGTTATACCTTACTTTGGACAACCTCAAGGACCTCAAGTTTCCAAGAAGATGTCTTATATCCCAGAGTCCAGCTCCACCAAGATAGTTTTGAATAGTCAGAACTATAATGCTTGGGCTGTCCTTATGGACAGTGATTTGGATAAAATATTTTGTGGGGATATTGTGAAAGGAGATGATACTTTGATCAGTTCAGAGGTGGAGAAGAAGGCCTATAATCTTATTCTTAGACACTTGGATGAGCATCATGTAACATGGGTTGCTGATACTCTGTTGGAGGAACAGAAGAGGAAGGGGAGTGTTTTATGGAAAATTCTCAAGTGAAAGTATGCTGGTGACTCTTTTCATCAAGAGGGGATTGCTTTCAATAGATTTTTTAAGTTGAAATTTGAAAACTGTAATCAATTTGTGGGGGAATCTAGATCTAGTATTGCTAAGTTCAAGTGATCTGGGCTGAACATGGATCCTGAGTGTTTTTCACTCTTAATTCTTGAAAAGCTGCCAAAAGAATATGAGTCCTTGGTCAGGATCATATCTCTGTTGGATACCCTTCCAGGAGAAGAGGATGTTCTTAGAAGGATTGAAAAGGATGATCTTCAATTCAAGATGAAGGAGAGCACAGGAACTGCTCTGGTGGGCAAGACAGGAAAATCTGGGAAGAAGGCAAAGTCCAAAAAGGATTTATCAAAGGTCTTGTGTTATAATTGTCAGAAGAAGGGGCACTATGGAAAGGATTGCAAGGAGGCCAAGAAAAGGAAGAAATCTGAGGAAAGTGAAAACGAAGAAAAAGAGGTCAACCTTATCATGGAAAATGTTGCTATGGTGGCAGTGGATGTTTCAATGGAACAAGCTGTTGTGGAACAAGTCCCCAACAAGAAGGCTAAAATGGAAGAGGATCAAGAGATGGACTTGATTGATTATGAAGTGTGTAATCTTAACCTTGAAAATGAGAACTTATCAGTGGCTGATAATTCTTCATTCCTTACAGGAGGATTGTTGAAGGAGGATGTTATTGTTTTGATTGATTTTGGTTGTACAGACCACATGTTTTTTGAGCCAAATTTGTTTTCAAATCTTAGAGATTTTGATGGTGTTGTAAATATTTGCCAAAAAGGAAGAACCATCCAGATTAAGGGGATTGGAAAAGTTATTCTTGCAAATGACACATGGGTTTCAAAATAATTTTTGAGAAAGTGTTCTATGTACCAGATCTGCCTTATAACCTTTTGTCTCTTGGAGTGCTCTGGAAAAAGGGTTTCCAGATTTGTTATCTTAAAGAAGATATGTTTGTTATTAATTTGAATGGAAGAACTATCCCGAGTGGACAAGTTTGGGATATGTTGCGCTGTGCTGACTTGTTCAAGATTTTAGCTGTCAGCTCTCTGATACCAGGAACCTTGCAGTCCTTTAGCTACAGAGAGTGATAAAAGAATTTGGAGCAATAATATTCCAAAGAATAAACACCTTAAAGCTCCAATAATGGTATGGTAAGAGCAAGTGCAAGGTTTAATTGGTTTGGTTATAAATATTTTAAATATAATATAAAAAGAGGGGCCACAGTAATATACTACTGGGGGTCTTTACAGACTTGGCAACCTCTCCTCAAGGGGCCTCCTTAGGCAGTTTATAACCTTGGAATGAAGATGGGTGCCTTTTAAGGCCTTATCCACTAATTTGGGCGGGCAAAACAGCACACAAACCCAGAGCAGGAAGGGAACAACTTACTTGGGAAGTAATCCACAGAAATCCTGCAAAGATTCAGGTAAGAAGCTTCAGAACAGATGGGGTTGGTGGCTGGTTCAAACTTCTGGTTGTTGATAGTTATTTAGAAAATGATAATAATAATACTTCAGACTAGATCATAAATCACTTGCTTTCTTCTTGATAAGCACTTGACTAACAATGACACAATGTCTTATTGATAATAACAATATTTCTGATAACTGATAACTGATTGGGAACAGAAGGGCAAAAAGAGCCTGTTTAAATATTCTTTTTTGGGTGCTTGAGGGCCTCTAGAAGGGGTACTAGCCATGGGCTGAGGCTAGGGGGGCATTCAGGGCAAGATTGGCACGTCTTCAAGGTGCTGTTAGCCTGCTGGCCTTAGATCTGTCAAGGAACAGCTCCTTTTTAGCTGCAGGATCTGTTAATCAATAGATTAGTCATTTTGCTGATCCTACACTGATCCTCAATTTGTACTGTAAGTACTGGTACAAAGTGAGCAGACGTGGATTTTTATTGATTCCCCATCCTCTGCCAATCCTGCATGTAATTTTTAATAATTTTTACGACCACTCCTTATTTAGTTTCGTGGTCTTTGAAGGTTCTGATCAACTCATGTCGTGGTGAGTCTGGATCTTTATTTAATTAATAAAAAATACTAAAAATTAGGTAATAACTAATTTTAATTGATTTTTAAGGTTTTTCAATTATAATCTATGCTTGTGTGGTAGATTTACATATGTAGTGTAGATCCTACTATATTGTAGCTCCTCTGAGTGGTACCTGGCTGTCAGACTGATCACGGCAGGAGGCGCGGGGATCAGTCCATTCAAATGCGCGCGGGGACTGATCCGCTGCTCAGATGCGCGTGGGGGACTGAACCGCTGCGCGCGTGACTAGGTCATGTGATTACCTGCTCGGGAGTTCAGTTGCGCAGGAGTCCAGCGCTGTAGGGACGCGGGGCTGCGTGCAGGAGTTGGCGTACGCGGGAGTCCAATGCTGTAGGGACGCGGGGCTGCGTGCGGGAGTTGGCGTACGCGGGGCTGCGTGCGGGAGTTTGCGTACGCGGGGCTGCGTGCGGGAGTTTGCGTACGCGGGAGACCAGCGCTGTAGGGACGCGGGGCTGCGTGCGGGAGTTTGCGTACGCGGGTGACCAGCGCTGTAGGGACGCGGGGCTGCGTGTGGGAATTGTTACAAAACACCATTCCCCATGTAACTCCTAAACTACACACAACACCTGGATTTTGACTGAAATTTAGGTGTGAAACCTATACATGACATATCATGTGAAATATTAAAATGGCCAAAAGGTGCCATACTGGTGCCGTGGTCATTTACCATTTTCTATTAAATTAATTAAAAAAATATAAGGAGTAAGAATTCAATGGTGGGGTCAGTGAGTGACCCTACCTTATTTTGGGTGGGGAATCCATTTCTGCAATATACTCCTTCATTTTATAATAATTTTATTTATTCATTTATTTTTGTTCTTTTTAATTTTGTTAATATTATTATTGTTATTGCTTTGTCAGGTTGCTCTGTGCTAAGTAGCAGGCTGACATTCCCCCACTCCAAGATTTAACTATATCTGAAAAAAAATTTTTGGGGCTTGGTGTCTTTTACTGGCTGTGTAGTTTCTCAGGTGTATAGGTCCATCTGGAATGTTGTTTTCAGGTAGCCATTCATCTTTATCAGCTGATTCTCCTTTGTATCTGACTAAGTAAAGTCTAACATCTTTCCCTTGGATCCTTTCTTTTTTATCTTTAAGGATTTTACAAACTTTTCCTTTGTCCTTCTCAGGCTCATCTAAGACTGGTATTTCAGGTGAAGGGGTCTTTTCACCTTCTCTGGGATGGTAGTGTTTGACAATGCTAACTGGGGAGACTGGGTGTTTCCTAGGGAGTTCATTACTGAGGATGACTTCTACGCCATTCTTACCATGGAGTTTCTTGATAGTGAAAGGCCCAACAAAGGCTGGTCTGAGTTTTCTGTTTCCAGCCAAGTTATTGAAATTGGTGTTTGAAATTAGAACTTTATCTCTTATTCTGAAATAAGGTTCTTTGTGAGTTTTATCCCACCTCTGTTGGTTGTATTCAACAGCATCTTGTACACACTTAGCAGCGTGCTTATTTGCCATATCTATCATGTTTTTGAAGTCCAGTGATGTTGGATGGATATTAGTCAACTCCTGATTGAGGTTATCGTTGGGTAATTTGGGGATCCATCCTCTTTCCAGTACATAAGGATCTTCTTTGGTAGTAGATTGTTTACTACTGTTATAGGCCATTTCTAGTGCAGGTAAAAGGCTAACCCAGTCATGGCAATATCCGCCTGTATTTTTGTACTCCAACCCAAAGCAACAGAACCTTCTGAGCATGTCCCCTAGAGTCTGGATCATTCTTTCAGCTAATCCATCTTTCTGAGGGTGATAAGCTGTAGAAAAGGCTAAGGTAGTTCCTAACATATCATGGAGGTTTCTCCAGAATTTGGACGTGAATTTGGGGTCTCTATCACTGATAATAATCTTAGGAATTCCTACATCAGCAATTAGTCTGTTCCAGAGGAGTAAGGCTACTTCCATAGCTGTGTCTTCCTTATGGTTAGGTAGAAACTTGGCTTTCTTAGAAAATCTGTCTACAATAACCAGGACTGAGTTGTAAGAGTAAGCTCCTCCAGGCGGCAGTCCTAATACAAAGTCCATGTTGATAACTTCCCATCTTTTCCTGGGCTCAGCAATCCTTTGGAGTAGTCCAAACCTTTTCCCAGTGGTCCTGTTGGACTTCTGACAGATTTCACAGCTTGAAACATACTTGATAGTGGAGTCTCTCTAGTTGATCCACCAGGCAGTCTGCTTTAGTTTATCTAGGGTTCTATCAGTAGACAGGTGACCCGAAGAGCAATTATCATGAAATTCAGCTAAAACAAGTTTTATATGCTCTGTTTTGGTCAAGACTATAACACTAGAGTGTTTATGCCGGTAATATACTAGCCCATCCCAAAGTGTGAATCTTCCTTCTTTATAGGATTTCAGCAGGGGTTCAGGTAAACTGTTGATGAGTTCAGATGGAGGTGAAGTACTTTCTATGATGTTAATCAAAGTCTTCATTTCAGAGTTGTATGCTTCTCTTATGGAACGGGACGCGTCCACTGGCGCGGGTGTTGTGTCTGTTTTGATGCATGTTACAAATTATGTAAGTCTTTTTCAAAACTTTGTAAAAAAAATCAAAAAAAAAAATTTTTTTTGAGTATTTTTGGTTTATATATATTTTTTTTTAAAAAAATAATATATGACTTACTTATATGAAGGTTTAAAGGTACTAAGTCCTTGTTGGGGTCAGGACCGTCCTTGGAAGGTATTCCAATGGGATCTGAGTGGGTTCCAATCAAATCATGGGACAAGTCCAAGGGTCCACAGTCTGGGACGTCCTCTAAGAGGTCTTGGTCAATAAGATCACCAAAAACAAAGTCCACTAGGAAGGATAAAATAAAAAAATATAAGTTATATATTTATTTATTTTTATAATAATTTTTTTATAATTTTCGAGTTTTTTATGATTTTTTTATAAAAAAAATAATAAAAAGGAGATCAAAGCTCACTTTTATAATTTGGATACCGTCTCTTAAAAGCAGAAAGCTTTCTTTGATAGATTTTCCACTCTTTTTGCTTTCTTAACAAGGAGTTAAAATTAATAATTCTTTCTAGCTCTTGTTCCTTTCCCTTTAAGATTTGTTGTCTATAATAAAGAAGTCTCTCTTGTTCTTGTTCAGGAGTTATAACAACAAGCACAAAGTTATGTAATTTTTTTTCTTTTTTCTGTTTAAGAAGATTCAAATAATAATTGATCAATTCTCCGTTGGTTTTTAAATCCACTGGATAAATCAAAACCTAAAGAAAAATTATAAGTATTTCTACTTATATATATAATTTTTTTTAAATATAAATAACTGGTCCAGGACATAATTAATTAAAAAATTAATTATTAAGGATGTTTCCCGGCCAGACCCCCAGTTGTCAGCTCTCTGATACCAGGAACCCTGCAGTCCTTTATCTACAGAGAGTGATAAAAGAATTTGGAGCAATAATATTCCAAAGAATAAACACTTTAAAGCTCCAATAATGGTATGGTAAGAGAAATTGCAAGGTTTAATTGGTTTGGTTATAAATATTTAAAATATAATATAAAAAGAGGGGCCACAGAAATATACTACTGGGGGTCTTTAAAGACTTTGCAACCTCTCTTCAAGGGGCCTCCTTAGGCAGTTTATAACCTTTGAATGAAGATGGGTGCCTTCTAAGGCCTTATCCACTAATTTGGGCGGGCAAAACAGCACACAAACCCAGAGCAGGAAGGGAAAAACTTACTTGGGAAGTAATCCACAGAAATCCTGCAAAGATTCAGGTAAGAAGCTTCAGAACAGATGGGGTTGGTGGCTGGTTCAAACTTCTGGTTGTTGATAGTTATTTAGAAAATAATAATAATAATACTTCAGACTAGTTCATAAATCACTTGCTTTCTTCTTGATAAGTACTTGAATAAAAATGACACAAAGTCCTATTGATAATAATAATATTTCTGATAACTGATAACTGATTGGGAACAGAAGGGCAAAAAAAGCATGTTTAAATATTCTTTTTTGGGTGCTTGAGGGCCTCTAGAGGGGATAATAGACATGGGCTGAGGCTAGGGGGGCAGTCAGGGCAAGATTGGCACTTTCTCAAGGTGCTGTTAGCCTGCTGGCCTTAGATCTGTCAAGGAACAGCTCCTTTTTAGCTGCAGGATCTGTTAATCAATAGATTAGTCATTTTGCTGATCCTGCACTTATCCTCAATTTGTACTGTAAGTACTGGTTCAAATTGAGCAGACGTGGATGTTTATTGATTCTTCATCCTCTGTTAATCCTGCATGTAATTTTTAATAATTTTTACGACCACTCCTTATGTAGTTTTGTGGTCTTTGAAGGTTCTGATCAACTCATGTCGTGGTGAGTCTGAATCTTTATTTAATTAATAAAAAATACTAAAAATTAGTTAAGAACTAATTTTAATTGATTTGTAAGGTTTTTGAATTATAATCTATGCTTGTGTGGTAGCTTTACATATGTAGTGTAGATCCTACTATATTTTAGGTCCTCTGAGCGGTACCTGGCTGTCAGACTGATCACGGCAGGAGGCGCGGGGATCAGTCCATTCAAATGCGTGCGGGGACTGATCCGCTGCTCAGATGCGCGTGGGGGACTGAACCGCTGCGCGCGTGACTAGTTCACGTGATTACCTGCGCGGGAGTTCAGTTGCGCGGGAGTCCAGCGCTGTAGGGACGCGGGGCTGCGTGCGGGAGTTGGCGTACGCGGGAGTCCAACACTGTAGGGACGCGGGGCTGCGTGCGGGAATTGTGACAAAACACAATTCCCCGTGTAACTCCTAAGCTACACACAACACCTGGATTTCAACTGAAATTTAGGTGTGAAACCTATACATGACATATCATGTGAAATATTAAAATGGCCAAAAGGTGCCATACTGGTGACGTGGTCATTTACCATTTTCTATTAAATTAATTAAAAAATATAAGGAGTAAGAATTCAAGGGTGGGGTCAGTAAGTGACCCTACCTTATTTTGGGTGGAGAATCCATTTCTGCAATAATATTTATGGATTTCTTACTCCTTCATTTTATAATAATTTTATTTATTCATTTATTTTTGTCCTTTTTAATTTTGTTAATATTATTATTGTTGTTGCTTTGTCAGGTTTCTCTGTGCTAAGTAGCAGGCTGACATTAGCTCTGAGCACTGTTGCTCACAACAGAAGTGGCCATAAGGTAAAGGACAGCAACTGTGATATTTGTACCTTAGGGGCCAAGACCAGGAATGTGTTCTTAAAGAGTAGAGACCACACAGAAGTTCCTAGAGAGGAATTCTCCATTGACTTGGCAGGGCCATTTTAACCAGTGTCTCTTGGAGGGGCAAGATAATTCATCAATTTGGTTGATACAGAAACTAATTTCGTTTGGGTAAAACCAATAAGATCAAAGGATCAAACAACAGAGGAGGTTTCAGTAATCTTCAAAGTCTGGAAACAGAATGGTTTGATGAGGGAGATCAAGAGGTTTATTACTGATGGAGGGGGTGAGTTTGTGAGTAAAGATTTTGAGGAACTATTGAATGATTATGGTATCACTCATATAGCTACTATTGCTAGTACTCCACAAAACAATGGAATAGTTGAGAGGATGAATAGGACTTTATTGGACAAAGTCAGAACTATTATGGCTCAATCTGGTCTACCAAATTTTTTATGGGCTGAGTTGGTGTGCACAGTGTGTCTGTTGCACAATATTGTAAGTTTTAATGGGAAGTGTCCTCATTATCATTTTTAGAAGTTGTACCCCAAAACATCCCACCTAAGAACAATTGGTTGCTTGGTGTATTATAATGTCCACCATAATGAGATGTTTGGAAAGTTAGATCCTAGAGCCAGAACAGGGGCACTTGTGGGCTAAGACTCAATAAGTAAGTCATACAGGTTTTATTTTCCAAGGACAAGAAAGGTTATCCGTAGTAGGGATGTAAAATTTGAAGAAATTACCTTTCCACTCAAAAGGGGTGAACCTAGTGCTGTTCAGGAATCACAGCAGGAAATAGCATTGGAGCCTATTTCCCCAGCAGAGGCTGGAGAGAATATAATTAGTGATGATATTGAGGTGGCAGACGTGCCACAGGGGGGTTTAGTACCCACTTCAGGGGAGTTTGTGGAATCAGAACCTGATGAGCCTCAACCTCCAGTTAGAAGGAGTGGCAGGATGAGAATGCCTGTTGATAGGTATGGGGAATGGAAGTCCCATCATGCTTCTGCGCAATATGAGGAAGATACACATCAGGAACAGTGTATTCTGCATGAGATTCTACAGTTGAGTTCAGAAATGGGTAATAGAGTTAACCCAAAAAGCTTTGGCCAAGCTATGAATTCTGATGAGAGAGCCAATTGGAAGACAGCTATTCTTGAGGAATTTGATTCTCTAGAGAATAATAGTGTGTTTGAAGTGGTTAAGCAGGATTTAGTTCCAAAAGGAAAGACCATTGTTGGGTCTAGATTAGTGTTAACAAAGAGGTTTGATACTAATGGAGTTTCAAAGAGGTTCAAGGCTAGATGCGTTGCACAGGGCTTCAAACAGAGAGAGGGTATTGATTACCAAGAGTCTTTCTTGCCAACTGGAAGGCTGTCCACCTTCAGGTACATCATTGCTTTGGCAGTGGAGTTGGGTGAAGAAATCAGACAGGCTGATTTTGTGACTGCATACTTGAATGCAAAACTTGGAGAGGAAGAGACTGTTTATATGTCAATTCCTGATGGTTTCAAGGAATGGCTGGTTGAGACCAAGCCAGAAACTATGAAGAAAATCTGTGTGAGAAGTTTCCTCTCAGCTGATAAAGGGGAGTATTTCCTCAAGCTGTGTAGATCCCTGTATGATTGAAGCAAGCAGCTAGGTCATGGTATAATACTATGAGAGTGAAACTGATAGAGATTGATTTCAAAAAAAGTTTGGCTGACCCTTGTCTCTTTGTGAGAAAGGATGCAATTTTGTTTGTATGGGTCCATGACATTATCATTATTGGGAATGGTAAGGAGAGAGTCATGGAGACACTCAAAAAGGAGTTCAAGATAAAAGATCTTGGTCTGGCGCAGCAGGTGCTGGGAATGAAAGTTAGTAGGAGCAAGAATGGGATCAGGTTGGATCAGAACCATTATGTGTCAGCTCTACTTAAGCAGTATGGCTTAGAAGATGCAAATGAGTTTTGTACTCCAATGCAGTCTAACATTTGGTTAGAAAAGTCTACAGATGAAGAGCATCTAGAGTTTGTTCAATCCGGGAATGATTATAGATCAGCTATTGGATCTTTGAATTGTTTGGGGCAGTGTACAAGGCCATATATTACTTATGCAATTGTGATTTTGTAACAACACTTAAAGAAACCATGCATGAGGCATTGGTCAGGGTTTAATAGATTTATGAGGTATCTTAAAGGAACAAGCAGTCTGGGACTTCAGTTTTCAAAGTCATCAATCTTTGAATTGGTTGGTTATTCTGATGCAAGTTGGGCAGATGCTAACAATAGGGAATCAACAAGTGGTTTGTATTCTTCTTAGGAAAGAATCTTGTGTCTTGGATGTCTAAAAAGGTGTCAGCAATAAGTCTTTTTTCAACAGAAGCAGAGTACAGAGCGTACTTGGCAGCTTCACAGGAAGAAAAATGGTTGAGAAAGGTCTTAGAGGATACTCAAAAACCACAAGGGTTTGCTTTGTTGTATTCTGATAACCAGAGTGCCATTGTGTTGGCAGAAAATCAAGTGTTCCATTCTAGAAAAAAACATATTGATGTTCATTATAACTATATACGGGATGCAGTTCACTGCAAAGAGATAGTGTTACGGTATATGCCTACGGGGGCAATGATTGCAGATATATTAACTAAGGCGTTAGATAGGAACAAACATGAAGGTTTTGTGTCTAGTATGCGTATGGCATCCCTTTAGGATTAAGGAGGTGTGTTAAAATGGGGATGCACTCAGGTAATGTGCATAGGAGTGTGTAATCCAAATGTGATGCAAAAATGGGCCTCCACGGCCCATTGTAAATCACATGGGCCACGTGGGCCTATGTGGGTGTTATTGGTTTTGGGCATTTGGGCGCCAAAACATGTTCTTATGGTCTTTTGGTACACGGGCCCTCACAGGCCCTCCAGGGTGGATGGGCCACCCAAGCCAGATGAGCTTATTTGGGAATAAAAGGGCCCAAGCTTTATTATGGACATACTTGGCCAGATGGGCTGGCCCGCCAAAGTATGTAATTCTCACGATTTGGGCTTGGGGCAACCCATTGGGGCCGCCGCGTCTTTCGCGGCCCCCTTGGGGCCGCTGCCCGTTTCGCGGCCCGCTTGGGGCCGCTGCCCACGTTGCGGCCTGTTCTGGGCCGCCTGTGTTCCTTGGTGCGGACCACGCGGGGCCCGACTGCCCGCCGGGGGGCTGTAGCGCGGTGGGTTGCTGTGCGGGCCCAACTGGTCGCGCTAGGCAACCAGAGCCATGGAGCCAGGGCTTGCAGCCCTGGCTTGCTTGCCATTGTTAAACACACCGCATAGTAAAGCACCCATAGAGCGCGCGCATAGACTAAACCCACATGAATGAAGATAATCTAACTACAGAGTGTGATCCAATCTCATGAGCAGTCTCCTTCACTCGAATCTCACCCTAGAAGGAGGATTAGACTGGAGATCAACCTCATAATTGCAACCACTACCTGTCTTGAATCATAACCCTCAACCAACCTCTTCAACACTCATCTCCAGAGAATTCAACCAGTCTCTCATCAAGCACTCGAACTCTTTCTTCATTCATCACCACGCTTGAATCTATCTCACTTGAATCTTCTCATAGTTTTCCATCTATTCATACCTCTTCCTTTATTAACTCACCATACATTAACTCATCATCCTCACATCCCACCTCTCATTCATGCTCCGTGTGCTCGGTGAGATTCCATCCTATCATGCCATTATTTGACAATTATCCTAACTCATAGAAATCTGCCCGTTCTCAGTCTCATCTCATTTCATACTCTCAATGATCCTCTAATCCTCATGTCCATCAATAACCAGCTACTCGAAGCCTGATTTTCCAGTTCTCTTAGTGCAATCAATTCTTGCATTCTATTAAGGTTAAAAGCCGAAGGAAAGACGCTCTCAACCCTATGATTCAATCTTACGAAAAGAGAACTGGAATATGGCGGCCTCAGAGGGATTTGGTCAAGCAATGCTGAAAACCGCTCTGGACACTATTCCGAGGCTAAGCAAGGATAATTATGGCGTCTGGAAAGACAAAATGGACGCCATACTGGACGTACAAGGATGTGCAAAGGCCCTCAATGATGAAGTCTCTACCCTAGAAAGCGACGTGAACAAAGAGATCAAATTACTTATCATATCACGACTAGAATCATCAACACATGATAACATAGTAACTCCTTCAAACAAAAACTCAGCAAAACTACTATGGAAGGCTATCATAGAGAAATATGCATCATTGCAAGCATCCAACAGGGCTAGGATCTTTAACGACTTCCTTTACATACGATTTAAATTGGATGAAATCAAAGAGTTCATAACCAGGATTAAGGTGTGTCTGAAGAAGATGCTGGAGTTAGGAATCACGCTTCCAAACGATATCCTGGCCTACCTTATTCTATTTAAATTTCCCGATAACATGAAGGATTTCAAGAGGCAAATCATGCACACGGACAAAGAACTGTCAGTCGAATATGTACTTAACCATCTTACGCAATTGAACAATGAATCAAAAGCATAAGGCCCACGTGATGGACCAACTGATCAATCTGAGATTGCTCTGATGAATACCAAATCTTCGACCAGAACCTCTACTAATGGGGAGAAGAGAAGATGCACTGAAGGATGGCACAATCCTAAACAAGACAGACTGCATACCGCCGATAAATGCTGGCACTTACATCCAGAGCTAGCACCCAAATGGTGGAGAGAGGATCAGAATAAATGGAAGGCACAAAAGACTAAGACAACCGCGTCGGCAAATTATTTAGCACTACTCACTTTGTGGATTGACTACGGTGACCCTAAATCCAAATTTATCCTAGATAGTGGAGCCTCACTACACATGGTGAATGATAGCAGGTACTTCATAGACATGGCACCCTTTGTTGAAGATAATATCAAAACTGGGAAGAAAGGAGCCGAGCTGGAAATCAAAGGAAAAGGCACAGTGGTCTTCAACTGGAACAAATTCACACTAGAATTGTCAAACGTATACTACGTACCAAGTCTGACCATAAACTTGCTAAGTGCTGGTGCGCTCAACCAATCTGGATGTATTCTAAAAGGAGAAAAAGACAGGTTTGATGTCATGAGAGGAGGTCAAAAACTGTTCGGCAGAAAGATAGTCGGCAATCTATATACGCTAGAAACACCCAAGTTCAATCAACCCAATCCAAAACTAGCAAACCTGACTTACTCATTAGAGGATAATCTGATGGAGATTCACAGAAACCACGGACATGCTTTGATCATCAGACTTGAGAAAATCACTAAACACATACCAACAGAAATCAAGAAGAAATTTGAATGCATACACTGCATCAAAGGAAAAATGACCAAGTCCGCCTTCAAAGAAACCTCAAAATTGGTAAGCAAGGTTTTCAAACAAATTCACTTAGATCTTATGGGCCCTCTTAAACCACAATCAAAGGGCGGCCACCGATACATTCTAACACTAGTAGACAATGCCTCCGGGTACATTGGAGCCTTCCCAATGAAATCAAAGGACAAGACATCCGACATCCTAATAGACTTGATGGAAAAAGAATATAGGAAAAGAGGATCCTATCCTTCGGAAGTATGCAGCAATGGAGGTTCAGAGTTTGTCAATCAAAAACTCAAGATGTTCTACAAAAGCAAACACATCCGCCAAATCACATCAGAACCCTATCACCCAGAGCACAAAAGAAAGGCCGAGCAAGCCAACAGGACCTTAATAGAGTCAACAAGGACCATGCTCAAATATGCTTGACTTCCCGCAAAACTCTGGCACGAAGTGATTAAGGAAAGTTCCCTCATGCTTAATCAGATTTGTAGGGACAGACAAGATGAATCACCATGGGCAAGAGTTCATGGGTACAAACTTCCGTTGATTTTCATAAAACCAATTGGCAATCCTTGCGTCTTTCTCCTGTCTAGACAGGAGAAAGATCAAAAGTTTAAAGATAAGGGAGAAGAAGGAATCCTTGTAGGCTTCAATCCCCTTCTTCGCTCCTACCGTGTTCTGACCAAATTTGATTCAATTATTCTCACTAAGCATGTCAAGTTTCTCAAGATGGCGAATCCTCAATGATCAAATCTTCTCCTCTCCGAGGATGAAGTGTTCACGGGCAAATACAAAGAGAAACTCGATGACCCGTGCGGTAATCAATCCCTTCGACCCAGTCCCGTCACAAACAACCCAGCTTATACGGAGTATCAAGAATCAATTGAAGAATTATATTCCGCAGAATCAGAGGACAGCTCAAACTCTGACTCGGTAATATCAGAGGATCCCAATACCTGCATTCAGTCAAACCCAACACCTACAAACCATCAACCAGACAGATTCGATCACTCAAACTCTCAAACAGAAGCAACACAAACGACTCAATCATCTAGGACTCTCAGAGAACGTTCCTCCCTACGCCCACCGCAGAGATATGGATTCTTTCATTACTATGAACCAAAAAATTATGAAGACGCCACCACGTGCGAGGAAGGAGAAAAATGGGTTAAGGCCATGGATACTGAACTGAGTTCGATCGAATCGTTGGAGTTCTGGGAAGACTATGATGGACCAGACCCACAGAATCCCCTACAAACAGTGTGGACATATAAACTCAAGGAAAATTGCCATGGCGACCCCATCAAATACAAGGCCCGGCTATGTGTACAAGGGTTCAAACAAATAGAGGGATTAGACTATTTCGAGACCTTCGCCCCCACTGGAAAACCATTGTCGCTTCAAATGTTACTCGTCTATGCGCTGAAGTCAAAACAAAAAGTGCGACAATTCGTTGTTAAGAGTGCATTTTTGCACTCAAAAATAGACAAGGAGGTAATCATCAGAACTCCGAAAGGCTCAAATCGAAAATCTCAATTCCTCAGACTTAAGAAATCATTATACGGCTTGAAACAAGCCCCAAAAAATTGGTATGAAACTCTTACGTCATGGTTCAAGGAGATAGGGTTCCAAGAATCAGTATGTGATCCTTGTTTATACTTATCTAAAGATTGCCGATCAAGACTCTTCTTCCATGTGGATGATCTGATCCTGGTCGGGGATGGACAGGATTTCCAAAGAAAATTTCTCAATAAATTCAATGGGTTGGAAAGTGGAGATCCGGACACACTACTGGGGATGAAAATACAAGTCAAACAGGATCAAATTCTACTAAGTCAGCCCAACCACATACAGCACGGTCTTGAGGAACTGGGGTTATGTGACTTTAGAGAAACGTTCATACCTCTCACTCAGAACTTACAACTCAAGCCTGCGACAGACAAAGATCACAAGGCATTCAAAGAGCTCAACATAAACTACCGTTTGGCAATCGGGATGCTGAACCATATAGCCTGCTATACTTGACCAGATGTCAGCTTCGCAGTGTCAAGTCTTGCAAGGTTCAACACGAAACCAGGACTTACTCACTGGAACAAACTAAATAAAACATGGAAATACCTAAAAACGACAAAAAACAAATGTCTCCAACTCACCTGTCAACCTGAACTCAATCCCTTGGAGGTATACTCGGATGTGTCATGGGCAGATGATCCAAACACATGCAAATCCCAAACGGGGTATTTATGCATGGTGTTTGGTAGTCTTGTCTCATGGAACAGCTGCAAGCAACGTAACATTACGTGGTCTTCCACCAACAAAGAGCTTAATGCTCTAGTTGAATCATTCCACGAAGCCACGTGGATCAAAGCACTCCTACTAGACATCTTTACGCAACCCATCAACACCATCTCAATTCACATAGATAATAGCGGTCTAGAGGAAAAAATCAGGAAATTTGGTTCTAATTTGAAGACTAGACACCTTGATCTGAAAACAAAAGGTATGAGAGCGGAACTCAAGGCCAACAACATAAATCTAACGTTGGTTAAGTCCTCATCAATGATTGCGGATTCCTTAACTAAGGCTGCCTCAACACAAAGTATCGACCTACTATCTTGTTTCTTTTTCTTTCCTTAATTATAATAGTTTGTATGTTACGTAGTTCTTTTCTAGCTTTAATCTCACCGGGCATGGAGGGGTGTTAAACACCTTATAGTAAAGCACCCATAGAGCGCGCGCGCAGACTAAACCCACATGAATGCAGATACTTTAACTACAGAGTGTGATCCAATCTCATGAGCAGTCTCCTTCACTCAAATCTCACCCTAGAAGGAGGATTAGACTGGAGATCAACCTCATAATTGCAACCACTACCTGTCTTGAATCATAACCCTCAACCAACCTCTTCAACACTCATCTCCAGAGAATTCAACCAGTCTCTCATCAAGCACTCGAACTCTTTCTTCATTCATCACCACGCTCAAATCTATCTCACTCAAATATTCTCATAGTTTTCCATCTATTCATACCTCTTCCTTTATTAACTCACCATACATTAACTCATCATCCTCACATCCCACCTCTCATTCATGCTACGTGTGCCCGGTGAGATTCCATCCTATCATGCCATTCTTTGACGATTATCCTAACTCATAGAAATCTTCCCGTTCTCAGTCTCATCTCATTTCATACTCTCAATGATCCTCTAATCCTCATGTCCATCAATAACCAGCTACTCAAAGCCTGATTTTCCAGTTCTCTTAGTGCAATCAATTTTTGCATTCTATTAGCCATTGCAAAGGGGATGGGGGCAGGCTGGCTGGGTTGAACCAGCCAGCAACCAACTGCGACAGGGCGGTCAGTCAGGGCAGGGGGGACCTGACCACCCCCTTGCCCAAGGAGGTGGAGGCGCTGGCCGCAAGAGTAGCAACTGGCAGGTGGGGGGCATTTCATCACCCCCCCCCCACCATCAATTGGTCAATGCAACTGAATAGGATAGGGGCGCTTTCCCCCCCCCCCTTTACCAAGGGGGAGGAGCAATGGGCCTGGGGGGACCTGATCACCTCCCAGGCCAATTTACTTGACGATGCCCTGGGGGTATCAACCCCCAGGGCCCCTGGTGAGGGGATTTGACCACCCCCACCAGGGATTTGAGAGAAAGAGGGGGGGGACAGCATGTCCGCTTGTCACCCCCCCCCATGTGATTCTGAGACCAGACCCAGGTGTGCCCTGGGTCCCACCTGGCCCATTTGAGGGGCCAGGGGCTGGCTGCATGAGGCAACCAGCCCGTAAACAAGGCAATAAAGGTCATCATGGCTGGTTGTAAAGGACAACCAGCCAAGGGGATTGAACAGTTAAGGGGCTGGTTCAGCCCCATTGAGGTGGAAACACCAGAAATAACCGGAATGGGCTGGTTTTAAGGGTACAGGGACTGATGCCATGTGGGCTGATGTAGTCCAAACCAAGTAACAATGCCAGTAGAGCCTGTAGAGCTTTTTTGGGGCGGAAAATTTGCCTTTTGGCTTGTTGTATCATGGGCTCACAAGAGGCCAATCTTTTGTACTTAAGGAGCCCTTCTCCCTGCTGTTTTCCATCCATTCATTCATCATTCCAATCAAATTCATCGAAGATATTTCCCCATTGTGAGAGCCCCATTAGAAAATATTGACACCCAGTGTCCAGCATTTCTTTTGCTTTAAACACATCTCGTTTGCCTAAGCTAATTGCTTGCCATAATTCTAACACTGTGCGTTGTGCACAGTTTCTGTGCATTGTGCACAGTTTCTGTGCATTGTGCACAGTTTATTTGCATTGTGCACAGTTTATTTGCATTGTGCACAGTTTATTTGCATTTTGCACAGTTTATTTGCATTGTGCACAGTTTCTGTGCATTGTGCACAGTTTCTGTGCATTGTGCACAGTTTCTGTGCATTTTGCACAGTTTCTGTGCATTGTTCACAGTTTCTGTGAATTGTGCACAGTTTCTGTGCATTGTGCACAGTTTCTGTGCATTGTGCACAGTTTCTGTGCATTGTGCACAGTTTCTGTGCATTGTGCACAGTTTCTGTGCATTGTGCACAGTTTCTGTGCATTGTGCACAGTTTTTGTGCATTGTGCACAGTTTCTGTGCATTGTGCACAGTTTCTGTGCATTGTGCACAGTTTTTGTGCATTGTGCACAGTTTTTGTGCATTGTGCGGAGTTGCTGTGCATTGTTCAGAGTTGCTGTGCATTGTGAACAGTTGCTGGGAATTGTGCAAAGTCTCTATGCATTGTGAACAGTTTCTGTGCATTGTTCACATTTTCTATGAATTGTGCACAGTTGCTGTGCATTGCAAATAGTTTCTGTGCATTGCACACAGTTACTGTGCATTTTGCACAGTTGCTGTGCATTTTGCACAGTGACTGTGGGTTGTGCACAGTCACTATGCATTTTTCACAGTCACTCTGCATTGTGCACAGTCCTTATGCACTGTGCACAGTCAGTGACTGTGCATTGGAGTGTTGATAAATTATGACCTGAGCTTGGTAAGAGCATGACCTGAGCTTGGTAGGAGCATGACCTGAGCTTGGCTATACATTGGTCAAGAGCTCCTTGATGGCATTTTCTAGCAAGTGAAATGTAGATTTATGTGGTTTATGCTACTGGTTTAATTCAAGGTTCCCCAGTGAATTTGCTCTTAGATAGTTGATCCTTTTGCTCTTGTGTTGCTTTAACATATTTGTAAAATCAAGATCCAAATTTTAAAATGAACTTATTAGAAGTACCTCAGGCTAAGTTTAGCAGTTTTAAATCTTCCCTCAATTCTATTGAAGTATGGTCTTCTGATACCATACTCCCTGTCAGCTGGCTACTTTTCAGAACCAACTGACTAAAGCCTAAAAACAAATAAAATATAAATTAATAATAAACAAATACAGATATAATAAAATAAAATAAAAATAAGTAATAAAGCCTTAATTTGTAAGAAATCCAAAAATATTATTAAAACAATGGATTTGCAGTGCCAATTTAGGTAGGGTCACCCACTGGCACCACCCCCAAAATCCCACTCCTTCAGGTAGAACCATGGTTCACCTGTGCACCCTCCCATCACATCCGCAGGTATAGGTTTCTGACCAAAAATTTGGTCAGAAACCCATAATTTTGTTTATTTTAGGAGTTATGGACGAAAACTGGTTTCGTCCATAACCCCGCGCGCAGCCGCGGGTCATTTTTTTGCAGCTAGGCGCGCAGCTCTTAGGAGCCACGGCACAACCGGCCCCGCAAGTAGTCGAGCGACTTCCTTGCGCAGGACCAAAGAGGTCGCGGACAGGCAGTGGCCCCGCGAGTAGTTGCCCAACTACCTTGCACAGGCTCTAGGCGGCAGCTACCAACCAGCCTCGCGGGTAGTTGAGCGACTACCACGCGAGGTAGTCGCCACTTACCAGCACGCGGGTAGCCAAGCGACCACCTCGCGCGGCTGCTGCTACCTATTGCCGGCCCTGCGAGTAGTTGACTGACTACCCTGCGCGGGCCCCTAGTGACCGACCAACCAGCCTTGCGGGTAATTGAGCGACTACCACACGAGGTAGTCGCCACTTACCAGACCACGGGTAGCCAAGCGACCACCTCGCGCAGCTGCTGCTACCTATTGCCGGCCCCGCGAGTAGTCAACCAACTACCCTGCGCGGGCCGCTAGTGACCAACCAAGCCACCGCGCGAAGTGACTGGCCGGCTCACTGGCCAGCCCTCCCCTCTCCCAAAGCAGAAACCAGGCTGTGGGGTACCTCCAATACACCCCATAGCCCTGTTCCACATCACATGGGGGCCAGAGAGCGCCACCATGTGGTGGGGAATAGTATGAAAGGGGATAAACAACCCAAAAATCCGGAAAAATGGGCCCTGCACCCTTTTTGGAACTATACCAAAGGGTTGTCAGGGCCTCTGTAAAAGGGCCTGTACGGAAGATTTGTACCTAAAAAAAGTATCTGTGAGTTCTTGTAACACCCTGAGAGTGTGTACTGAGCATAAACAGGGGCCTAGCTTCGTGCTAGATGGATCACAAGACACCAGGAATACATAAAACACTCTCCATACCCCTTATAATTAAAACTGTACGTAACTAGTCACAACTAGGGGTGTACTGTCCAATTAAGGAACTGTAAGACACCCCAATATGAGAAGAAGAGCCTCAGACTCAAAAATTCCTTGCAGAATAAGGTCCCCATAGCCGGTGTTCAAGCCCCTGGCCGCAGGAAGCGAGGGCTTATATTTATAAATATTAATTGAATACAACCTCTTTCGTCAATACAGTGAGGTCATTAAGGGCACAGAAACGTGTATCAAGCCCAAAGCATGATGACATAGGGCTTCCTGTACCTCTTTAGTGACTAGAGCAGGTCCACACAAACACACTGATGGCTCCCTGGCCTCAGAACTAGCCTGGGTCACCCTCCTTTGGCTGGTAAAAGGACTGTACCAAGAGGGGACCCAAACGATATAAATAAAGGACCTTCCCCCAGCTATTTCTACCACATTCATCCAGTTATATAGTCATTATTGCTTCAGATATTTTCGTCCTCAAGCCATCAAACCCTTATAAGAAATAAGTGTGTGATCCTGGACCAATTTCTAATAAAATTCTAGACCATAATTCTTGAATCCTTTTTTTTTGGCCAAATTGAACAAGCAACCATTCAGCCTGCCCCAGTACCAACTTCCAGCACCCTGAATCCTTGAATATTGGCCCATTCATCAAGAATAAGTCCGGGTCTAGACCTAGTAAGTGATCCTGCTGAATTATACCCCTTTTTTGTAGGTTTTGCATAACCTATGCCCCAAGGAAATTACACACACCCTTCTTGAAAGGAATCCTTGTCAACCCCACAGGCACCACAATTGCTCCTATATTGTCCTTAAAAGACATATAACTGTGTTCCGGAGGGCTCAAAAACCCCATTAAGGTCTTGGCCCCTCCATTCAAATTTATTTTATAAATATATAAATAAATTTAACCCTTTTAGCCAAATCATATACCTGGCATTTTATCTTATTTTTGATCCAAACTTTCTATCACCGCTAGTAGCTAGAAGGAGTGAGGTCCTTGGCATCTGGTAGGCTGAAACTCCCTCACTCTAAAGGATCACTCAAACTTAAAATTGAATTTCTAGTGCTTCAAAATGGACTATGTGATTACTTCATTCTGGGAAAATATTATCTTTGCTTGTATGGTATAGATTTATTCCAAAGTAGGGGTAGATACTTTAATATGGGAGGAGACCTTAACAAGAAGTTCCAAATATGCCATGTCAATGTTCAAGCTTCTTATTTAACCTGGGAGAAACACTTGGAAAGCTTCAACCAAGAATACTTCTCCCAAGCTACTTTGAATTCTCTGCTCAGTGAAGACAAAAACTGGGTATTATTTAGGTTTTCTTTGAAAACTAGAATGCCCTCTGTACCAAGGATGACCCCATTGTTAATATCAAAGGACATGAAATGATTCTAACCTTGACCATTAAACCTCCTTAGCCCTCTAACCTCAGGAGACCTGCTTTCCCTCATAGGCCACAATCTAGAGAAGCTCTAGAAGCTCATTTCCAAGTGTTAATTGACTTATATGTGTTAAGGAAAATAGGACATAATTGACAAGTAGACATTACTAATCCAGTAATTATAGCTTGGCACTATGATAAGTCTAGAATGGTTGGATAATTTAGAATGCTGAACAACTATGACCAAGCTCACTACTTTCCTATCCCAAGTATTTAACATGCTTTTCACAAAATTTCAAAGGCTAATTATATCACTACTATGGATATTCTGAAGGGCATTCATGAGATACCTATCAGCCCTGATAGCCGGATTTATGAGAATAATATGTAATTTGGGAATTTATGAGTATCAAAGGATGCCTTTTGGTATTGAAAATGCTCCTTCTCACTTCAAAAGGATGATGGAAACAGTCTTAGGATTATTCATTGGACAAGGCTGGATGATGGTATACATTTATGATTTTATCATTTATTCTGATGACTGGAATACACATATGGATAAAGTAAGGCTATCCCTCCAAACTATCTCTTCTTTGGTATTTAAATTATCAATGAAAAGGTTTAAATTTGGTTATGCAGAACTCAGAGCCTTAGGACATATTGTTTTTGGACTAACTCTAACTGCTGACCAAAGCAAGATAGCAGCTTTTATGAATAGGCCTATGACCCAGAATAAAACTGAACTTCTTTCCTTTTTTAGTTTTTGCAGCTACTATAGGAATTAGATACCTAAGTTTGCCCTTCTCACCAAGTGTTTGTATGAAATCTGCAACAAAAACACCTTTTTTGAGATAAATTATGAAAGGCTGAAAAATATGAGGAACTCAAGATAGCTATGACTACAGCTCCAGTGTTTATTCAAACTGATTACTCTTAACCTTGCAAGCTCTACATACATGCTAGCATGGAAGGACTAGGAGCTGCTTTACACCAAGAATTCATGGATGATTAGAAACCAGGTGGGTAAACTATACTCTTCATATCAAGAAAAGTTAAGGATACTGAGAAAAGGTATGGTTCAAGCCAAATGGAGTTTTATGCTTTAGTTTGGGCCCTGGAGAAACTCCGCTATTACTTGGAAGGATCCAATTTTACATTAATTACTGACTGAAATTATTTCAGGACTCTAATGAATATGAAGACTCCTATTAGGCACATGTTAATGTGGAAGATAGCCATAAAACAATATAGAGGCCAGATGACTATAGTTCACCAAGCCAATTTTACATTAATTACTGACTGAAATTATTTCAGGACTCTAATGAATATGAAGACTCCTAGTAGGCACATGTTAATGTGGAAGATAGCCATAAAACAATATAGAGGCCAGATGACTATAGTTCACCAAGGTGGAGCTAAACATCAGAATTTGGATAGTTTAAGCAGAAATGCTCTACCCAATTATCCCAGCAATCCTGATCATGATCAAGAGGAAAATGATCTATTTCCTGCAAAAAACATTGATAGGCTTTGTATTGAATCCCCATTCTAGGAATCCACATTTGTGAACTGGATGAATCCCTGTTCAGATCAATCAATGAGGTTTACAGCTCTGATATGAATACTCTAATCACAATTTTTGAAATTACTTTAACACCATCTGAACTAGGTTATGGTTTACCTGAACCTCTTCTAAAGCCTTACAAAGCTGGAAGATTCACCATATGGGATGGTTGGGTATACTACAGGCATCAAAATTCAACTGTTATAGTCCTGACCAAGGATATCATATCAAACATATCCTAGCTGAGTGTCATGACAACTGTTCATTTGGTCATTCATCTACTGATAGAGCCCTGGATAAGGTCCAAAAAACTGCTTGGTGGATTAGTTGGAGATATTCCAAAATCCAGTATGTATCTAGTTGCAAAACTTGCCAGAAGTCCAATAAGAATAATGGAAAAAGTTTTGGATCCTTCAACAGATCACTGAACCCAAGAAAAGGTGTGAGATTTTAAACATGGAATTTTTAAGTGGATTACCCCCTGGAGGAGCTGATTCCTATAACCCAGTCATGATCATAGTAGATAGGTTTTCCAAGAAAGCAAAATTTTTATCTAACCATAAGGAGGATACTGCAATGGAAGTAGCATTTCTCTTCAGGAATAGACTCATAGCTGATGTAGGGGTTCCTAAGACCATTATCAGTGATAAAGACCCCAAGCTTACCTCTGATTTTGGGAGAAATCTCCATGAAATGTTAGGAACTACCTTAGCCTTCTCTACAGCCTATCATCCCCAGACAAATGGACTAGCTCAAAGAATGATCCAGAACTTAGAAGATATGCTTAGAAGGTTCTGTTGCTTTGGTCTAGAAAACAAGAATACTGATAGTTGATTCCATGATTGGGTTAGCCTTCTACCAGCACTAGAAAAGGCTTATAATAGTAGCAATCTGTCAGCCTAATAGATGCCAAGGAGCTAGCTCCTTCTAGCTACTATAGTTGATGAAAAGTTTAGATTAAAAATTTTAAAAAATTCCAGAGATATATTTTGGCTAAAAGGGTTAAATTTATTTATATATTTAGAAAAATAAACTTAAAAGGAGGGGCAAGGGTGTGTGCAATTTCCTTGGGGTTTGGGTTATGCAGAACCTACAAAAAGAGTATAAGTCAGTAGGTTCACTTACTAGGTCTAGATCCGGACCTATGCTTTATGGATGGACAAATATGCAGGGATTCAGGGTGCTGGAAGCTGGTGCTGAGGCAGGCTGAATGGTTGGATATTGATTTTTGCCAAAAAGTAAGGATTCAAGAGTTTTGTCTATAATTTTATCATAAAGTGGTCCAAGATCACACACTTATTTCTAATAAGGGTTTTATGACCTGAGGAAAAATTATCTGAAGCAATAATGAATAAGTGAATGTATGAATGAGTTTGAAATAGCTGGGGGGAGAGCCTTTATTTCTATTGTTAGGGTCCCCTAATGGTACAGCCTTTTCACCAGCCAAAGGAGCATGACCCAGGATATTTCTCATTCCAGGGTGCCATCAGTGTGTTTGTGTACCATCATACTTGGGGCTTCATACATGTTTCTGTCCCCTTAATGACCGCATTGAATCTACCAAAGAAGTAGAATTTCAATTAATACTTTTAAATATAAGTCATGGCTTCCTGAAGCCAGGGGTTTTAACACATTCTCTGGAAACCAAAATTTTTAAGACTGTTTGAAGTCTGAGGCTCTTTTGTCCTTTTGGGGTGTTTTACAGTCACTTAATTGGACAGTATACTCTTAGTAATGATTAGTTACGCACAGGTTTAGTTACTAGGGACACAAGGGGGGTGTTGTATGCGTGTTTGGGGCCTTTTGAGCCATGTTGCACAAATCTAGGCCTCTTTTTATCCATAGTACACACTCTCAGGGTGTTAAAGTCACTAACATGTACCCTTTTGGGTACAAGCCTACCGTACAGGCCCTTTTTCAGGGGCCCTGACAACCTTTGATATAGTTTTAGAAAGGCTGCAAGGCCCATTGTTTCCGGATTTTTTTTTGGTTTATCTGTTTTCATACTTTGCTTCACCACATGGTGGTCCTCTTTGGGCCCCATGTGGTGCAGAACAGGGCTGTAGGATGTATAGGTGGTACCCTACAGGCTGTTTCCGTTTTGGAAGAGGGGAGGCTGTCCAGTGAGCCAGCTGGTTGCCTTGCGCTATGGTCCAGCCGGTGGCTAAGGGACTGCGCAAGGTAGTCTTTTGACAACTTTTGGGGCTAGAAACAGGTAGATACCTCCACGCATGTTAGTCGCTTGACTACCGGCATTAGTGGGTAGCAACTTCCATGCGCAGTAGTCTTTGACTAACAACTACTCCAGGCTTGCACAAGGTAGTGGCTTGACTGCTTGCGGGGCCAGCGAATGCCATAGCTTCTTTGCGCGGTTGCGGAGGGTATGCGGCAGGTTGACGCATGCAGTAGTTTCTTTATGCAGTGGCAGATTTTATGCAGCTGCGCATGGGGCTGTTGAAAAAAGCGTACTGTAACTTCTTTACGCGGTTGCAGAGGGTATGTGGCTGCGCGCAGGGCTATGGAAAAAAGCGTACCATAGCTCCTCTGCGCAATTGCACAGGGTATGCGGCAGGCCCGCGCGTGCTGTAGCTTCTTTGCGCAGTTGCGGATATTATGCGTCTGCGCATGGTGCTATGGATAAAAGCGTTATTTATCTTCTTTGCACAGTTGTGGAGGGTAGACAGTTGAACCATGGTTCTACCTGAAGGAGTAACTTTTTGGTGGTGGTGCTTGAGGGTGACCCTACCTAAATTGGCACCATGAATCCATTTCTTTCATAATATTTTTAGATTTATTACAGAGTAAGTTTTTATTTCTTAATTTTTACTTTTAATTGATTATTTCCGTATTTCATTTTTTGAGGGCTTTAGTCAGTTGGTTCTGAATAGTAGCCAGCTGACACAAGCACTCTACTAATAAGAAATCACCCTATATAATGGACAGAGTATTGATTGCTAAGATAACAAAGGATAACCTGAACCAGCAGCTAACCGCTATTCATCCAACATCACTTGACTTCAAGAACATGATTGATGTAGCAAAAAAAATGCTGCTGAGTTTGTTCAAGATGCTGTTGAATACAACCCACAGAGTTTGGATAAAACTCAGAAAGAACCTGATTTCATGATTCGTGATCAAGTCTTAGTTTCTACCACCAATTTTATTAAACTAGCTGGAAACAGAAATCTTAGATCTGCTTCTGTTGGGCCCTTTAACATCAAAAAGCTACATGATAAGAATGCTGTAGAAATAATCCTCAGTGATGAACTTTCCAGGAAACACACTGTCTTCCCAGTAAGTCTTATCAAACACTACCATCCTAGAGAAGGAGAATATACCCCTTCACCATAAATACCTGTTTCAGATGATCCTGAAAAAGAAAAAGGGAAAGTAAGCAAGATCCTCAAGAATAAGGAGGAGAGGATCAACAGAAAAGATTTTAGACTTTACCTGGTCAGGTAAAAAGGAGATTCAGCTGATCAGGATGAATGGATTACTGAACACAAGATCTCAGATGGACCTATAAACCTGAGAAATAACAGATCCAGCAGGATACATTAGACCAAAAAAATTTTCAGATATAGACATACCTTGGATTGGGGTAATGTCAGCTTGCTACTACTTACAGAGCAACCTGTCAGAGCCAAAAAAATACAAAATAAAAAGAAAATAAATAAAAATATTCAGAATGAGTGGGAAATCCATAAATATTATTTCTGAAATGGATTCCCCACCCATAATAAGGTAGCTTCACTCACCAACCCCACCCTTGAAATATTACTCCTTCATAATTTAAATAATTAAATAAGAATTGAACAAAAGTTCAAGGCACCTATATGGCACCTTTTTTCCAATTTAATATTTCACACATTGTCAGGTATAGGTTTCACACCTAAAATTCAGTCTTAATTGAGGTTTTGTGTATATTTTAGGAGTTATACACAGAAAGGTGTTATGTCACAATTCCAGCACACAGTCCCGGGTCCCTAAACAACCCCTACGTACCCCCAGCATCACATTCCCGCATAAACAAGTCCCACCCGCAGCCAATTTTACAGGCACGCAGCAGATAATACCCTGCGCGCATCTGAATGGACTGATCCCCGCATCAGGATCAGTTGTGACAGAAGGTAGCGCTCATAGGAGCTACAACCTAGTGGGGTTTACCTGGCATATGTTAGAATGTGACATATTCATTAAAAATGATCTAAAAACCTCAGAACCAAATTCAAATATCATAAAATTAATTTAAAAGTATTTTAAATAATAAATGAAATACTGAAGGTTACCAAAAAACAGAAAGATCTTAATATTTGAAGACCACAAAACACTACAACGAGTGGCCTTCAAAATTATTTAAATTGACCTACGTGCTCACCAGATGATGGAAAATCAATAAATTTTGACAACTGTCTACTTTAAACTAATATTTATATTAAAAATCAAGGATAAGTGCAGAATGATCAGCATTACGCCATTTATAGATTAGCAGATCCTGCGGCTAAAAAAGTACAAAAATCCAACAGATCTGAGGAAAGGTAATAGCATCAAGTTGAAGAGCTGAAAATGACCTTAATTGCTTACCAGCCTCAGCCCATGAGTAGAACCCTCTCTATGTGCCCTGAGAAGCTCATTATCACCCCAATAGGTATTTACACGGACCTATTTGGATCCATGATTCCCCATCAGTTTTACAAGGAATTTATTATTATCAATCAGATGCCATGTCATTTTTAATCAAGTGCTTATAAAGAGATAAGCAAGTGATTTATGAACTAGTTGGAAGTAATATTATTATTCATGAAAACCAATCAAACTGATTCATTAAAGTTTAGCCTGGCAATAAACCCCATCTGCCCTGAAACCCTTTACCTGAATCTTTGCAGGATTTTCTGTGGATTATTGACTCAGAGTGAGTTTTTACCTTCCCTCATTGGCCCTTTTGCTTTTTTTCTTGGCCATATCAGTGGATAAGTCCTTATAAAGCACCCATTATGAATTCCAAGTTTCTTGAAATGCCTAAGAAGGCCCCTTGAAGAGAGTTTGTCTGCCTTTAAAGATCCCCAGTATTACAATAATGTGGCCCCCCTTTTTAAAACAAATTTAAAACCCTCTCAAACAAACCAATTGAATCTTTCACCAGCTCTTAAAAATACTTATTATTTGAGATTTTTAAGTCTTTATCTTTTGAAAAGTGTTATTATTATTATTCAAGTATTTTTATAACTCAAGGACTGCAAGGTTCCTGTTATCAGAGATCTGAGAGCAAAAGTAACAGAAAAATAACATAAAATAAAAAAATAAATAAATAAATTATGAAGGAAGAAATAATCTTTAAATATTAGTTGAAATTCACGTTCTCCACTGAATGAAAGATAGGGTCACCACTTACACCTACCCCAAATTACCACTCCTTTTTTTTAATAATTGAAACAGCCTTGAGGTTTTTGCCATTTTAATATTTCAAATAAAATTTTAGCTTCCTGATTCCAGGAACCTTTCTGTCCTTTAGCTACAGAAAGTGATATTGGTGTTGGAATAATAATTACAAGAAAATTACAGTAAAATGCTCAAATAATTGATTTAAAAGCAAGTGCAAAGTTTGGTTGGTTTGGTTGGATTAAATTTGTTAAATATATATATTTCAAGAGGGGCCACAGTTTGTGCAACCTGGGGATCTTTATTGGATAACAACCTCTCTTCAAGGGGCTCTTTTGAATGGTGCAAAGATCTTGGGACAATGAGGTCTTTAGATGATTTATCACAAAAGACTAACTCAAGGGGATGGGTGGACTGGCTGTCTTACAGAACTTATGCCTGAGTGCAAGGAGGAGAAAACTTACTGGTTGAAGTACTTAATCAAAGAAGCTTGCAGAAATTCATGGTTGAAAGGGTCTCAGGACAATTATTGAGGTTATTTTCTGATATTCTTCACAGAATCAATGATGGGGCCAGAATTATTAATAATACTATCAGACTATAGCCATATATCACTTTTTTATCTTGAATAATCACTTGATCACAGATGGCAAGGGGTCTGGATTGATACTTAAAAATTAATGGGGTTTAAATCACCTAAAAAGGGTTGTTTATATACCTTTTTGTGGTAATAAGACCTTCTCAGGGCACGTAGAGAGGGTTGTGCTTGGATGCTGAGGCTAGCAGGCTGGCCAGGGCTAGTTTGGGACGCAGTTCTGGTGTGGTCAATCTGCTAGCCTTTTCTATGTCATATTTCTTTGTGAAATAATTTTCAGAGGGCGTTCAAATGTTAATTTATTATTTTTATGATTCAGACATATTTCCTTCTTTTGTATTAACTTCTTTTGAGTGAAATGGTTAGAGCTGGGTACTAGTAGATTCTACCGCATCTTCTGCACATGTTGGGAATTTTTAATAATTTTTAGGTTAACTCCTTGTTGTGTTTTGTGGTTCATAAAGATTTGGCAATCTCATTTACATGACAACCTTCATTATTGTTTCCCACAATTTTTTATATTTTGATTTTCAAATTTTTTATTCAATATTCTTAGGTTTCAGACATCCCTCTGTCCGGCAGTCAATTTTTTACACATATATGATGTATGCATGCAGGTTTTAGCCTGTTCCTGCTGTACCTGGCTGTCAGGCTTAGTACAATTTTTGTTGACGCGCGCAGGCTTGACAGCTGCTTGCGGGAACCTGTTGCCTGCGGCCAGTCAGTCATTTTTCATGCGGGCCTTTTGACAAGCGCCTACATATTGAGTGTCAGGCGTGTGTACCCTTACTGCATGAATGCGGGTGTCAGCCTGCTACTTAGCACAGAGAAACCTGACAAAGCAACAACAATAATAATATTAACAAAATTAAAAAGAACAAAAATAGATGAATAAATAAGATTATTATAAAATGAAGGAGTAGGAAATCCATAAATATTATTGCAGAAATGGATTCTCCACCCAAAATAATGTAGGGTCACTCACTGACCCCACCCTTGAATTCTTACTCCTTATATTTTTTAATTAATTTAATAGAAAATGGTAAATGACCACAGCACCAGTATGGCACCTTTTGGCCATTTTAATATTTCACATGATATGTCATGTATAGGTTTCACACCTAAATTTCAGTCGAAATCCAGGTGTTGTGTGTAGTTTAGGAGTTACACGGGGAATTGTGTTTTGTCACAATTCCCGCACGCAGCCCCGCGTCCCTACAGCGCTGGTCTCCTGCGTATGCCAAATCCTGCACGCAGCCCCGCGTCCCTACAGCGCTGGACTCCCACGCAGGTAATCCCGTGACCTAGTCACGCGCGCAGCGGTTCAGTCCCCCGCGCGCATCTGAGCAGCGGATCAGTCCCCGCGCGCATTTGAATGGACTGATCCCCGCGCCTCCTGCCGTGATCATTCTGACAGCCAGGTACCGCTCAGAGGAGCTAAAATATAGTAGGATCTACACTAAATATGTAAAGCTACCACAAAAGCATAGATTATAATTCAAAAAACTTAAAAATCAATTAAAATTAGTTATTAACTAATTTTTAGTATTTTTATTAATTAAATAAAGATCCAGACTCACCACGACATGAGTTGATCAGAACCTTCAAAGACCACAAAAGTACATATGGAGTGTTCGTAAAAATTATTAAAAATTACATGCAGGATCAGCAGAGGATGGACAATCAATAAACATCCACGTCTGCTCACTTTGGACCATTACTTACAGTACAAATTGAGGATCAGTGCAGGATCAGCAAAATGACTAATCTATTGATTAACAGATCCTGCAGCTTAAAAGGAGCTGTTCCTTGACAGATCTAAGGCCAGCAGGCTAACAGCACCTTGGGAACGTGCCAATCTTGCCCTGACTGCCCCCCTAGCCTCAGCCCATGGCTAGTACCCCTTCTAGAGGCCCTCAAGCACCCAAAAAAGAATATTTAAACAGGCTCTTTTTTCCCTTCTGTTCCCAATCAGTTATCAGTTATCAGAAATATTATTATTATCAATCAGACATTGTGTCATTGTTATTAAAGTGCTTATCAAGAAGAAAGCAGGTGATTTATGATCTAGTCTGAATTATTATTATTATTATTTTCTAAATAACTATCAACAACCAGAAGTTTGAACCAGCCACCAACCCCATCTGTTCTGAAGCTTCTTACCTGAATCTTTGCAGGATTTCTGGGATTACTTCCCAAGTAAGTTGTTCCCTTCCTGCTCTGGGTTTGTGTGCTGTTTTTCCCGCCCAAATTAGTGGATAAGGCCTTAGAAGGCACCCATCTTCATTCCAAGGTTATAAACTGCCTAAGGAGGCCCCTTGAAGAGAGGTTGCCAAGTCTGTAAAGACCCCCAGTAGTATATTACTGTGGCCCCTCTTTTTATATTATATTTAAAATATTTATAACCAAACCAATCAAACCTTGCACTTGCTCTTACCATATTATTATTGGAGCTGTAAAGTGTTTATTCTTTGGAATATTATTTCTCCAAATTCTTTTATCACTCTCTGTAGCTAAAGGACTGCCAGGTTCCTGGTATCAGTGAGCTGACAACTGGGGGTCTGGCTGGGAAATATCCTTAATAATTAATTTTTTAATTAATTATCTCCTGGACCAGTTATTTATAGTTAAAAAAATTATATATATAAGTAGAAATACTTATTATTTTTGTTTATGTTTTGATTTATCCAGTGGATTTAAAAACCAACGGAGAATTGATCAATTATTATTTGAATCTTCTTAAACAGAAAAAAGAAGAAAAATTACGTAACTTTGTGCCTGTTGTTATAACTCCTGAACAAGAAAAAGAGAGACTTCTTTATTATAGACAACAAATCTTAAAAGAAAAGGAAGAAGAGTTAGAAAGAATTATTAATTTTAACTCCTTGTTAAGACAGCACAAAGAGTGGAAAATCTATCAAAGAAAGCTATCTGATTTTAAGAGATGGTCTCCAAATTATAAAAGTTAGCTTTGATCTCCTTTTTATCATTTTTTTATAAAAAAATCATAAAAAACTCGAAAATTATAAAAAATTATTATAAAAATAAATAAATATATAACTTATATTTTTTTATTTTATCCTTCCTAGTGGACTTTGTTTTTGGTGATCTTATTGACCAAGACCTCTTAGAGAACGTCCCAGACTGTGGACCCTTGGACTTGTCCCAAGATTTGATTGGAACCCACTCAGATCCCATTGGAATACCTTCAAAGGATGGTCCTGACCCCAAAAAGGACTTAGTACCTTTAAACCTTCATATAAGTAAATCATATATTTTTTTAAAAAAAAAAATATATAAAAACCAAAAATACTCAAAAAAAAATTATTTTTTTGATTTTTTTTTAAAAAGGTTCAACAAAGACTTACATAATTTGTAACATGCATCAAAACAGACGCAACACCGGCGCCAGTGGACGAGCCCCGTCATATGGATCTTTGCCCGGAGGAACCCATGCGCGCAAGGAAGCCAGTTTCAAACGCGATGCGGATTGAGCCAGTGATTGCTCCAATCCGAGCAACAATGAAGATGACCGCGGCTGCCGACTCGACCAAATCACTGTTGGAGAGCCGTCCCTTGTCCAACGTGATATCCCAGGAGGATACCGTTCCACCTACGCCACCCCAGCCGGACTCCTCCAAGGAGGACAAAATAAAGGAATTGGTGAAAGAACACGTGGGTCATTGGGAGTTGTTCAAACAGGCTCAGACCCAGGAAGACCAGCAAGGTATGAGAAAAGCCATATCTTTGGCAAAGAAGACTCAAATAACCCTCCAAAAATTTATTCCCAAGAGAGAAGTAGAAGGTTACGTGCAGAATTGGAATACTTGGGACCAATTAGTTTCCTTAAGAGGAAACAACAACAACAGGAAGAAGAGATCTCTAGCCCATCAGAAATTAAACAGTCACAAAGAGTGGGACAATATAATATCTTTGGCAAGAAAATGGAAGAAAGTGTACCACAATTAGATGTAGAAACTTTCAACTTGTTTTCCGTAAATGTTTCCCATAACTTTGATATCATTGGTAAATGTTTTGACAAAATATATGAGCAATTGGATAAAGTAAATACCAATTTTGGAAAAGTCATGCAATCCCAATCCAAGTTGGTCAAAATCAATGAGTTAGAAGTAAACAAAATAAGAGACAGCATCAGCTTGATTAAGGGAGAACTAATGAATTACCTAGAAAACAATACTTCAGCTATCCAAGAAGAAATTCTTCTATCTATTGAACAAATCAAAGAAGGTATTAATAAGACAGACCACACTTCACCTACTTATATTATTAATAAAATTGATTCATTAAGTAACAAACTTGACCTGGAATTAGGTATGATTAAGAATGATCTCAGAGATCTAAACATAAACTTAACTCAACCCATTGCAGACTCTGATGAAATCAGACCTTCAAGGTACCACATTACTCCCCAACTACCTTCTAGACCAAGACCAACCAGGCATGAATCTTTCAGGCCTAGTCCCACTCCTAAAGTAGAAAAAGCATTAAAATTACTTCCCCCTATCACTGAGTGGCCTTAATTCTCAGGAGAAGGAGAATACAATCATGTCAGTTTTATTAAGTTTATTGACTATACTCTGGCCTCCTATGAACTTCCTGATAACATAGCTGTAGTAAGACTACCTAGACTGTTTGAAGGAGTAGCACTTGACTGGTTCATTAATAAGAGAGAAGAGGTAGGATCTTTGTCATGGAATTCATGGAAAGACTTGATTAAGGAACAATTTGGTACCAGAATTTGGAAAAGAAAAATGATGAAGACTTTTGAAACTTCTTTGTTTGATCCATCCAAGGACAAGCCTCACAAATGGTGCCTTGAACAGAAGAGAAGACTAGACTTCTTCTACCCAAATGCTGATAAAGAATAAGTCAATGAAAGACTCCTCAACCTATGTCCAGGACAACTTAACCATAGCTTAAGATGCAGAATGCCCATGAACTCTGACCTTTCCACTCTCATAGGAGTATTAGAAGAAACTATTGACATGAATGGCTTAGACAAAAGGGTTATCAAACACAGAGAACCAACTACTAGGAATAAGGAAGAATATAATAACAAGAATAAAGAACCTGTCCCTACCAACTCAGAAGCCAAGAATAATTTGGTAACCAATTAAAAGACATGTTGGAATTGCAACCAAACAGGGCATGTAAGACCTGACTGTCCTTTACCCAGGAGGAAGATTAATCTTATTGAAGGAGAAGAAGATGACACTAATCCTGACCCCCAACTAGATGACACTGATGGTTCCATCTCTGAGTGTGACTTAATGATCACTAATCCCATTAATGTCATCAAAGGTAACATAGAATCTTCCATTGATATTAACCCTGTTAATGAAGATAGAAATTTGCCTCAACAGTGGACACCCAACATGAAAATCCAACATGTTTCTGAAGCCAAGAACTTAACCCTTAAACCTTCTATTTGAAAAGGTTACACCGGTGGTAAAACTTTTTATGCCACTGGCTTGATACAAGGTTCCCCCGTAAAATTACTTCTAGACAGTGGAGCCTTCTGCTGTTGTGTTGGAACTGACTACTTAGATAAGCAGGATTCTAACTGGAAGAAAAACTTACTACCCGTACCTCAAGCTAAGTTCAGCAGCTGTAACTCACCTCTCAATGCTATTGGAGTATGGCCAACAGAAATCATACTTCCTCACTCTAAAGGATCAATCAAGATAAAGATTGAATTTTTAGTACTTCAAAATGGAGTATGTGATTATTTTATTATATGAAATGATTCTCTTTTCCTGTATGGGATAGATGTTTTCCAGAGTAAAGGGAGATATTTCACTATAGGAGGAAATTGGAACAAGAAGTTCCAAATATGCCATGTCAATGCTGAAGCTACTGATTCCACTTATGAGAGACACTTAGAGGCTTTTAACCAGGAATACTTTTCCTAAGCTGCCCTGAATTCCCAGCTTAGTGAAAACCAGAAAAGAGATATTCTCCAAGTATGCTTTGAGAACCAGAATGCTCTTTGCACTAAAGACCATCCCATTGGTAATATTAAAGGTCATGATATGGTCTTAACTTTGACTATTAAGCCTCCTTACCCTCCTAACCTCAGAAGACCAGCTTACCCTTCTAGTCCAAAATCTAGGACTGCTCTAGAAGGTCGCATCCAAGAACTAGTGGACTTACAAGTCTTATGGAAAGTAGGGCATAATGAGCAAGTAGACGTAACTACACCTGTGATAATAGCCTGGCACAATGATAAGTTGAGGATGGTTGGAGACTTTAGAATGCTCAACAACTACACCCAAGCTGACTATTATCCTATCCCAAGGATTGACTATGCTCTACATAATCTTTCTAAAGCTAAGTTCATTACTACTATGGACATGTTGAAAGGCTTCCACCAAATTCCTATCAGTCTGGATACTAGGAAATTTATGAAAATCATATGTCATTTAGGCATATATGAGTATCTCAGAATGCCCTTTGGTATTAAAAATGCTCCTTCCCACTTCCAAAGAATGATGGATACAGTCTTAGGAATGTTCATCAGGCAAGGTTGGATGATGGTATACATAGATGATGTTATCATTTATTCAGACAATTGGAATACTCACATGGATAAAGTAAGGCTAGTTCTTAAAACAATTGCCACAGTAGGATTAAAAGTATCTACAAAAAAGTGCAAATGTGGATACGGAGAACTCAAAGCTCTAGGACACATTGTTTCTGGACTCATTTTAACTGCTGACCAAAGTAAGATAGCAGCAGTAATGAACAGACCTATGCCCCAGAACAAAACTGAACTCTTATCCTTTATAAGCTTCTGCGGCTATTACAGGAAGTACATACCTAAATTTTCTAACCTCACCAAGTGTTTATATGAGATCCGCAACAACAACACTTTGTTTGAAATGACTCATGAAAGATTGAAGAATTATGAGGAACTCAAAGTAGCTATGACTACTGCCCCAGTGTTGATACAACCAGATTATTCGAAACCTTTCAAACTTTAAATAGATGCTAGCATGGAAGGATTAGGAGCTGCATTACACCAAGAAGTAATAGAAGAGGATAAACCAGTAGAGAAACCTATACTCTTCATATCTAGACAAGTCAAAGATACTGAAAAGAGATGTGGTGCCAGCCAAATGGAATGCCTTGCTCTAGTATGGGCATTAGAAAAACTCCACCATTATTTGGAAGGTACAAATTTCGTGGTGATCACTGATTGAAATGCTGTTACAACTCTCATGAACATGAAAACTCCTAGCAGGCATATGTTAAGATGGCAGATAGCCATAAAACAGTACAGAGGTCAGATGACTATAGTCCACCAAGCTGGAGTTAAACATCAGAATGCTGACAGTCTTAGCAGAAATGCTCCACCAAATGATAATAGAAATCCTGCTCATGACCCAAAAGATCATGATATATTTCCTATACTAAAAATTAACCTGTTTAATCTTGAAGCTCCCATCATAGGAATTCACATATGTGAACTAGATGAATCACTGTTCAGCTCCATCAGAGAAGCATACAACTCTGGCATGAAGACTTTGATTAAAATCATAGAAAGTACTTCACCTCGATCTGAACTCATCAAAAGTTTACCTGAACCCCTGCTGAAATCCTATAAAGAAGGAAGATTCACACTGTGGGATGGGCTAGTATATTACCGGCATAAACACTCTAGTGTTATAGTCTTGACCAAAACAGAGCATATCAAACTTGTTTTAGCTGAATGTCATGATAATTGCTCCTTGGGTCACCTGTCTACTGATAGAACCCTAGATAAAGTAAAGCAGACTGCCTGGTGGATCAACTGGAGAGACTCCACTATCAAGTATGTTTCAAGCTGTGAAATCTGTCAGAAGTCCAACAGGACCACTGGGAAAAGGTTTGGACTACTCCAAAGGATTGCTGAGCCCAGGAAAAGATGGGAAGTTATCAACATGGACTTTGTAACAGGACTGCCCCCTGGAGGAGCTTACTCTTACAACTCAGTCCTGGTTATTTTAGACAGATTTTCTAAGAAAGCCAAGTTTCTACCTAACCATAAGGAAGACACAGCTATGGAAGTGGCCTTACTCTTCTGGAACAGACTAATTGCTGATGTAGGAATTCCTAAGATTATTATCAGTGATAGAGACCCCAAATTCACATCCAAATTCTGGAGAAACCTCGATGATATTTTAGGAACTACCTTAGCCTTTTCTACAGCTTATCACCCTCAGACAGATGGATTAGCTGAAAGAATGATCCAGACTCTAGAGGACATGCTCAGAAGGTTCTGTTGCTTTGGGTTGGAGTACAAAAATACAGAGGGATATTGCCATGACTGGGTTAGCCTTTTACCTGCACTAGAAATGGCCTATAACAGTAGTAAACACTCTACTACCAAAGAAGCTCCTTACGTACTGGAAAGAGGATGGATCCCCAAATTACCCAAGGATAACCTCAATCAGGAGTTGACTAATATACATCCAACATCACTGGACTTCAAAAACATGATAGATATGGCAAATAAGCACGCTGCTAAGTGTGTACAAGATGCTGTTGAATACAACCAACACAGGTGGGATAAAACTCACAAAGAACCTTTTTTCAGAATAGGAGATCAAGTTCTAATTTCAACCACCAATTTCAATAACTTGGCTGGAAACAGAAAACTCAGACCAGCCTTTGTTGGGCCTTTCACTATGAAGAAACTCCATGGTAAGAATGCCATAGAAGTCATCCTCAGTAATGAACTCTCTAGGAAACACCCAGTCTTCCCAGTTAGCCTTGTCAAACACTACCATCCCAGAGAAGGTGAAAAGACCCCTTCACCTGAAATACCAGTCTTAGATGAGCCTGACAAGGAAAAAGGAAAAGTGGGTAAAATCCTTAAAGATAAAAAAGAAAGGATCCAAGGGAAAGATGTTAGACTTTACTTAGTCAGGTACAAAGGAGAATCAGCTGATAAAGATGAATGGCTACCTGAAAACAACATTCCAGATGGACCTTTACACCTGAGAAACTACAGAGCCAGTAAAAGACACTGAGCCCCAAAAAAATTTTTTCAGATATGGTTATATCTTGGAGTGGGGGAATGTCAGCCTGATACTTAGCACAGAGCAACCTGACAAAGCAACAACAATAATAATATTAACAAAATTAAAAAGAACAAAAATAAATGAATAAATAAAATTATTATAAAATGAAGGAGTATATTGCAGAAATGGATTCCCCTCCCAAAATAAGGTAGGGTCACTCACTGACCCACCCTTGAATTCTTACTCTTTATATTTTTTAATTAATTTAATAGAAAATGGTAAATGACCACAGCACCAGTATGGCACCTTTTGGCCATTTTAATATTTCACATGATATGTCATGTATAGGTTTCACACCTAAATTTCAGTCAAAATCCAGGTGTTGTGTGTAGTTTAGGAGTTACACGGGGAATTGTGTTTTGTCACAATTCCCGCACGCAGCCCCGCGTCCCTACAGCGCTGGTCTCCCGCGTACGCAAACTCCCGCACGCAGCCCCGCGTCCCTACAGCGCTGTTCTCCCGCGTAGGCAAACTCCTGCACGCAGCGCCGCGTCCCTACAGCGTTGGACTCCCGCGTACGCCAACTCCCGCATGCAGCCCCGCGTCCCTACAGCGCTGGACTCCCGCGCAACTGAACTCCCGCGCAGGTAATTACGTGACCTAGTCACGCGCGCAGGGGTTCAGTCCCCCGCGCGCATCTGAGCAGCGGATCAGTCCCCACGCGCATTTGAATGGACTGATCCCCGCGCCTCCTGTCGTGATCAGTCTGACAGCCAGGTACCGCTCAGAGGAGCTACAATATAGTAGGATCTACACTACATATGTAAAGCTACCACACGAGCATAGATTATAATTCAAAAACCTTAAAAATCAATTAAAATTAGTTATTAACTAATTTTTAGTATTTTTTATTAATTAAATAAAGATCTAGACTCACCACGACATGAGTTGATCAGAACCTTCAAAGACCACAAAACTACATAAGGAGTGGTCGTAAAAATTATTAAAAATTACATTCAGGATCAGCAGAGGATGAAAAATCAATAAATATCCACGTCTGCTCACTTTGGACCAGTACTTACAGTAAACATTGAGGATCAGTCTAGGATCAGCAAAATGACTAATCTATTGATTAACAGATCCTGCAGCTAAAAAGGAGCTGTTCCTTGACAGATCTAAGGCCAGTAGGCTAACAGAACCTTGAGGACGTGCCAATCTTGCTCTGAATGCCCCCCTAGCCTCAGCCCATGGCTAGTACCCCTTCTAGAGGCCCTCAAGCACCCAAGAAAGAATATTTAAACAGGCTCTTTTTGCCCTTCTGTTCCCAATCAGTTATCAGTTATCAGAAATATTATTATTATAAATCAGACATTTTGTCATTGTTAGTCAAGTGCTTATCAAGAAGAAAGCAAGTGATTTATGATCTAGTCTGAAGTATTATTATTATTATTTTCTAAATAACTATCAACAACCAGAAGTTTGAACCAGCCACCAACCCCATCTGTTCTGAATCTTCTTACCTGAATCTTTGCAGGATTTCTGTGGATTAATTCCCAAGTAATTTGTTCCCTTCCTTCTCTGGGTTTGTGTGCTGTTTTGCCCGCCCAAATTAGTGGATAAGGCCTTAGAAGGCACCCATCTTCATTCCAAGGTTATAAACTGCCTAAGGAGGCCCCTTGAGGAGAGGTTGCCAAGTCTGTAAAGACCCCCAGTAGTATATTACTGTGGCCCCTCTTTTTATGTGGTATTTAAAATATTTATAACCAAACCAATTAAACCTTGAACTTTCTCTTACCATACCATTATTGGAGCTTTAAAGTGTTTATTCTTTGGAATATTATTGCTCCAAATTCTTTTATGACTCTCTGTAGCTAAAGGACTGCAAGGTTCCTGGTATCAGAGAGCTGAAAGCGGGGCTGCGCACGGGAATTGTGAATCAACACAAATCCGCCTGTAACTCCTAAAATATACACAACACCTCAATTCTGACTGAATTTTAGGTGTGAAACCTATACAAGGCACAATGTGTGAAATGTTAAAATGGCCAAAAGTTGCCATGGTGGTGTTGTTGTCTGTTGGTCATTTTGTTTAATAATTATTTAAAAATGTAAGCAGTTAGAATTCAAGGGTGGGGTCAGTGAGTGACCCTACTAAATTTTGGGTGGGGAATCTATTTCTGTAATAATATTCATGGAATTCTCACTCCTTCTAATTTTATTATTTTATTTCTGTTTTAAATCTGCTTTTACTGTTTGCTCTGTCCAAGTAGCAAGCTGACATGAAACCCCACATATAGGTTTTACCGTGAAAATTCTCTAAGAATCCATGAATTTTTTCATTGAGAGGAGTTTTTTTTGGAAAAGAGACTTGTCACAATTCCTGCAAGCAGCCGCAGAAACTAAGAAATCCATTGGAGGCTAAGCAGCAGCACCACCCTCCTGCCTACATAAACTCAAAATCTGGGTACGCAGTCCCAGGGATCTGAAAAGTAAGCAGCCATGGGACTGCGGGCTGAAAAGCTGAAAGAAGGCATAAAAGCTGAGGTATGGCATAAAGGTGCTACTACCAAAACAGGGACACTTGAAATAATCATTTTACACATTTTTACAAAATATACCAAGTAAATACTAAAATGTTGAAAATAATATAACCAAAGCTTGAGAAATCTTTTAAAATACCTTCAAGTTACAAATTTGAGAACTTCAAAATATCTGCATTTCCGTGAGATATCAAGGAAATCTAAATGGTAACAATATTTTATATCCACATAATATATTTTTTAGTAATTATTTCAAGTAAATGAACAAAATTTTAAAAATAAGGACAAAAATCATCAATATGATTTTGTTCCCATCAGTGAATACATAATGAGAACTTATGGTAAAAATATTATCTGTAGGAATTTTTAATAAGAAGAAAGATCCAAAACCTGGGAATATTTACTAATGATAATTAGTGGAATAAAGATCATTTGGATAAATAAGGTGTTATTCACATCCCAATAACTCAATCAAAGAGTAAAATAATTGCATTATCCAGTGGAACTAGATGCTACCCATGTCATAGCACCAAGAAAATATTATGGGCTACCAATGGTTACCCTGCCAGCATTAGGATCAATCCCTTTGTGTCATCCAGCTACTTAGCACAGAGCAACCTGACAAAGCAACAAACTTATTAACAAAAATAAAAAGAACAAAAAAAAAATAAATAAAATTATTATAAAATGAAGTAGTAGGAAATCCATAAATATTATTTCAGAAATGGATTCCTTACCCAAAATAAGGTAGGGTCACTCACTGACCCCACCCTTGAATTCTTACTCCTTATATGTTTTAATTAATTTAAAAGAAAATGGTAAATGACCACGACAGCAGTATGGCACCTTTTGGCCATTTTAATATTTCACATGATATGTCATGTATAGGTTTCACACCTAAATTTCAGTCAAAATCCAGGTGTTGTGTGTAGTTTAGGAGTTACACGGGGAATTGTGTTTTGTCACAATTCCCGCACGCAGCCCCGCGTCCCTACAGCGCTGGACTCCCGCGCGCCCAAACTCCCGCACGCAGCTCTGCGTCCCTACAGCACTGTACTCCCGCGCGCTCAAACTCCCGCACGCAGCCCCGCGTCCCTACAGCGCTGGACTCCCGCGCACCCAAACTCCCGCACGCAGTTGATCCCCCCCCGCGTGCAGGTAATCCCGTGACCTAGTCACGCGCGCAGCAGATCAGTCCCCGCGCGCATTTGAATGGACATATTCCCGTGACTAACCTGCCGTGATCACGCGTGCAGCGGATAAGTCCCCGCGCGCATCTGAATGGACTGATCCCTGCCCCTAGCCTGTTGTGATCAGTCTGACAGCCAGGTACTGCTCAGAGGAGCTACAACATAGTAGGATCTACACTACATATTTAAAGCTACCACACAAGCATAGATCGTAGTTTAAAAACCTTAAAAGTCAATTAAAATTAGTTATTAACTAATTTTTAGTATTTTTTACTAATTAAATAAAGATCCAGACTCACCACGTCATGAGCTGATCAGAACCTCAAAGACCACAAAACTACACAAGGAGTGGTCGTAAAAATAATTAGAAATTACCTACAGGATCAGAAGAGGATGAAAAATCAATAAAAATCCACGTCTGCCCACTTTGGAGCAGTAGTTAAAGTACAAATTGAGGATCATTTCAGCTTCAGCAAAATGACTAATCTGTTGATTAACAGATCCTGCAGCTAAAAAGGAGCTGTTACTTGACAGATCTAAGGACAGCAGGCTAACAGCACCTTGAGGACGTGCCAGTCTTGCCCTGAATGCCCCCCTAGCCTCAGCCCATGGCTGGTACCCCTTCTAGAGGCCCTCAAGCACCCAAAAAAGAATATTTAAACATGCTCTTTTTGCCCTTCTGTTCCCAATCAGTTATCAGTTATCAGAAATATTATTATTATCAATAGGACTTTGTGTCATTTTTATTCAAGTGCTTATCAAGAAGAAAGCAAGTGATTTATGATTTAGTCTGAAGTATTATTATTATTATTTTCTAAATAACTATCAACAACCAGAAGTTTGAACCAGCCACCAACCCCATCTGTTCTGAAGCTTCTTACCTGAATCTTTGCATGATTTCTGTGGATTACTTCCCAAGTAAGTTGTTACATTCCTGCTCTGGGTTTTCGTGCTTTTTTGCCCGCCCAAATTGGTGGATAAGGCCTTAGAAGGCACCCATCTTCATTCCAATGTTATAAACTGCCTAAGGAGGCCCCTTGAAGAGAGGTTGCCAAGTCTGTAAAGACCCCCAGTAGTATATTACTGTGGCCCCTCTTTTTATATTATATTTAAAATATTTATAACCAAACCAATCAAACCTTGCACTTACTCTTACCATATTATTATTGGAGCTGTAAAGTGTTTATTCTTTGGAATATTATTTCTCCAAATTCTTTTATCACTCTCTGTAGCTAAAAGACTGCAAGGTTCCTGGTATCAGAGAGCTTACACTTTGAGCCCCTATAGCCCTCAGAATGACAGAATTGGGACCCAAAAAGCTATAAATAAAGAGCTCTTTTGAGGTTATTGATACCCTAGACGCAGTTATATAGAAATCCAGAAACTGTTCCAAAGTGACCAAGTACTTAAAAGGGATAGGTAAGTGAGTTATGCCTTTAGTCTGATCAATATTATTTTTCCAAAACCCTTTTTTATCAATTTAAACTTCTGAACAACCTTTTAACCCCAGATACAGGTTAAAACCATCAGTACATGTCCCAAACAGGTACCTAAAGGATCAAATAATATAACAGTAAGTCTATTATACTTTTTCTGTTGTGGCAGCTTGGTCACAAAGCCCTGCCAATCCACTGTTGTGGAAACTAAGAGGGTGATATTCTCCTAGTTGTCCTTGAGTTCCTGTATCAAGTTCCTAGTGTCTGTAAGGATAATGATGATCCAATAAAAATAGAGAGATAGAGAGATAGAGATTGATTTCCTTTCCTTCCTTTTCCTTTCCTTTTTCAAAGATCCAATGATAAGATGATATGATAAGATCTGGGGTTGAGAGCACGGACTTTATGTGCATACTCTAAAGTCAAACCTAAGTACAAGCGCAAGACAGCCCAACAAAAAATTTAAAAGAAAACTTAGGCCCATAAAACTAGCCTAAACCTAATCCTTTCCCTGCCCCCTACCATTACTCTCAACCAGTTTTTCTGTCTCATGAAGCCGCCCTCAGCTGCGCCCTACTTGGAGCCCCCAGCTTGTCTGTATCCTCCCAGCACGCCGCGTGATTTTATGCCCCACGGGTTGGCCTGTGCCTATAGCCCCAATTGCTCCGCCCTACATGCCCAAACTAGCTTCCAGAAATCCTTGTTTGGCCATCTCCATTCTTGGGTCCTTAATTGCCAAGCAGGCTGCGGCCTGCCACATCCAATCAAGCGCAACCCATGCCCGGTATGCCAAGCCCCATGGTGCCTACTGCTGCAACTGCGTGCATCCAAGTGCTGATCCCGACCTACCAAATGCTGAGGGCACCGAAAGTGGCCTAATTCCCAATCCAAGGCTATATAAGGGGACCACACTGTTTGTTTTATATATACATTATCTTTGGGAAATAACTCCTTCAAGAATATCAATTAAAGGTTCCAAAGTAATCAGGCCTACAGATTTTGAATTGAATTCCCTGAAGAAGAGGTATTAAAGATCCCCAATATCATTGTGGACCCTCTTTATATTTATTTAAAAATCAATATATTAATACTGATTAATAATAATCATTAATATCCAAACCATATTGCCTTTCATTTGCTTTATCCAAATATTTTTATGGATTATTGATTCATTTTTATAATAATGTATTTATTGTTGATGTTTTATCTGCCTTCATTCTCATTGTCAGCTTTAGATATTGTGTTCTTTCCATATTTCTATTTGTTTGTTTCTTTCCATATTTCTATTTGTTTGTTTCACACCATGTGTTCTGCTTCCTGCTAGTCTCTGAGCGTCAAGCTGTAGTTAAGTCATCTTTACTTTCACCTTTCCTATCACCTGTCTCGCACACCATAAGAAGATCACACCCGCAACTATACAGCCACTACTCAACTCCAGCGACTACAAAATCCACTTAAGAGACCAACAAGCATCTCACAACCAATGTTGGACTACTCAGACTTTACCACTCATCCAACTCCTCAAACACAACTTTGATCACCAAACAATCAGACCTGAAGAATGAATCAAAGGAGTCAACTCAACAGTCCTCCAAATCAATCAACCATCAGTCTCAGAATTATTCCTCTGTCGGATCAGTCTACATCAAATCCTCAACAACTGCTTTTTTCTACTAAATCTCATCAGAGGTCATCACGCAACCTGTAGAGCCACCAGTCACTGTTTGTTTTCCGCACTGTTTTCTTTCTTTATGTTTTCACTCTATTTGTGTTCTATTTTCTAACCTCATATTGTGATCTGAAATAAATTAGCCTGGTCTAGGCTTTCCAATTCACATAAACTTTCATACGGTTAAAAGCCAAAAATGGATCACCAAAGCTCAACTGGGAAGAATCAAATTACAGAAACACCTGGACCAGGAGGAGGAGGAGAAGTAAACTTTAAAGCGCTGGCACTGAAGTTGCTCATGGAATCCACACCACTACTGACAGAAACAAACTAATCAATCTGGCAAAAGAAGATGGAACATCTATTTAAAATGCGTGGAATCCTTGAAATTATCAACTCAAGTGACCCCTTTACGGAAATTCCCGATGACAATGAGATGGCCGGATACATCATGTCAAAATTGGATCCTGCAACTCACACCAATATCATCAGCTCTGAAAATGAAGACTTGACAAAGCTGATCAGGCTGGCCACAAAGAATCACTTTGCCTCCATTCAAGCTGCTAATTTTTCTCAAACCTTCTTTAACTTCCTATACCTGGCATTTGACCAAAACTACATAGAAAGCTTTGTAACCTCTGCAAGGTCCCATCTAGGAAAACTAGATGAAGTTGGAATCAAACTACCAGCCAACATTCTTAGGTACCTAATCCTTTTCAAGCTACCCAAGTCACTCAAGGCTATTCGGTCCCAAATCATGCATTCGTGTCTTCAACTCTCAGTTTCCATGGTACTTGACCATCTTGTCCAACACAAGAACAAAGTCCAGGCAAAACTCCCAGAGACAACAGACACCAATTCTGCGCTGTATCACTCCTTCTATCAAAGAGACTTGAACCATCCAAGATGCCTGGACGGGAAACACAATCCTGCAGTTAAGTCTCACCCTCAGTCCTCCTGCTGGGTCAAGTTTCCCAAACTAAAACCTGACAACCCACCTAAAAAAGCAAGACAGGGACAAAAGAAGAAATCGCAAGAAGAGTCTCACTTCTATAGCTTCTACTGCGCAGATGGCCAAGCAGAGTTGGACCCTGAAGACCGTTACATTCTCGATAGTGGATGCTCAATCCACATGTTTTGAAGCAAGGAAATCTATACCTCTCTAGCTGGACAGACAGGCAACAACACCATCAAAACTGGAAAGAAAGGAGAAGGGCTAATCATCAAAGGTCTTGGCACGACTCAAATCTTGGATTGAGGCAAACATATACGTTTTGACAACGCAGCCTGGGTTCCTGAAGCTATGGTCAATCTCATCTCCCTGGGAGCTCTGCTGAATAAAGGATGCTTGCTACAAGTTAATATCAAGACTGAACCCTCCACTTTTTCACTCAGCTTCAAGGGTAAGTTGCTTCTACCTGGTATGATAGAGAACAATTTGCTACTCATCAAGTTTGGGAACTCAAACCAATCACAGCCTCTCATGTGCTGCCTGACTCCATCCGAATTAACCAATCTTCATGAAAAACTTGGTCATGCAAGCATTAAACGCATAGAAAAACAGCTAGGTCACAGTATCACCAGAACTCTAGCCAGCAACTTCAAATGTTTAGCATGTAGCAAGGCAAAGATATCCAAACATCCCTTCAACAGCACTCAAGCTCCAGCCTCAAGGGTTTTTGACTGGCTTCATCTGGATTTGATGGGGCACCTAAATCCAACCAGCAAAGGAGGGATGCAATTCGCTCTCACGATTGTAGACAAAAAGTCAGGGTATCTCTCCTTGTTTCCACTTCCTTCAAAAGACGCTGCCTCCAATTCCATCAAATTTTTCATCAAAAAAGAGGACAAGAAACTACTTAGATATCCCTCCAAAGTCATCTCCGACGGAGGAGGAGAATTTGTGAACAAAGATTTGAAAAAAATTTTCAAATCCAAGGCAATTCATCATATCATTAGCAAACCGTACCACTCTCATCACAATGGAAAGGCGGAACGTGCCAATCTCACAATTATGGAGTCAGTTTGCTCTGTGTTCAGCTCCACTTCCATTCCAAAGAACTATTGGTACGTTGTTATACAAAGCTGCTGCTTTTCTCTCAACCAAATCACTTTTGAAAAAGGCGGGGAGACCCCGTGGAAGATGCTTCAAAGGACCGACTTACCCTCAAACTATCTACAGCCCATAGTTTCTTCAGTAATCTATCTACTCAGCGACTCCAAGATCCCGTCAAAACTAAGTGAAAAAGGAGACAAGGGGATTCTTATTGGTTACAACCCTTAACTTTTCTCTTACAAAATTCTATCACAAAGCGGAAGAATCATTGAGACAAAACATGTCAAATTCATTAACAAAGAACCAGCAATCAACCTTGAACCCCCTACAAACAAGCATGCAGCCAAGGGTACAACTCAACCAATTGGGAATGAGGGTCTCAAGGGTCTGGAAGCTTTTAACAATGGAACTGGTTTAGAACTTGAAGAAGACATCAAGCTTTCCTCTGAATCCACCGCCGAGTCTGACCTGTCAGAAACCAACAGCTCAAACAGTGAAGTTGTTGAAAACCTCAATCTGCGCAATTGTAGTCACCTCAGGCCTCCCCAACAATATGGGTATCATTACTCTGATTTACCAAAGAACATTCATGAAGCACTCAAAAATCCAACCTGGGTACCTCCCGTTGACAAAGAACTTGGCACAATAGAGGAACTAGGAGTCTGGGAAGACACTCACAAATCCAAATTTACTAATCCCCTTGACACCACCTGGACCTTCCAATGCAAACAAGACTTGCACACTGGAGACACCACCCTCAAGGACCGAGTCTGTGTTCAGGTATTTAACCAACAATTTGGTATTGACTACTTTGATACATTTGCTCCCACAGGTAAGGTGGCCTCTTTACAAGCCTTACTATGCTACTCTGTAGATAGAAAGCTTAGTATTCTTCAATTCGATGTAAAAGGAGCCTTCCTGCACGCTCCAATGAGCAAGGACGTATACATCAAGACTCCAGCTGCATCAAAGCAACCGCCAAATACCTCAAGATTAAGAAATCTCTGTATGGGCTGAAACAAGCACCGCTAAACTGGTATAAAACCCTGAGTGAGTGGATCAAGGAAAACGGTTTCAAGGAGAGTGACAGCAATCCATGTCTCTATCTCCACAAAGACCAAATTACGGCTCTGTTCTTTCACGTAGATGATCTCATTGTTGTGGGGAACACGGATGACTTCAAAGACAGGTTCCTTTTGAAATTCAAAGATTCCTCAGCGCACAAAGTCAACACTCTACTTGGAATGAAAGTCGAACTGACTCCCAATTCAATCAGTCTTTCACTTCCCAATCACATCAAAAAAGGACTGGAGGAAATGAACCTCCTCAATGCAAAGCCACTGAATAATCCTTGTACCTCCGGACTCCAACTGAAGCCAGCGACATCTGAAGAAATAGAAGAATTTGAGAAGCTAGGGAAAAACTACAGGTCCCCAATAGGTAGGCTGAACTTTATTGCAAACCTGGCAAGACCCGACATTAGCTTTGAAGTTTCAAATCTCGCTCGATGCTGCAAGAAACCTGGAATCACCCATTGGAAAGAGGTGATCCATGTATGGTGTTACCTACTCAAAGAAATTGACTTCAAACTTGAATTTTGATCAAAGTCTATTGCAAATCATCTCGTCACCTACAGCAATGCAACCTGCGGAAATGATCCTGTCACCAGACTCTTGCAAACTGGCTTCATCTCTCTCTTCAAAGGATGTCCTATCTACTGGACCAGTAGGAAACAACAAAGCATAGCTCTATCCTCAAAGGAATCAGAGTGCAATTCCCTCTCAGCCAGCCATCTAAAAGGCCGTTGGCTTCATCATCTCATAAAAGAAATCTGGAGGACCTCTTCACTTGGACCCCCAATGCATCTTGTTGAAAACAAGGGTCTCATTGACAAAATCAAGAAGTTTGGATGCAAGTCCTGGCAAAGTACATTGATATCAAACTCAAAAGCATCAGGAATGACTGGTATGATGGTCCAATTAACTTCAACCTCATTTCCTGCCACAACATGTTGGCAGATCCACTAACCAAACCAGCAAATCCTACGTCTGTACTCAGACTCACAAGGTATGTAGGGGGCTGAGCTCTTTGGACATTGAGTTGAGCTGGCGTGTTGATGTTTTATATGCCTTCATTCTCATTGTCAGCTTTAGATATTGTGTTCTTTCCATATTTCTATTTGTTTGTTTCCTTCCATATATCTATTTGTTTGTTTCACACCATGTGTTCTGCTTCCTGCTATTCTCTGAGCATCAAGCTGTAGTTCATTCATCTGTACTTTCACCTGATCTATCACCTGTCTTGCACACCGGAAGAAGATCACACCTGGAACTATACAGCCACTACTCAACTCCAGCAACTAAAAAATCAACTTCAGAGATGAACAAGCATCTCACAACCAATTTCGGACTACTCAGACTTTACCACTCATCCAACTCCTTGAAAACATCTTTGATCACCAAAAAATCAGACATGAAGACTGAATCAAAGGAGTCAACTCAACATTCCTCTGAATCAATCAACCATCAGTCTCAGTATTATTCCTCGGTCAGATCAGTCTACATCAAATCCTCAACAACTGCTCTGCTATACTCAATTTCATCAGAGGTCATCACGCAACCTGTAGAGCAACCAGTCACTGTTTGGTTTCCGCACTGTTTTCTTTCTTTATGTTTTCACTCTATTTGTGTTCTAGTTTCTAACCTCATATTGTGATCTGAAATAAATTAGCCTGGTCTAGGTTTTCCAATTCACATAAACTTTCATATTTATTATTTATTCTATCACCTCTGCTAGCTGAAATGTACCAAGGACCTTGGCATGCAGGAGGCTGAAAAATCCCAACCTCTGTCAGCTTCTTGAGATATACCTTGATCAAAGTTACAAATGCGTCAATTTTGGCACTCATAGTGAGATGTAGGAAACCATCAAATACTCTTGCTCTGTTTGCAAACTGGGAAAAAGCCAAGTATTTTTGGGTTCCTATCCAAATTATCTTTGCTTTGTCTTCATTCAAATCATTGATAATGTTATGGTAGGTATTGGATGTCATGTTATAAGTGTCACGAGAAGCTCTTTATTTCAATTCATCCAACAACTCTTGTAACAGTATAGCCTTGATGACCATGGAGCACAACACGTATCAGGACATGAATTTGACTGAGGGCGGAAGAGCATACATTGGAATCAACAGAGAGATAAGACAGTCAAAGAGAGACATGAAATAGAAAATTGGATCATCGCCTTGGTCCAGAACACTGGACGTAGTCCTGGCAGACTGCTCGAGGGAGAGGGTGCTTGACAAAGTTGCTGCTCCTTGATGTTGGTACCTTTCCAAGACTTGAGTTGAAATTGGTCTTGAGGTTTAGGTTTTGATCCAACAGTGACTGACAAGACAAAGTAAGAAGGAAGGATGGGGGAAAGGGAAAGAGTCAAGAGCGGATGGAGGGAGTGGTCGAAGGATGAGAGGATCAGGTGGGTAGTTGATGTGGTTCCTCCTCGGACGTTCTTCTCAGGTGGTTCGCTTGGTTCCGGTCTAACTCTGATTTGGGAATGGCTGCGCGTGCGGGCTACGGAGGCCACGGGATCTCTAGTTAACATTGGAGTCTGTAAAAATAAAAAGAGCTTGGGCTCTGGTTAAATTAAAGTTAAAGAGAAATGAATGAAAAGGAGCTAATAACGTCAAGCATAACGGACCTCAGGACAGGAGGAAAAGGACACTCCAGTTGATTTTGTGATTGAAAAGATGATAAATTCCACTTGAGAGCACCATGGTCTATATAGACTAAATACATGATTGGCCAACAAGTGGTTGAGTACAAAATGAATAAGGCAAAATTAGCATAAGCAGTTTAAGTGAAATGGGAAGTGAAATTTTATGCTTGGACAGTCTGAAAATCACTACTGAGAACACAGCCTAGCTATATTTGAGCCATTATTTTAATACTTCAATGAAAACAATAATATAAATCAAATCAATCCAATCAATGATACTTTGAACTCCAGTGAAAGTCACATATATATAAACTCAAATTCTAACACACCCGCTTGACTTTCACTGGAGGAAGTTACTGTCTGAAATGAATCTAACTCTTTTTCTTCAATTAACTTGATGTTCTACCAACTGTTGGAATTATTCAAAATACAGGATAGTGACTGATAACGAGATGAGCTGATTGACTAGTAAACTTCCTGGGGAATATTTGAATTTAACTGCTATCTTTAAGTATGATATCTACTATTTGCTGGAAAATTCTTCAGTTCAAATGTGATTGATTGATCAAGCCCGTTGATATTAAGTTGATGATTGATTGATTGATTGATTGATTGATTGATTGATTGATTGATTGATTGATTGATTGATTGATTGATTGATTGATTGATTGATTGATTGATTGATTGATTGATTGATTGATTGATTGATTGATTGATTGATTGATTGATTGATTGATTGATTGATTGATTGATTGATTGATTGATTGATTGATTGATTGATTGATTGATTGATTGATTGATTGATTGATTGATTGATTGATTTATTGATTGATTGATTGATTGATTGATGGATGGATTTATTGATTGATTGATTGATTGATTGATTTATTGGTTGATTGATTGATTGATTGATTGATTGATTGATTGATTGATTGATTGATTGATTGATTGATTGATTTATTGATTTATTGATTGATTGATTGATTGATTGATTGATTGATTGATTGCAACTGATACTACGACAAGGACGAGCACATCATTGTTTGTTGGGACAATTGATGATGTAACTCCTTAAAGAATAACTCCTTACGTTTATAGATCTCAGACTGGTGAGCTTTCCAACAAGACTTGAGAGAAGTTTTGAGGATCTCAAGAAAGATTGGTTTGGTGGTCGGACATTGATTGGTGATCCCAAAATTGAATGATTCCCGTAACTCTTGATTGGTAAGATTCCATGGATTGTTCATTTGTTCACTTTGGGTTTTGTTGGATGATGATTCCTGCCGTTGATTTGACTGGCAACCAGATGAGGCCGATGGGATGCTTAACTTCCCAAATTTGGTCACCCATGGGTGGCGTTTCAAATTGGAAATATTGATCCTTGTCTCGGGATTCTTATCCAGCAAGTCGCTCATCAGACCTACCAGGCTGGCGTCCCATTCATCCGGAATTGGCGGCGCTTTGCTTTTGATTGCTTCTTACATATCCGTGATCTGATCCGTGGGAAAGGGTAGATTGCAGGTGAGCATAAAGTAGAGTGTGACACCCATGGCCCAAATATCGGCAGCGGTTCCACTGGCCGGTTGAGATTTGATCAGCTCTGGACTCAGGAAGGCTGGACTGCCAATTGTCCTTGAGACAGGAGCCTCCTCACCGGACTTGGTGAACATGGCCAAGACTTCAAAGTCGACAACCTTGATCTGCTTCTTATCTGATGAGAGTAAGATATTATCCAGCTTGATATCATAATGAATGATATGATTGCAATGAAGATAATCAATTCCAAAGATAAATTGACGAAAGTACTTGCGGGATAGATTGATTTCTAGACCGATTTGAGGATGATCATGGGAGTGATGGACTTCATGAGATTGGACGAGTTGTATGAGAGAACCGCCGGGAAAATATTCCATGACCATGTAGAGACTATCCTTGCCCTCAACATCCAATACTTTGTGTAACTTGATGACATAATTGTGGCTGATTTTTTTTCATGATGGCCACCTTGTTACGAATGAGGAAGAGTGCATTGTTAGGATCCTGGAAGGAACAATTGAGGGATTGGGAGATGTCCAAACAAGATTGGAAGATGCAATGGCCATGCTTGAGCTAGTGACTATTTTGAATAGAGCGTAGAATTGCAATCGATTGGCCAGATCCAATGAACCGGTTTATAGATTAGAGTGGTATTGGGCTGCCAGATGGAATCTTGATTCGAGATTGGATGGTAGGATTCTTGCGCCAGTTCTTGACTTGGAGGCTTTCTCTTGCTCGTCTTTGTTGTCAGGCTACTTCAGTATGTTAGATTCAATTAGAAACCAGTAAGTTGTTGTCCTTGTCGTCCGTCAAGACTTCCTTCCTTCAGTCCTTCTTCTCCCAAGTATTTTCAAGTCATTCCTCATTTTGTTCTGGGGTTTCTTATTGACGTAGTAACAAACCTCAACCCTTGGTTGGCGTTTCTTGCGCCCGTTCTCGACTTGGAGTCTTCCTCTTGCTTGTTGTCAAAGTGGAGTCAAAGTTGACGGTTGATGCCTTCAAAGTGGATTGATGGGATGAGCATGAGTGTCACTGACAAGGCTCATCCCCATCTGACCCCCTCGCCAAAATAGTTGAATATCAGCTTTCAGGATGAGACTGTTGAAGGCGGACAGTTTGAATGAAGTATAGTTTTCTCAGGTTGAGCAAAGGCTTTTAACCGTGTAAAAATAAAAAGAGCTTGGGCTCTAGGGAAAGAGTCAAGAGCGGATGGAGGGAGTGGTCGAAGGATGAGAGGATCAGGTGGGTAGTTGACATGGTTCCTCCTCGGACGTTCTTCTCAGGTGGTTCGCTTGGTTCCGGTCTAACTCTGATTTGGGAATGGCTGCGCGTGCGGGCTGCAGAGGCCGCGGGATCTCTAGTTAACATTGGAGTCTGTAAAAATAAAAAGAGCTTGGGCTCTGGTTAAATTAAAGTTTAAGAGAAATGAATGAAAAGGAGCTAATAACGTCAAGCGTAACGGACCTGAGGACAGGAGGAAAAGGACACTCCAGTTGATTTTGTGATTGAAAAGATGATAAATTCCACTTGAGAGCACCATGGTTTATATTGACTAAATACATGATTGGCCAAAAAGTGGTTGAGTACAAAATGAATAAGGCAAAATTAGCATAAGCAGTTTAAGTGACATGGTAAGTGAAATTTTATTCTTGGACAGTATGACAATCACTACTGAGAACACAGCCTAGCTATATTTGAGCCATTATTTTAATACTTCAATGACAACAATAATATAAATCAAATCAATCCAATCAATGATACTTTGAACTCCAGTGAAAGTCACATATATATAAACTCAAATTCTCACAAAGTCCAGCTTGGCCAAAATGTGGACCAGGAATTCCTGGTTTGTGTCTTTGTCTAGTATATTAGATAAATCAGGATTGTCCATGATCTGAAATATGCCTTGCAGTTTGAATAGCTTCTCCAATTTCTTCCTCCACATGATTTAGTTATCTGCCGTCAGTAAGGGAGTGGGTTTGATGAGCAAATTTATGGCAAGTGATTTGTAATTGGTTGAGTAAACTCATGGTCCTGGCGTCAATGATGGTCCTGGCTGCAAATACATTGTGGGCGCAAGTCTTTTAACCATGAGATAAATATGGATGGTCACCAAGACCAGGATTTGATTAAATTTCAGTTAGAAGTAAATGTGAGTGAAAAGTAGTCATGAATGCAAGAATGAATGTTTTCCAACGGGAGTAGTTACTGGCTAAGTATGTTCATCAGAAAGTTTAATCAATTAAAGGAAATAATAGAAACTCCTAGAAAAGCGGAAGAGGCAGTCAATGAACAACTGGCCATCTTAAGTTTGAGAGATTAGAAAGATTCACTGATGGCCAGTTGGTTAAAATGCAGCTTTGGATTGATGTTCAATGAAACAACCTTGTGCCCCTTGAACAATCTGTAATAGAAAGGAGGTGAGCTCTTGATGATTTATCAGTTGAAGTTTCTTGGTTCCTTACAATTGTTGAACTGGCTTCCAATAAAGTTTGACCAATTAGGCTTGAGGAATCTGATTGATTGTCAAATAGAAGCTTTGAGGAGTTGGTTTTGAAGTTTTATTTTTACAGGTGAGGAATAAGATGAAGTCTCTTGTTTGTTACATGTTACCCCAAAAGGCTTGGGCATTGGAGCTTCCGCACCTGTTTCTGTGAGCTAGGAGTCCAGGAGGCAGCAATAAGGGAGACAGTTGTGCTGACATACATATGAACAAAAATAAAAAAATGAGAGACACAGAGAAAAAAATTAAAAATAAGCCAAGGCAGACAGAAAGCACTAGCACCAAATAATGCTCTTGATTAGTTAAAAGTGGGGTCTCTTAAATCTATACCAATGGCCACCTTAGGGAGAATTCATAAAGAGATAAGAAGTGAGCAAATTGAAAAAGGATTTGGATCATTCAAGAGCAAACATGCAAGTTTTCCATTACTGGGAACGTATGGGCTGGTCACTCCAAGGACAAAAAAAGTAAGGGAAAGGCAAAAGGTGAAAAGGGCAGCAAAAGTTGGAATCTTAGGTTATATTTGAGAGTTGATTAGCCTCATAGTTTCATCAATCAAATAATTTATATATATATATAAAATCAATGGTTTTGTCAACTTTTTTACAGAAGTCTATCAGTCCTCATCCCAATTGGGGTTTTGTTTAGGGGGGAGCAATCCCAGAATCTTTAGACATAATGATCAAATAGACATGAAGGATTGACATGGCTGCTCCACCTCCATACCAAATCCCCATAAATCCCTAAACCATAAGTTCCAGACAGTAAGTCTAAAATCTTGGCCTCCTTGGAATCAATCAGTCCATCTGAGTTCTTGGACTTTACCAAACCAACAAAAGACAAATGATCAAGAGACAGAGAGAGAAATCAGTAAGCTAATCCAAAAAAAAAATGCTTGATCAAGGGGGCTGGGTTTTGGAAAAACATACCTGGATGTAAACGCCCATAGAAGAGCTGTTAGCTTCTTTGTACTGATTAACAATGTATAATTGTGAGAGAAATTCTGTGGAATCAAGGCCAGTCTTTTTGGAAAGGGTTCAAGTATAAAATCCAAAGATTCAGATCAATTCTTGATATAATTTTGAATGAAACCAAGAGTTTTGATGATAATCACCCCATCATCAATTGTTTGTTTGATGTTGCACAAGGAGCTTGTTTCAGAATCTCTGATTACAATGGTCAATTTCCTTGTCCTGATTTATTTCAGCTTTCCACTTTTGCAGAGCAAGCTGCAAAAGTAAAAAAATAACATAAATAAATTAAAATTTTATTAAAGGAGAAATATATTAAAAATATTATTTCAAATTCTGGTTCTATATAAAAATTAAGGTAGGGTCACTGACTGACACTTACCTCAAATTCCTAAGGCTTATATTTTTGAATCATTTATGAAAATTTGGAAAGAGAAATCTCCTTGGGATTTTGGCCATTGCAATATTTCACATTTAACCCCACGTATAGGTTTCACAGTGAATATTGTGTCAGAATCCAAGAATTCTGTTATTTGCAGGATTTATGTGCCAAAATGTGATTTGTCACAACTCCTGCACGCAGCCACAGCATCCAACACATCCCCAGGCGGCTGAGCAACAGAACTTCCACCCTGTCCACGTACTCTGAAAAGCCGTTTACGCAGCCTTGGAAATCTGACAGATATGCAGCCGCGGGACTTTGGAATGACAGAGTTACAGATGGCATGAGAAGCCTAGGTACCACGTAAAGGTGCTACAACCTAGACAGGTACATACTATGTATGTAATAAATTTCCCTGTGGATAGTAAATAGTCTAAAAATACATAAAATTATATAAAAATACCTAAATAAACTTTCTACGTATTTTTTATAAAATATAATAAAAGTAAACAATATGTCAGAAATAAGATAACTACTATTTGTAAAATATGTTAAAATAATTTAAATATACAATTGTGAGAACTTCAAGACATAAGTACGCCCATTAAATACTAAGAAAAAATGATTATGTAAAAATATCACATGTATTTGCATAGCTTATATTTTTAATTAATTATTTCAGGGAAATCAACAGAATTTTGAAAATAAGAAGCAAAATCAATGTTATGATTTTATTCCCATCATCTAATACATAATGAGAAACCATCTGACATCAGATTACCAGTAGGAATTTCTACTAAGAAAACTCATTAACATCCTGGGAATATATACTAAGGATAATTAATTGAATGATAATCATGTGGATAGATTAGTGTTATTTACACTTAAAAATATCAATCAAAAGGCAGAATAATTCCCATACCCTGTGGATTTAGATGTTAACCGTGCTACAGCAACAAGAACACGTGACAGGCTACCACTGGTTGTCCTTCTAGCCTTATAACCCGTCCCTTTGAGCCCCTGTATCCCTCAGAAGGACAGAATTGGGACCCGAAAAGCTATAAATAAGGAGCTCTTTTGAGGATATTGATACCCAGAGACCCAGTTATATTTACATTCAGCCACCTTTCCAAGGTAATCAAATACTTAGAAGAGATAATAAAGTTATATATGGCTTTAGTCTGTTTAATAATATCTGTCCCACAACCCTTTTATAAATTTAAACTGCTGAACAAAATTTGAAACACCAGTAATAGGTTTTAACCCATCAGTGCACATCCCCAATAGTTACCTCAAGGATTCAATAATATACCAGTGGGTCTCATTATCATTTTTCTGTTGTGGCAGCTTGTTTACAAGGTCCTGCCACTCCACCATATATTTTATATATATATTATCTTTTGGAAATATCTCCTTCAAGAATATAAATTAAAGGATCAAAAGTAACCAGTTATACATGTTTTCAAAGTGAATTTCATGAAGAGAGGTGTTAAAAATCCCCAATATTATTGTGACCCCTCTATTAATTTATTTAATAATCAATTCATTAATATTGATTAATAATATTAAACTATAACCAAACCAATTAGCCTTGCAAGAGCTTTATCCAAATATTTTACTGATTTTTGCTGCATTTATTGAATAATATAATGATTATTTATTCTATCAACTCTGTTAGCTAAAGGATAGCAAGGGTCTTGGAATCCAGGAGGCTGACGATTTTGTTCAAAATTATAAATTGATATTTTGAAGGTTTGTCAGATGCCTTTCCTGTCATATTAAAATTTGTCATATTTTGACTTATCTTAAAGTTTTCTGACATGTGTGGTTGATTCCAATTAATATTTTGTATGCATACCTTTCTCATGTCTTGTAACGTTTATGCCATGGGCTTTTGGGGTCATGATACGGATGTTTGTTATATCAAGACTTTTCTGGTGCAATTTGGGTAGGGTGATGCATTTGTGCCTTTGGGTTGGTTTATGCTTAATTTGAGCCACCACTTATGCAGAACTATTGATCTGCATGATTCTCAAAGCGCCTTGAAATTTCCTTCTAGTTTTCAGCTGGGAGATTAAATCTTGTGGAGGCAAGCTGGAAGAAACTTTTATATGCCAAAGCAACCAGCCAGGTTGTATAAATTTTTCATAAAGTAAGCGATGAGTTGCTCTTCATCAAGTCATCTGCCAATTCAACAAGCTGTCTCCAGGCGCTGACAAGATGCCCACAAAATGTAGATATGTGGACAGTGACACACTAGTTACTACCATTGACTTAGGCATTCCAAGGGCCTTTGCAAGCTCCCCAGGATAAAGTGCTTAGCGCATTCAACACATGGATCAGTTCCCAGCCACTGGATTTATTTTTGACATTTGAATTGCCTTGGTCAATTTCCTGCTGCTAACCTGAAAGCCTAGCTTTCAGCCTCCTGGATTCCAAGACCATTGCTACTCTTTAGCTACCAGAGGTGATAGAATAAATAATAATAATATTGTTTAATAAATGCAGGAAAAATCTTTAGAATATTTGGATTAAGCTCATTTCAAGGTTTATTGGTTTGGTTGTAGTTTATTGTTATAAATCATTTTGAATAAATTGATTATTAAATATTTTTATAGAGGGGTCAAAATAATATTGGAGATCTTTAACACCTCTCTTCAGGGATTTCATTATTAAAACACGTAGTCCTGGTTACTTTGGGCTCTTTAGTTTAAAGGATATTTTTCCCAAAGATAATATGTATATAAAATACCCTGTGGGGTGGCAGGGCCTTGCAACCAAGCTGCCACAAAAGAGAAAGGATAATAAAACTCACTTGTATATTATTAAATACTTTGGGTATCTGTTTGGGACGTGCACTGATGGGTTAAACCTGTATACTGGGGTTATCAGGTTGTTCAGCAGTTTTAATTGACAAAAAGAGGTTGAGGACGGATATTATTGATGAGACTTAGCCATAAATCACTTTCTTATCTCTTATAAGTACTTGATTACCTTGGCGCGGTTTCTGGATATAAATATAACTGGGTCTCTGCCCATCAATATCCTGAAAATAGCTCTTTATTTACAGCTTTTGGAGTCCCAATACTATCCTTCTGAGGGGTACAGGGGCTCCAAGTAACATACACTAAGGCAAGCAGGGTAACCAGTGGTAGCCTTTCACGTTTTCTTGGTGCTATAGTATGGGTAGCATCTAATTCCTCAGGGTATGGGAATTATTCTACTTTATAATTGATATTAGGACGTGTGAATAACACTAATCTGTCCTATTTATGTATTATTTAATTAATTATCCTTAGTAAATATTCCCAATTGGTTAATAATTATTTTAATAGACATTTCTTTGGACATCCTGATGTTATGTGAGTTACCATTATCTATTAAATAATTGGAGTAAAGTGATGATATTGATTTTACTCCTTTTTTTTGAGTTCCAGTTTATTTCCTGAAATAATTACTTAAAAATATAAGTCATGAGAATTCATGTAATATTTTTGCATCATTAGTTTTCTTAGGATGTCACAAAGATATTGATTTGTAGAAATTTTCATAAAAGTATATTAAAGTATTCTGATATATCTTTGGAAGTTGTCCTTGTCTTATTTCCAACATTCTTGGTACTTTGAATTATATTTAATATAAAATAACTATAAGGGTTATTTAAGTATTTTTATATAATTTTATGTAATTTTAGACTATCTACTATTGACAGGAACATTTATTACATATGTAGAATGTTCCCGGCTGGGTTGTAGCATGTTTACAAGGTACCTAAGCTTCTCAGGCCTCCTGTTTCTCTGTCAACCCGTATTCCCGCGGCTGCGTACTTGTCAGAGGCCCAGAGCTGCGTAGACAACCTTGACGGAGTGACAGGGCTGTATCTCAGCCGCGCGCGGGTGCATTGGATGCCGCAGCTGCGTGCAGGAATTGTGACAAAACACATTTCTGTTGGTAACTCCTAAAATATACACAACACCTCAATTCTGACTGAATTTTAGGTGTGAAACCTATACGTGACAAAACGTGTGAAATATTTAATTGACCAAAAGCTCAATAGTGGAGGTGTGGTATTTTGGTCTTTCTTTCCTTAATTATTTAAAAATATAAGGAGTTGGATTTCAAGGGTGCGGTCAGTGAGTGACCCCACCTAATTTTGGGTGGAGCATCCATTTCTTTAATAATATCTCTGGTTTTCTTACTCCTTCTTAGGTGAATTATATTATTATTATTTTTATGTAATTTTTGTTACTTTTACAGCTTGATCTGCAATAGTAGCAAGCTGACACTAGCCAAGTAGCTCCTTAATATAATACCCCCTTCCCTCCATCCTTTAATTTTGTCCTCAACTTAGCCATCCATCCATTACTTGAAACAATTGGCCACAGCTAAAATTCCTTTATTGATTGAATTCAAGGTCATACAAGCAACTGTCATACTAGGAACCTTAGCTAAGTTAAATCACAATATTATCAGCCAGAAGTTTACCCCAGATATTATCAGAAACATGATAGATATTCTGCCAGAGCACTTTCTCTTTCCCTCTGAAACATCTCAGACTGAGATTTTGGAACAGGAAAAAGATTCTTGCAATTCCCTATACATCAAGAAGGATGGTATTCTGCTTTGTGCTACCATTAAAAATCACACTGTGGGATTCAATAAACAAGTAATGATTGTTCTTTATTGCGCAAAATGGCAGGCAGCGTGCAAAACATATTAATTTTATTAACTAAAATAGAAAAATGGAACTTGATTCAGGTGATTAACAAAGAAATGAGGACCCTGTGTGTCAAGATACCAGAAAGTGAAAACTGTATGTTGTTCAACCCATTTCTCTCTTCAGACTTCTCATGCAGCTGATAGTGCATGATTTGTATTGCTTTGAAAAAGGGGTTGAATGATCTGATAAAAATCAAGGGCTCTTATTGACTGAAGACAACCATAGTGCAATCATGAAAAAACTTGAGGAAAAATATGGCTACAATGTTGTGTCTTGGATTAGGCAAGGTGAAGGAATATGATTGCAGATTCCTGTTGTATCCCTTTGTTGCAAGCATGATTGCCTCATGTGTGGTGTTTATCAAGGTCCAAGTGGGCTATTGGTTTCCAAAAATCAGCAGTCAAGATTTTTCATCAAATTCTGGCTGCATTTGGATGACTAGTGATTGATTGAAACCAAGGTTGCAAGATCAATTCAGAGTGTTACTGGCAATTCTAGAATGCCTGCTTGCTAGTCCAATCCAACTTGATAAACTTCTTTGACATGGCTCTACTACCTATTATACTCTTCTCAAGCTGCCATATTGTTCCCATCCCTCATCTATTGCGTTGAAGCTGTGCTCTACCTCTATTAATTTATGCTTGTTTGAGATTGCTGCTTCTTAAACTTGTGCTTTTCTTGATTGATTTGCATCCAATAAATAAATATAAAGATTTTTAATTTAAAACTGACCTTTGTCATTATCAAAAAACAATATTGTTGGCTTGCAAGTTTGAGATCTAGTGCGGAATCATTTCCAAATATGGTACATACAATACATAAAGTACCATTTTATTTGGTAAATAATAAATAAACAATCTAAAAAGGGGCATTGATTTCATTTCTCTGTGCAAGCCCCGCTTGGATATTACTTTATAACTACAAGCACTGTTCAAATAGCCTTTAGGACCTTAATGCAGGTCAAGTGCCCTATCCAAACAACCACAGGATCCTAAGCCATAACAGTAAATCATACCTTCTGGGATGAATTACGGTCTATCTTGCAAATAAAGATAACTTTCCATATGGATAGTTATTCTTGTGGTTTCCCAGACTTGAGTGGATTTTCCTCAGGAGGTGCAGCGCAGGCTGCATTTTTGAGCCTTATTCAAGCCTATATATAAGTCACTGCGTGAGTTTTTTCAACCAGATTATTTGGCATCAACCTTTTTTTTTCTTTGAGGGGTCCACTTGAGTGGATTTTCCTCAGGAGGTGCAGCGCAGGCTTCATTTTTGAGCCTTATTCAAGCCTATATATAAGTCACTGCGTGAGTTTTTTCAACCAGATTATTTGGCATCAACCTTTGTTTTTTCTTGGAGGGGTCCACTGGTGGACCCCCTTTTTAAGTATCAATAAAATCCCTTGCTTCAAATTTTTTGATGAGTAAATCAATTTGAGTGCTGAATTCCCAACTCTGGCAAGCGTTGCAATCTACATGATATCAGGACCCCAAATATAATTAGCTCAATACCTCTGACTAGATCAAAATTTTTTTTTACTTGTGTCAGTCAGGGTTTCTTGAACCATTGGTATCATTAAGAAGGTATTGTGAATCATGGTCAATACATTAGTCAGAATAAACTTTGCACCCACATGTTACTTGAAGTGAAAAATAGGTGTATTGTTACCCAAGCAATGGCATCTGGCGAGTGAAGGTCTCTTCATTCTCCTATTCTTGTTTTACAGGTATACTGACTATTTTTTTTTTGTGACATAAACCTACTAGAAAAACTTACAAATCTTCTTCCACCACCTGTTGATCTCACTCCACCGCATTTTACCAATGAGGACCTACAGGAAAAATTTGAATTACTATCACTTGAGGCCAACCAGAACCTGTTGGATGGGCACTCAAACCTTTCAATGCACCCTTTGGTCAAGCAATATTGGAAGCATCCCCTCAAATTTGACTTTTTTATGTTAATTCTTGGCTGATATGGGTACATAAATTCTAACTCACAAACCCTCCATTTAACCCCTGTTTTTTTAATTTTTCAGAAAAATTCTACCTTGATTCCATTATTAGAACCCCAGCTATTCTGATTGTCAACCTGAAGACAAACCTCCTCTACATCACCCAGCAGCTCTCACTTTCAGCATCATCTTACCTCTTGGGACTCAACCGTCAGTTGATGGAAATCATTTCCTCTCAAGGGCTGAACCCCTCCATTCCTCCTTGCGCTCTCAGATACTCTGAGAAAATCACCCTGGATGCTTTCCTCACATTCACGCAAACAATCATTTTCTACCTTGGAATCAATCCTGATCTCAAATTCCTTATTGGTTGCTCAAACTGTTTTTCTATGTATCCTGAAGTCAGAAAACCTGAAAGCTGCTTAAATCTTACTTTAATAAAACTTGATGAAGATGCAAATGACACAGATGAAAGAAACATGGCTGAATCTGAAGCATTATCAAACAAGGAGGATGAAATAAACATCCCCAACCTTTTTGGAGCTTATCTGTTTTGTTATCAAGGATCTCACCACTACCCAGTGTGCCACTTTGCGTTTCACAACCTTCTTCACAGTTGGCTGGCCCGCCTCTTCTCCAGTCCTGGAACTGAAGATTCTGTAGCTACAACAGCTGATAGGTCTTTCATCCCATAGGATTCTACCATTCCAAACTCCAAAACTCAATATTCCTTCCTTTGGAAAGGGCTTTTTGGTCCAGATGGGCACCAGTTCACAGTGCGCGCTGTAGAGACTCCAAGGGATAATGGGATTATTTAGCAAATAGCTTTCTGGCAGTCACTAGAAGGGAAATTTAGTTTACTAGTAGTCTTGAATAGATTGAGGTAAGCTAAGGTGGTTTTGAATTGCCTGCCCTTCTGAACTATAATAAGTCTGCACAATAATTTTTTTTAATTAGTGGCTGGTTTCTTTTCGACTTAAAATAGGTCTCTTATCAGACCTACATTAATTATTAATAGAGATTTTTTAGGAATTGCAAGACTATTCCAGGTTGGATTGGATTATTGGCAAGCGTCCACCAATTAATAATCAAGAATTTTCGACTTTTTCCGACTATTTTTTTCAATTCCAATTAAAGGATTTAAGGGTTGACCAAAAGGTGCTTAACCAGTAGGGGGACCCAAAGATGGGCTTGCCCACAGTGAGCTGGGCGGAAAAAAAGCTTGGTTGGTTTTTCTGTTGTGCTCTTCCTCTTTTATGAATTTACTAATCAAAAATAAGGGGTTTTCCCTCTTAAAAACAGGTGCTGAATAACAGGCCTTTTCTCAAGAACCCTTCTTCAAAAACACCAGGGGTTTGGCCAAATGGTCAATGATAATTTCGTGTATGATCCTTTATTTCCTTTTAACTTGATTCTGGTTCACTGACAAACTGGTACTGATCAGGCAGAGGCCATAGAACTTAGGGGGCTGATGCCATATTCTGGGCTGATGCCATACCATACAACTTGGATAGGGCAAAAGAGCCCTCCTTAAATGGACAAATACTTCCTCAGGAGATGCTCAGGGCTCCCCTGAGTGCGGTTCTGAGTCTCTCTCTGCAATTTTGAAGCACAGGAGGGTACAGTTACATGAGACAGATCATTATGGTGATAAAATGTGTAAATCAGGCTGAGAGATAACTGTATTTTTTTAGTTCAATCTTTGAGAGTCAGGCTAAGATATGAGATAAGAGATAAGAATGGTGTGATCTGGAAGCTTCTGAGTGCTTATCTTGTATAAAAAATGATGCAGAATTTGCCTTCAGCTTGAGTTAATTTTTGCTGGTTGGGAAAAGCATGAAACATGCTTGGCAGCTGCAAGCCCTCTTTGGTAGCTTGAATGGTGTGACCTGCATGGGTTTGGTGGTGGAAAGTCATGTGCTGGGTGTTTCTTAGGACGCTTCTGAGCCCTTATCATGTATAAAATTTTGCAGGAACTACCTGCATGCTGTTTCAATGTAATTAGTTGGGGAGATATGAGGTATGCTCTTTTACCGCATGTCCCCTTGGGTAACTTGAGAGTGTGGCTTGCAAGTGTTGTATGGTTGATATGATGGCAAAATGAGTAACAGATTGCTTGAGAGGACGCTTCAGAGCTCTTATCTGGTGGTGAAAGTTCCAGAAAAGTCATGTGCACTGAGTTGTTATTCCTGGTTGGTGATAATTCAGATATACTTGGCTGCATTAGTCCCTACTTCTGTTGGTGCATGTGTGTGTGTTGTACGGTTGGAATGGTGGCAAACTGAGTATCAGAGTGCTTGAGAGGACGCTTCATAGGGCTTATCTGGTGGTGAAAGTTCCAGAAAATTCATGTGTACTGAGTTGTTATTGCTGGTTGGTGAGAATTGAGATATACTTGGCTGCATGAGCCCCTACTTCTGTTGGTGCATGTATGTGTGATGTATGGTTGGAATTGTGGCAAACTGAGTATCAGAGTCCTTGAGAGGACGCTTCAAAGGGCTTATCTGGTGGTGAAAGTTCCAGAAAAGTCATGTCTACTGAGTTGTTATTGCTGGTTGGTGAGAATTCAGATATACTTGGCTGCATTAGTCCCTACTTCTGTTGGTGCATGTGTGTGTGTTGTATGGTTGGAATGGTGGCAAACTGAGTATCAGAGTGCTTGAGAGGACGCTTCAGAGGGCTTATCTGGTGGTGAAAGTTCCAGAAAAGTCATGTGTACTGAGTTGTTATTGCTGGTTGGTGAGAATTGAGATATACTTGGCTGCATGAGCCCCTACTTCTGTTGGTGCATGTATGTGTGATGTATGGTTGGAATGGACGAAAACTGAGTACCAGAGTGCTTGAGAGGACGCTTCAGAGGGCTTATCTGGTGGTGAAGGCTCTAGAAAAGTAGTGTAACTTGTTTTTATAGTACTGGTTGTAGTATAACATTGGTACTGATATGGTTTAAGTCCCGCTGGTATGGGGTATGTTGTTTTGTTGTGTGGTTATTTTAAGCATAATCTTTTTGATTATATATTTAATTAAGACTTTTCATTAATCCATGTGACATAATCCGTTCTGTTCCAGGTGTTGGGTTGTTTTTGTGACAGGTGTTGATATGGTTGAAGGGGGGTTATTGGGTGATTGATTTGGGTTTTCAGGTTGGTTTGAGTTTAGAGTATAGTTTATGAAGGGTTTGGAATTTATTTTGTGACTTAACTTTGATTAAAGAGTAATAATTAATAATATAACACAAGTATGATGGCTATAGGACAGGTTTGGTTTACCACAGCGCTAACAACATCATTTTTGCCATGTTCATGGATGCCATAAATCTGTATGGTAATTTTCCATCTGGCAAAAATGCTTCAGTTACTTTCATTGTTCTTGTTTTCCTAAGTCTCCCTTTTTCTACATGTTATTTTCCAGAGAATATTTTAATTTCTGGAAGTGCACCTGGCCCTAAAGAGCCATCTCTTGAAGAATTTAACTGGATACTCCTACCTGCAGTTGAACAACTCATTCTTGATTTTATATCAATCCAAATCTGAAGAAAATTCATGTAAAAATGTGGGTCAAGGCCACCATTCCAGCTCTTGGAAAAGCTTCATTTGGAATTCTGAAGGCAAATGAGTGGAGGAAACTTTTAAAAATTCAGTTGCCACTCTTGCTTCCTTTATTTTGGAACAATACTCAACCCAAAAGACAATTGCTACTCCACAATTTTTCACATCTAGTCTCCCTTGTAAATATTTCTATGAAGGAAAAAATTGATTAAGATCAAATTTAGAAGTATTGCAATCATTTATAAAAGTACATCAGAAGCCGTTTGATTGTTTTCCTTCAGTCCAAGTTGGCCCCAAACCACCACATGGATTTTCACCTTTCCGATTGCCTTGAGAAACTTGGGCCTTTCCATGCATGGTGGTCTTTTTCCATGGAGCACCTGATGGCTAGTGTCCTGAAAGCGTCTACAAACCACCGCCTTGTTTATTAATTATAAACTTGATATATAATATTATATTTAATGCTATTTTAAATCATTCTCCACAAGAATAATTAATACATTCTTCCAATTGCACAGGAACTCTTTAAATAACATGCTTGACCAACTTTGACTTGCTTGCAAACCTAAGAGCCATCCATGAAAACCCCAATTTCCCTTCAAAACTGGAAAATTTCCTTTCTCAAGTCAAATTCCTATAAAATTTAAAACCTTGCTTCCTTAGAAAAAATAACCCAACTCAAATCAAGGCACTGGATAAAAATCTATTCACCAGATTGGTTCATCAAATAAATGAGTTATTTCCACTCCCCAATATTACTTGGATTCCTTCAAATGAATGGTACAGACCCCAATCTGAAGATCTTGGAAAATTTTCACTCCTTAATTACCACTTCATTGAAGTATCATATGTGACCATTGGAAAGGATATTGTATTCTCTACTGTCAACAAAAACAAAAACAACAGCCTTATTGCTTTGAAACCAACTGCTTGTGCTGGTAATTACATTTTCATACAGAAAATATTCAAACATCACAAGTTAGCCCTAATAAGGCATCTCACACAGATACTTGGTTGTCTCTCAAGTTCATTGAACCTTTGCCCTCAATTCTCATTTCTCACAAACTTTTGCGCAGTTAGAAAAATAAAACATGGGCATGAAATTTCAAAGGCCTTCTAGGATAGCCTGGTCAAAAGATTTCATTGTGCACATTCGCAAAATTTTATCACATTGCACCTGGACAAGATATAAGGCCAGTGAAATAAATAAAGAAATAGATTATGAGAACTTTTCTCTTATATGCCTTGATTGTTGAGTTGTATTTCTTATAAATTTTAATTCAATATTTTTTATCCCTCATTAAAACTAAAATTGATGTAAACAAATGCCATAGACACTTTATTTTTACCTTGCTTTCCTCAATCTTTGGTATGGCACATACTAATTTAATACTATCCCTTGGGATGCACTTAAACTGAATGAGGAGCTTATATATTGAGCCCCAGTTTCTATTCCCCTTGATCCCTTTTCAATCATTCACCAACTTTGCTCACAAATCTCCAATACACTAAGTAGCATTGAGTTTCAGTATAACTCAACTTTTTGATGAATTCATACATGGTTAAAAATTTTTAGTTGCTCCAATACCAGAGCTAATAAATTTTGATGCAAATAATTGCGGCTTACAAAGAGACTATCAAAAGCAGATATATTGCTCCACAGGAGCCAATAAATCAGGAATCCACGAAATCCAGAGCGATTCCAAATCATCCAGGCATAGGAAGAGTTTCACATACATTTGATCCAGAGAAAATGTAGAAATTCAATAAATTATGAAAGATTTAAGAAATCGTGGCCTATTGTCTCTTGTAAAGCATCCTCCAAAAAATTGAATCCCACCAGATCAGCATTAATTCTGAGAAAAGGCCTATCTTCCAATAACAATTGAAGAGTGGGAGTGGAGTAAATTGACTCATGGCTATCATACTACCAGTTGAGGCTAGAGGAACAATCTGACAGGTCAAGGTTAACAGTTTTGAATTTGGCAGGGACATATGTATTTACAGCTGGAACTATGGAAATTCCCAATTGTTGAGCCAAAGCCGTAGGAGAGGTAAAATAAATTGCTGAAAGAGGTTCATCTGAATATTAACTTGATTGTCTGTTTTGACTTTTCAATCAATCATTAATGACACCAATTAATACCTGATGGACTTTCATCACAACCAGCTTCAACTAGTTGATAGGAGCTTTGGCTGAAACCAAGAAAGGCCTTAGGTGAATTGTGTTTGATTGAAGATGCTTCAAAAGTGGAAGCCTCCGCAGGATTATAACTGGGAAATAGAGTCAGAAACATTGCATTGTTATTTGGAAGAGGTGGCCATGCGCAAAGTGCTAGATATGTGACATCTTTGAATGCAGCAGCCGGACTAGTCCTTGTGAACTCAAGGAGAACCCTTGTTGCTTTCAAGGAATGTTGGATTGGGGGTTAATTACCTATTTCTTGGATTCAACTTATTAAAGCTGGCGTGTTGAAACATTTGGTATTGTTGAGATGAAAAAGATGGCTTAATGACCCTTGGCACCCAAACAAATGCCCCATTTCCCCAAGCCATTCCATAATATTTTGGAGGGATGCAACATGGAAGCCTTTCAATATGTCAGTGTTGAGATTGACAGGGGAAAGTCTAATTGGGATCTATGATGAGGAATGTGACTTATACCCCCCTGGAAAGTTGATGGAGGGAAACAAACAAGGACAAAATTGGAAAAAATTTGTGACGTGGCGGGAGACAAGCCAGAGACAATCTCATCAGTAGCATTGTGTAGCTGATTTTCTGAATATTTCAAGGACACATTCTCATAGCTTCCATATGCATGTGGGTCAGGAGTGGGTGTTGGGTTGCTGGAGTTGGGTTTTTTTAAATCTTGCAGCATGAAAAGCGCCTTGTTTGCGCATTTCAAGAATTCACACCCCGCAGCTATGAAACTTGCCAATTGATTCTCAAGACCATTTTACAATTTTGTAGATTTTTTTTATCCAGGAGGAAAACTTGTGCACACTGTTTTGGGGGCTAATGGCAAGCTGGGACCATTGGTTTTGATATTATTTAAATGCAAAAAACATTATTTAGATATCTTATCTCCAACCTCATGTACTTTAGCATGTTTTGGGGAATGACTGCTGGCAGGCATTGGGGGAAATTTGGTTTTGTTCTTTCCACCATCTGCAGTATCCTGAATTCCTTTGAATGCAATGTTTCAGACTTGAGCTAACTTGGTAACAATCAATATTTATATTTACATGCATGGGCTATATGGATTGATTGGTAAACAACATAACCTTTTCAAGAAAACTAGACCAAAAATATTCCTTGGTTGGAACAACTTTTGCCTTGCGCTTGGTGACCAGAATTGGTACTTTGTGTCAGCTCTCTGATACCAGGAACCTTGCAGACCTTTAGCTACATAGAGTGATCAGAAAATGCTGGAGTAATAATACTCCAAAAATTAACACTGAAAGAGCTCAAATGATAAATACTTCAAGAGCTGGTGCAAGGCTTAATTGGTTTGGTTAGAAGGGTTTTCAATATGTTATAAAAAGAGGGGCCAAAGTAATATACTACTGGAGATCTTTATAGACAGACAACCTCTTGTCAAGGGGCCTCCTTAGGCAGTTTAAGAACCTTGGAATGAACAATTGTTGCCTTATGGGGACTTATCCACTAGTATGGCCGGGAAAAACAGCACAATGGCCATGGCAGGAAGTGAAAAACTTACTCTGATAAATAATTCAACAAAAAAACCTGCAAATATTCAGTTAAAGGGTTTCAGAGAAGTTAGGTTTGATTGCTTGACTATACCTTGATGAATCAGGTTGATTTTTTTGAGGAATAATAATAATACTACAGACTAATTCATAAATCACTTGCTTATCTCCTTTTAAGCATTTGATCAAAAATGAGAGTGTTTCTGATTAATTATAAGAATCCTTTGTAAACTGATAGGTAATAATGAATCCAGAAAGGTCTCTAAAAATACCTTTTTGGGTGACAATTAGCTTTTCAGGGCACGTAGAGAGGGTTCTGCTCATGGGCTAAGGCTTGTAGGCCATTCAGGGAAAGATGAGCACGTCCACTTGGTGCTTCAAATCAGCTGTCCTCAGATCTGCTGTATTTCTGTACTATTTTAGCCACTGGATCTGTTAATCTCTTAATGGCATAATTCTGATCATTCTGAACTTATCCTTCATTTTTACTATTGATATTGGTTTAAATTAGACATATGTGGGAGTTCATTGATTTTCAATCATGTGATGACCATGTAGGTATTTTTTAATAATTTTTATGGCCACTCCTTGTGGTGTTTTGTGGTATTCAAAGATCAGGATCTGTCTTTTTTGTTGTAAACTTCAATATTTAATCTATTATTTAAAACATTTAAAAATTAATTATACAATATTTTTATTTAGTTTTTGAGGATTTTATACCATTTGAAATGCAGATTTCACCTTATCAATTATTCCAGGTAAACCTTACTAGGTTTTAGCTCCTGTGAGCGGTCCCTGCTTGTCAGATTTTTCACAACTGATCCCCACGCGGGGATCAGTCCATTCAGATGCGCGCGGGGAAGGATCTCATGCGTGCATGGCAAACTTGGCTGAAAGCGGGACTTCTGTACGCAGGAGAGTGATGTGTAGGGGTTGTATAGGGACACAGGGCTGCGCGCGGGAATTGTGAAATAACACATTTCCATGTGTAACTCCAAAATTTAAACAACACCTCAATTCTGACTGAATTTTAGGTGTTGAACCTATACTTGACAATACATGTGAAATCTCAACTCGGCCAAAAGGTGCCATATTGGTTCTGTTTCTTTTTGGTAAACTTTTAGTTCATTATTTAAAGTATGAAGGAGTCATATTTCAAGTGTGGGGTCAGTGAGTAACCCTACCTTATTTTGAGTGGGGAATCCATTTCTGAAAAAAACTTTATTGATTTCCCACTCCTTAATATTTTATTTATTTTATTTTTCTTTTTTTTGTTACTTTGACAGGTTTCTCTGTACATAGTAGGAAGCTGACATTCCCCCACTCCAAGATATGTCTATACCTGAAAAAATGTTTGGTATAATTTCTTCCGCTGGCTCTCTAATTTCTTAGGTGTATAGGTCCATCTGGGATATTTTGCTCAGGCAACAATTCATCCTTATCAGCTGAATCTCCTTTATACCTGACCAGGTAAAGTCTGACATGTTTTCCATTGATCCTTTCTTTCTTATCCTTGAGGATCTTTCTGAATTTCACTTTGTCTTTTTCAGGATCATCTATGACAATTATTTCTGGGGAAAAAGTATGTTCTCCTTCTCTAGGATGGTAGTGTTTGATGAGACTCACTGGGAGGAAAATTTTTTTCCTGGAAAGTTGATCACTGAGGATTACTTCTACAGAATTTTTACCATGTAGCTTTTTGATGGTAAAGGGCCCACAAAAAGCAGTTCTGACCTTCCTGTTTCCAGCTAGGTTAGTAAATTTGTTTGTTGAAACTAAGAATTGATCACTAACTTTGGAATCAGGTTTTTTTTGAGTGTTATCCCATCTCTTTTGCTTTTATTCAACATAATCTTGGAAAAACTTAGCTCCACGTTTTTTTGATAAATATATCATGTTCTTGGAATCAAGTGATGTTGGATGAATATTGGTTAGCTGATGGTTGAGGTTATCCTTGGGTAACTTAGGAATCCATCCTTCTTCCAGTATATAGCTTGCTTCCTTAGTAGTAGAGTGTTTGCTACTATTATAAGCCATTTCTAGTGCTGTTCAAAGGCTAAACCAATCATTGAAGTAACCATCAGTATTCTAGTATTCTAGACAAAAGCAATAGAACCTTCTAAGCATATTGTCTGAGTTCTGGATCATTCTTTCCTGTCTTGGGATGATAAGCTGTAGAGAAGGCTAAGGTAGACCCTAACATGTCATGGAGATTTCTCCAAAATTAAGAGGTTAACTTGGGATCCCTATCACTGATAATGATTTTGGGGACTCCTATGTCAGCTGTGAGTCTGTTCCAGAATAGCAGTGGTACTTCCTTGGCAGTATCATTATTATAATTAGGTAGAAATTTTTCTTTCTTGGAAAACCTATCTACTATGACTAGTACTGAGTTCTAGGAATAAGCTCCTCCAGGAGTTAATCTTTTTACAAAGTCCATGTTGATAAGTTCCCACCTCTTCTTGGGTTCAGTGATCTTTTGAAGGAGACCAAACCTTTTCCCAGGAGTTCTATGAGACTTCTGGCAAGTGTCACAGCTAGAGACATACTGGATTATGGAGTCTCTCCAACTGATCCACCAAGCGGTTTGTTTGACTTTATCCAGAGTTCTATCAGTAGATAAATGACCAGATTGACAGTTGTCATGAAACTCAGCTAAGAAAAGTTTGATTTGATCTTCTTTGGTCAAGAACTATGACACTTGAATTTTGATGCCGGTAGTATACCAGACCATCCCATATGGTGAGCCTTCCAGCTTTGTAAGGCTTTAGGAGAGGTTCAGGTAAACTTTTAACTAGTTCAGATGGTGGTAAAGTACTTTCCATAATTTTTATTATATTATTCAGGTCAGAGCTGTAAGCTTCTTTGATTGAGTTGAACAGGGATTCATCCAGTTCACAAATGTGGATTCCTAGAATGGGAGCTTTAAAATTAAGCATATCAATCTTGAGTATAGTAAATATGTCATGGTCCTCTGGATCATGAGCCAGATTACTTGGATCATTGGGTAGAGAATTCCTGCTCAAGTTATCAGAATTCTGATGTTTCACTCCAGCTTGATGTACTAGTCATCTGGCCTCTATATTGTTGTATGGCTATCTGCCACCTTAACATGTGTCTACTAGGAGTGTTCATATTCATTAGAGTCCTGAAAGCATTTCAGTCATTAATTACAAGAAAATTGGTTCCTTCCAAGTAATAGTGGAGTTTCTAAGAGTCCAAACTAAAGCAAGGCACTCCATTTTGCTTGCTCCATACCTTTTCTCAGGATCCTTAACTTCTCTGGATATGAAGAGTATAGTTTTTCCACTGGTTTGTCATCTTCCATGACTTCTTGGTGAAAAGCAGGTCCTAGTCCTTCAATACTAGCAGTTATGTAGATCTTGAAAGGTTTAGAGTAGTCTGGTCAAATAAACACTGGAGTTTTAGTCATAGCTATCTTGAGTTCCTCAGAATTTTTCAACCTTTCATGAGTAATCTCAAACAAGGTGTTGTTGTTACAGATTTCATACAGACACTTGTTGAGAAGGGCAAAATTAGGTATGTACTTCCTATAGTAGCTGCAAAAACTGACAAAAGGTAGAAGTTCAGTTTTATTCTGGGGAATGGGCCTATTCATAACAGCTGCTATCTTGCTTTGGTCAGCAGTTAGAGTTGGTCAAGAAGCAATATTTCCTAAGGCTCTGAGTTCTCCATAACCAAAGTTACACTTTTTCATTGATACTTTAAATCCCACAGCAGAGATAGTTTTGAGGACTAGCCTTACTTTATCCATGTGTGTATTCCAGTCATCACAGTAAATGATAACATCATCAGTGTATAACATCATCCATCCTTGTCTGATGAATAACCCTAAGATGGTTTCCATCATCCTCTGGAAGTGAGAAGGAGCATTTTTAATACCAAAAGGAATCCTTAGATACTCATAAATTCCCAAATGACATATAATTCTGATAAATTTCCAGTTATCAGGTCTGATAGGTATCTTGTGAAAGCGCTTCAGCATATCCATAGTAGTGATATACTTAGCCTTTGAAAGCTTGTGCAAAGCATGGTCAATCCTTGGGATAGGATATTAGTAAGCTTGGTTATAGTTATTCAGCATCCTAAAGTCTCAAACCATTCTAAACTTATCATTGTTTCAAGCTATGATTACTGGAGTAGTAATGTCATCCTGTTCATTATTCCCTACTTTCCTTAAAACTTGTAGGTCAATTAAATCTTGGATATGAGTTTCTAGAGCTGCTCTAGATTTTGGACTAGAAGGCTAAGCTGGTCTCCTGAGGTTGGGGGCGTAAGGAGGTTTAATGGTCAAGGTTAGAATCAGATTATGTGATTTCATTTTACAAATGGGTTGGTCCTTGGTACAGAAATCATCCTTGTTTTCAAAGAAAACTTGTAGAATATCCTGTTTTTGGTCTTCACTGAGCAGAGAATTGAAGTCTTCTTGCAAGAATTTGTTCCTGATTAAAGCTTTCCAATTGTTTCTAATAAGTTGAATCAGAAGTTTGAGCATTGACATGGCATATTTGTAAGTTCTTGTTCCAGTATCCTCCTATAGTAAATTATCTACCTTTACTTTGGAATACATAGATACCATACAAGCAAAGAGAATCATTTCCTAGAATGAAGTAATCACATACTCCATTTTGAAGCACTAAAAATTCAATTCCCAGTTTGAGTGATCCTTCAGAGTGAGGTAGTATGATATCAGAGGACCATGCTCAAATAGCATTGAGGGAAGAGTTACAACTTCTAAACTTAGCCTGGGGTCCTGGTAATAAGTCCATTCTCCAATTTGGATCCTGCTTTTCCAAATAAGTCAAACCAACACAAGAGCAAAAGGCTCCGCTATGGTCATGGGTTTGATCCCCTTCATTGCGCTTGTGACTGGAGTCCTTGCACGCACATTTTCCTCCAGGAAGATATCCGTATGATAGTGCTCTACCGGTTTCATGTGTTTTGCGCCTATTGTGGTAAATAGTGCAAAAAAATATATAAGTTTTTGTCAAAACTTTTGAAAAAAAAATCTAAAAATAATATTTTCAAGTATATTTTTTTTTATATTTTTTATATAATTCTTAACTTACTAAAAGTTAATTTGAACATTCCCAACGCTTAATTGGGTTCAAGACTGGCTTTTTAGGGTATTTCAACAGGGTCTGAGTGGGTTCCAATCAGATCCTGGGATAAATCCATAGGGCAAATACAGTGGTACACTGTCTGGTATGTCCTCAAGAAGGTCCTGGTCAATGATTTCACCAAAAACAAAGTCCACTAATTTTGATAAAACAATAAGTTTTATAATTTTTATATTTTTGCGTAATTTTTATAATAATATATGAAAAAACAAAAAAATAATTATAATGCTCAATCTTGTGATTTTTCTTTTTATTTTCAACTTCCTTTTTGTTTCTTTCTTGATAGAAATTTTTCTTTGATAAATTTCCCACTCCTTGTATTTCCTTAATAAAGAGTTAAAATTGATTACTCTTTCATGCCCCAGTTCCTAATTCTTTATAAAACGTTTATTACAGTAAAGCAACCTTTCCTGTTGTTTCTCAGGAGTTTTAATAATAGGCACAGATTTACAGAGTATTTCTTCTTTTTTCTGTTTAAGAAGATTCAAATAATAATTGATCAATTCTCCATTATTCTTAAGATCCACTAGAAAAATAACAGAATCAAAAATAGGTTATAAGTATGTTTACTTATTTTTTAAAAAAATAATTTGCCTTTTCCAAGGAATAAATAATTAAAAATGAATTATTTAAGGATATTTCCTGGCCAGACCCCCATTTTTCAGCTCTCTGATACCAGGAACCTTGCAGTCCTTTAGCTAAAGAGAGTGATAAAAATTCTGGAGGAATGATACTCCAAAAGTAAACACTGAAAGATCTCAAATAATAAATACATCAAGAGCTTGTGCAAGGTTTCATTGGTTTGATTAGAAGTGTTTTCAATATGTTATAAAAAGATTGGCAACAGTACTACACTACTGGGGATCTTTATAGACAGACAACCTCTCTTCAAGGAGCCTCTTTAGGCAGTTTGAGAACCTTGGAATGAATCATGGGTGCTTAAAAAGAACTTATCCACTATCACAGCCGGGCAAAACTAAAAATGTGAGAAATATCTTTATTGACAAACCAGCAAGACCGTAACTGAGATGCTGCATGAGAGAGGGGCATTATTGTCTGGAAAGAAGATGATGTTTCTGATTGAGAAAACTTTGACTTGAGTTGAACCGCCTGGAGTGTTTTGGTTGGAATAGGTTGATCTTACCAGTTAGAAGTAGGATGGGTTGACTGGTAGAAGGTCCTTGGTCGTGATTGGTGGTGAAAAGTTCCAAATGATGCCTTTTGACCATGGTAAGATGAGAGTGAATGAGAGATGGAAAACAAATGAAAATAATAATATCAAAATGAGATGAAAGAGACAAGAACAACTAGAGACAGGTTGAAGTAGATCTTCATCCTAACTGAAGTGTCCGCAGTGGTGAATTTACCCGCGGGATGATCCATTGCCCACTCCTCTGTAGAGGAAGTGTCACTCTCTTAGCTTTAAACTCCCCTTAACTGGATATCAAGCCTATTCTTTTCTAAAAATAAGATCTGTAAATTTTTTCAGTTGCTTCTCATTGACTACCTTGGTTAGTAGTTCCGCAAGCATCTGGGAAGTATTGATCAGTTCTGTTAAGTTATGGGTCCTCTCTTGTTCATTCTACCGCGCACTCATACCGCGCACAAAATAGCCCTTCACCAGTGTAGAGACTCTACTTCACTATTTGAAATATTTTTCAAGGGGAGATCGGATCATACTCAATCTCATCAACAACTCTCCTGACCAGAAACTCTCCTCACCCTTTTAACAACCTCAATCCTGTCACTCAACCAATCAACACCCTCATTGATCTCCTTCTTTATTCTTTCATTTTTTTTTCTCAGTTTCTTTTATTTCCTTCATTGCTCAAATTTCCTCAATCTTATCATGCCCTGCCTGTGCCCGGTGAGATATCATATCCTTTTATCCATTTATCCTCTAATCCTCAATCTGATTTATCTAACCGGCACAATCTTTCTTCATTCTAAAGTACATCTGATCTCGTCCGTCCATGTCCTCCAACACTCAACTCCTGCCTGTTTTCATTCTTCGAACTCTCTGCTCATTGCTGAATGTTTGTATTCTCACTCTGGAATTGTCATGTTCAAATCTGGGCTCTTGTTAATGTTCTTTCATTTCTTTAGTTTTCAGTCTTACGTTGAATCAATTCATCTCTTTTAACAAGTTCCACTGTTAAGGATCCTTCTTTGAGTTTGTCTCAAAGTCCTTTTGTCTTGAGATCCATGTGTCTGGTTTTGGCATTGGAGTCAAACTTTTTGAGTTTTTTGTCTAGCCCTTTGTTTTCAACAAAGTGCTTGGACAACAGGATATCCTTCTGAAATATTTCTTCAAGCAAATGGCAGAGCCATTTTCCTTCTAGAAAGGAGTCCAATAGTGGATTGAGTTCAGCTTCTGTGGATGAGTAGGTTATATTCCGCTGCTTGTAACTGTTCCAGGAGAGGGGGGAGCCAAAGAAAAGACAGAGGTACCCTGATTGTGACTTTCAACTAGTGGGGTCCTCTCCCCAGGAGGCTTTGCTGTAGCATTCCAGCGGCCCCTTTGATTTGTTGTAGGTGAGAGTCAGCTTCCATTCTCTGGTGTGGTTGAGGTATTGCCAAGTTCATGTGAGCTCCTTCCAGTGTGTCAGTCTGGGTTTTTTTTGGAACCTGGCTAGGCTCAAGACCAAGTAGCTGAGATCTGGTCTGGTCAGACTTGAAATGTAGTTGAGGAGTCCTATTGTAGATTTGGAGTTTATATTGAGCTTGTTGAACTCCTCAAAGTCTTCATCTGATTCTTTTCACAGTTGTAGGTGTAGAGTCAATGGGGTTGAGCAGGGTCTGGATTTGAGGAGCCCAAGTTCTTCCAAGCCGTGTGCGCTGTGCTTGGGTTGGCTCAGAAGAATGCTTGTTGGCGTTTGTTCAAACCTCATTCCAAGTATTGTGTCTGGTTTGTGAGCTTGTGAGTTTTTGAACCAAGAATTGAATTTTTTTTCAGAATTTTTCCCGTCACCCACAAGGATTAGATCTTCAACGTTGAAGAATAGGAATGAGTTGTTGTCTTTGGACTTGTAAAGACAGGGATCACTACCCAAATCCTTGAAGCCAACTGATTTGATCCAGTTTTTGAGTGTACCATACCAATTCTTGGGAGATTTCTTGAGTCCATATAGGCTTTTCTTGAGTCTTAAGTATTGCAATTTGTGTTGGCATCCTTGGGGTGTCTTGATAATTACTTCTTCCTCAAAGGGCAGGTGGAGAAAGGCAGCCTTTACATTGTATTGTCAAATGTTCAGTTTGTTCTTCAAGGCTTGCAGAAGGATTGCTCAGAGCAAGGCTATCTTTCGGGTTGGTGTAAATTTTTCATCAAAGTTGAGGCCATGGACTTGGTTGAATCCTTTAACGCAGATCCAAGCCTTGTAGATGACCGCATCATCATGTGCATTCTCTTTGATTATGAATACCCATACCGTATTGAGTGGGTTCAGTGGTGTTTCTCCTTCATAGTCTTCCCATACTTTAAGTAGTTCACATTGATCAACTTCTTTCTTTATTGCACCCCCCCACTTGAAGCCTTCTGCGCACCAACAAGCTTGATCAAAGGTCTTGGGCTCAAAGTAGTGGTGAAATCCATAGCGTTGAGGGGGTCTGATGGTTGATTGATCTCAAAGGGATCTTCTCACAGGTTCTTCAACCACCTCCAGGATCCTCTGATCTACACTTGGGTTGACAGGTTTGGACGGATTCCCCACCGATTCACATACATTAGATTCCGCTTCCAAGACTGGTTCTTCTTCATCCAAAGAGTCCACTTCGGCAGGAGGATCCCTATAGTTCATTCTAGACATGGGATTCTCCTTGGTTATTGAAGGATATTCATCATCTGATTTGTTCACACATAAGTCAAGATCTGAGTTTGAGCTAATTTCTAGATCATCTACCAAGTTCTTTAGGAACCTGACATGTTTGGATTGAACAATTTGCCCATTGGGCATGGGAATCCGGTAGGAGAGTAGGTTGGTTTTATATCTGATGGGTTTTCCTTCTCTCCCTTTAGGCTGGAACTTGTCTCCCTTTGATCTTCTTTGGTTTAGAACAATGGTTGTGATGCCAATGGGCTGGAGATAGTTGAGTGGAAGCTTGCTTCCTTTGATGAGTTCCCAGGGCAAGTGTTCAAGATTGTCTTTGGGGACCTGGTTCAGACCAGTACAGCAGGACTTGAGGATCTCCAACCAGTATTTTCTTGGAAGTTTTGATGAGCTTAGAGTTGATCTAATGCTCTTGACAATAGCTCTTTTGGCTCTGCCATTGTGTTTGGGATGGTAGGGCTCATTTACAAGATGATTGATGAACTTCTCCTTGAAGTATGTTACTAACCTATTGTTTACAAATTCCGTTCCACCATCAGAGAAGACCATAGACAGATAGTAACCACTGATGTTATTCTGCTTCTTGATAACCTCTATCAATATGGGAGTTGTATTGTCCTTCCAAGTCAGTGGAATGCCAGAGATTTACCCAGAAAAATTGTCCAAAATTGTCAATATATATTTTTTGTGTCTGTGGGATTCTGGACTGATTGGACCCACAATGTCAAGATGAATCCTATCAAAGGGTTTTTTGGCAGAGGATGAGACAGACTTGAAGGGAGATTTGCTTATCTTGCATAGAAGACAGTCTTTGCATTCAAACTTTTCTTTCTTCTTTGATGTGTATTTCACTCCCTGGATTTTGGACAGATGACTGAGTGAGGAGTGAACGTAGGACAGATGGAGATTCTTCAGGATCCTCTGCCCCTCCACACTTGTTGATTAGCACTCTTTACTGCCAACCTTGCGGCATGTGTTGAGGATAAAGAGATTGTTGTTAATTGTGCCTTGACAGACTCTTTTCCTGTCTTTTGTTACCTTGAAGTGTCCAGATTTTGCCTCAAGAGTACATCCTTGATTGAGGAGTTTTCCTTGGCTGACTAGGTTGACAAAAATGTCTGGGACATACAGGCATTTGGACAGTGTAATTGTGTGAGTCTTCTATTCCAGCTTGATGGTTCCTACCCCTTGGATAGGGAGGTCTGCTCCAGCCTTTCCAGTAGTGATGTGCTCTACATTGTAAGGTTCCAGTGTGGTGAAGAATCTTGACTAATTGAAGATGTGCAGGGTTGCACCACTATCAATTAGGATGTTCTTCTCAGCCCCAATCTTTGAGCCTATCCACATGGTCACAAAAGCGTGGAAGTGTGCCAAGTCCTGAGTCTTCTTTTTCTTGTCTTTCCATTGAGTCTGATTCTCTCTCCACCACTTGGGGGCCTTATCAGGATGGAGGTGATAGCATTGTGATTCTGAGTGATTCTTGTCTTGTTTTGGGTGTGATATCCTTCAAAAAATTGATTAGGCAGTTTATTTTTGACCTTGGTCCTCATTGTGGGGAGAGAAGTTTCATTTGTACCTTGTACGATATATTTCTCAGTGATTTTGGCCTTGACTTTGTTGTGATATTGAACAAGGTGATTGCATACAAATTCAACCAAGATTTGCTTGTCTGAGTGCATGAGTTGGCGCTTAAGATCCTGGAGATTTGATGGAAATTTGAACATGGTTAGGTATGCCAAGATGTTTTCTGGTAATTCTATACTTATGTCAATCATCTTCTTGATAGTGGTTTTGATGTCTGTGACAAACTTCAGGATCTTGTATTCTTTGAAGCTCAGGTGCAAGAATTCTTTGAAGATTCTGGCTCAATTAGACCCTTGAGAGGAGGAAAATCATTCCTTGATGGCTAGCCATATTTCCTTGGATGAGTTGATACTGGCAGCGCTGATAACATTATTGTGAGTGATGAAATCAACCTTTGATATGATGAGCTGCTGGATTTCATTGTTGTCTTGAGGTGAGAGGTGGTCTGAGGTACATTTGAGTGTGTCCAGCACTCCTCTGAGTTTGAGTAGAGCCTTCATCTTATCCATCCATATACCATAGTTCTCTTCTGTCAGCAGCAGGGTAGTTTTGAGGGCTGTCTTGAGCATAGCTTGACTGAATGAGTCCAACAAAAATCCCAATCCCAATGCCATGGTCCTAAGTCTTGCTGGTTGCGGTAGGCTTTGGCTTTTAACTGTAAAACTTTGATAAATAAATTTATTGACAAACCAGCAAGGCCGTAACTGAGATGCCCGGATTGATTATTTTTGAGTGACTGGATGAGAGAGGGGCATTATTGTATGGAAAGAAGATGATGTTTCTGATTGAGCAAACATTGACTTGAGTTGAACCGCCTGGAGTGTTTTGGTTGCAATAGGTTGATCTTACCAGTTAGACGTAGGATGGGTTGACTGGTAGAGGGTCCTCGGTTGTGATTGGTGGTGAAGAGTTTGAAATGATGCCTTTCAACCGTGGTGAGATGAGAGTGAATGAGAGATGGAAAAAAATGAAAATAATAAGATCAAAAAAAAATGAAAGAGACAAGAACAACTAGAGACAGGTTGAAGTAGAGCTTCACTCTAACTGAAGTTTCCGCAGTGGGGACTATACCCACGGGATGATCCGTTGCCCACTCCTCTGTAGAGGAGGTGTCACTCTCTTAGCTCTACAAAAACAGCACAATGGCCAAGGAAGGAAATGAAACACTTACTTTGAGCAATAATTTCACAGGAAGCCTGCAAAGATTTGGGTGAAGGTCTTCAGAGCAGTTGGGGTTGTTTGCTTGACTATACCTTAATGAATCAGGTTGATTTTTTTGAGAAATAATAATAATAATACAGAATAATTTATAAATCAATTGATTGTCTGCTTATAAGAACTTGATCAACAATTACACGGGTCTGATTGATAATGATGGATCCAAAGAGGTCTGTATAAATACCTTTGGGTTGATAATGAGCTTCTCAGGGTACGTAGAGAGGTTTCTGCTCATAGGATGAGGCTGGTAGGCCATTCAGGGAAATTTTAGCATGTCCACCTGGTTCTTTCAATCAGCTGTCCTCAGATCTTCTTGATTTCTGTAATATTTGAGCCACAGGATCTGTTAATATTTTAGTGGCATAATTCTTATAATTCTGCACTTATCCTTTATTTGTACTATTCATATTGGTTTAAAGTAGACCAATATGGATATTCATTGATTTTTTATCATCTGATGAGCACGTAGGTAATTTTGAATAATTTTTCAGGCCACTCATTTTAGTGTTTTGTGGTCTTTGAATATCAGGATCTTTCTGTTTTGTGTTAACCTTCAATATTTGATTCATTATTTAGAATATTTTTGAATTAATTATATAAAATTTTGATCAAGTTTTTAAGGTTTTTAGGAAATTTGAAATGCATATGTGACCTTATTACATATGCCAGGTAAACCCTAGTAGGTTGTAGCTCCTGTGAGCGGTACCTGTTTGTCGGATTTTTCACAACTGATCCTGACGCGGGGATCAGTCCATTCAGATGGATGTGGGGTAGGATCCTCTGCGTCTGTGCAAACTTGGCCCCGCATGAGACTTCTGTATGCACAAGAGTGATTTGTAGGGGTTGTATAGGGACGCGGGGCTGCGCACGGGAATTGTGGCATAACACATTTCCTTGTGTCACTCCTAAAATATACACAAAACCTCAATTCTGACTGAATTTTAGGTGTGAAGCCTATACTTGACAATACATTTGAAACATTAAGTTGGAAAAAAGGTTCCAAATTGGTGCCATGACTTTTTGGTCAATTTTTATTTAATTATTTAAAATATGAAGGAGTCATATTTCAAGGGTGGGTTCAGTGAATGACCCTATGTTATTTTGGGTGGGGAAACCATTTCTGCAATAATATTGATGGATTTCTCACTCCTTGATATTTTATTTATTTTATTTTACTTTTTATTTTTATTTTATTTTTTTTTGTTGCTTTGAGAGGTTTCTCTGTACATAGTAGCAAGCTGACAAAAAGAAGAATCCATTATAGCTTGGTAACTACAGTAGAGGAGTTGAACTTGTTACTTGATTGTCACACAACCACCCCACATACTATAGGGCAATTCTAGGTGATTTTGAGCGCAAAGGGAGAGACTGAGTGTGAGGTACAATGCAAGATAGCAAGGCTAACTGCAAATTGCAAACTTATGATTTGATGTCTCAACAAACAGAAAGAGGAAGGAAGTTTTCCAATGGATGAACTAAAGCAAAGCCCAATGTGATGACTGGATTTAGCAAATGGGAGAAAGTATGAAATTAACTAACTGAGGAGAGAATATTCAGGCATGCAACACAGCCTTTATGTGGTAGTCCAATGATAACTAGATAAACCCCAATGGATGACCATTTAAAGCTAGAAAGAGGCAAGGAAATGAATGAAAGGAAAAAAATGGGAAAATTAAATAACATTAAAGTCTTTTCCAAGTAGGTAGCATAGGTGCAAGAGAATAGAATATGAGTGTGCAAGGAAATGATTAATGAGACAGGAGGAAGTGACATGTGAAGACAATGAAAGAGTGAAGATGAAGCTTATGCAGGGTAAGGGACTAGCCCATTTGAAAATAATCCAGTTAATGTGTCTTTCTAGGCATGCGTGCAAGCTAGATTGATTGGGTGATCAAGAATGGAATTCCAAGGGTTGACGATACCAAGGGTAGAAGAGCAGAGCTTGAATGGATTGTCAAAGGGTATAGAGTTCACTTCAAGATTTGCAAGTATATACTCAGTCAGTTGCCAAGATTGGAAGGCCTTTATGCAAGCCAGAGGTGGTAACAAGACTGCACCATTGATGTTGTGGTTTATTTGTGTCACACTTAAGGACTGAGGTTGATGGTGCTGAGGAAAAGGATGTTTTAAAGTGGGCAAGACAATAACCCTTAACCTTGAAGCGTGAAATTAATTCAGTAAAATCTGTTGAAGTTAGGTCTGGAGAGCCCAAATTTTGGGTGTAAGTTAACAGGCTTGGCCAGGCTTAAGTTCCCTCAAGCTAGCTCTCCAGGTGGGGAAAAAGTGCCATCTGGATGACCAATGGTCTAAGAATTGATTTTTTTTATTAACTCATGGTTTCTAGTCAATTTATATATAGACTAGTTACAACTTGTGCAACATGTGGGTATGCAAACCAGATGTAATTAATAGAATAATTGAATAAAGGAAATATCTTGAGACACTTGGAAAGGAATGAGGAGAAGGGAGGAGATTTGTGTTGTTGCATTTCATAAACAAAGATTGGTAACTGGTTGTGGCCTGTGAAAGCAGGCTCAGAATTTGGTCAGCGCTCTTAGCAATGAGAGAAAGATGGATGAGCATGTGGGGGTGCTGCAGGCTCAGCAGCAACTGTTGCATGCGCAGTTGACTCAGCATCAGGGATCAGGGACCAAAACATGGCTATGGAAGGCGCGTTGGGTGGTCACAATAAATTTGGGGGGCTTTGAGTAGGGCTCAGAGGGCATCATGAGAAGGACAAAGCATGCAGACGCGGCAGTGATGGGAAAAGAGGGATTTGGGTAGCTATGGAAAGATGCGGGGGGCTCCAGGTAGGGCACAGGGTGAACCATGAGAAGGAAAAACTGGATGGATGTAGAGGGGAGAGTATGGGGTTGGGTTAGGGTTTCTGTTTTCTGTTGGATTCTATGTTGTGGTTTTACTTAGCTTAGGATGTGGGGGAAGGGTACAATATGAACCCCCCCCCCCCCACTGCCTGCTGAGGGGAGGGGTATCTCATGGAATACCAATACCAAAGGAAGGAATGAAGGAAGGAATAAATCTCTTTACTATCTATCTCTTTTAGGGACACATCCTCATCCTTACAGACACTAGGACCATTAACTTCCAAACTCAAGTACAACTTTTGGGAATTTCAACTCCCTAGTTTCCAAATCTGGGGGTCTGGCCAGGAAGTAATCTTTGGTAAACACAATTCTTCCAAAAAACGTCCCTTTTTCTAATGTTCCGCCTGCTTTCCCCATGCAACTGGGGCCTAACCCCCCACCTGCTGCTCAGCCTGGTAGGTAAAACATTTTTGCTCCCCCTTTAGAAGCCTCATGATATGTAGCAAAATTGGCTCCTCAGCGGTGTAGTGACCAAATCTGGACACCCTGGACCAGATGCAAAAAAAAAAAAAATTCAAAATTTTTTTACGGCTCTTTTCTTTAGGTTTATTCATCCAAAAAAAAAAAAGAAAAAAAAAGAAAAAAAAGAAAAAAAATTCTTTCTTTCTTTCTCCGCTCCATTTGCAGTATCCCTTGTACATAGTCTAACAGGGCCTCCTGCCCATATAAGGAGGAGCTCTCCCCTGCCTTTTGGAGGAGGAAGCAAAAAATATATCCTATCAGCAGATCCTAGGACATCAGATCATCATCAGATCAGATCAGCACACCATATATCCTAAATCAGCAGATCCTATCAGCACATCAGCAGAGGGTATCATCACCACCACATCCTAAGATCATCAGTAACCTCTTGAAATACATCATCCGTGGGGTTTTCATTCCCCTTTATCTGAGACAAAAAATCGGGGTATATCTATGATTGCCCCCTTGATCCTTGAGCCTCCATACTCAAACCCTTGATCCTTGATCCTTATCACCAACCAATAGCTTTTCTGGTTGAAGAAGAATTTGACTGATTGAATTCTTGAGTGTGTTACACCACTCCTGATCCCTTTATCCGACCATACTGGTCCTGATCATTCTTTGATTATCTTTCTGGAACCATTCACGTTTGACTGAAGATGTTTTATTAAGCTTAAAACCTGGAGTTTTAAACCTCCCTTCATCTCTTTTGAAGTTCAATTCTGCCAGGCTACTCTTGTCTCCATTGAGAAGTGTTGGGTTATTCTTGTTTGAATCAGTTATTTTTTTGCTTCTAGAGCTTCTTCAAACAATTAGCTTTGTCTTGTGCAACCACCCACAGTTATCTGGTGCCCTTCAAGCGCTTGATTGCGGAGAGTTGGGCAGGTTCATTGAGAACCTGGAGGCTGTTTGGGATTGAGTTGATCTTTCCTAAGCTTCTGCTGACGACCAGAGCTATCAGCTTGTGGGCATTGTTACTTAAAATTTCCTTGTCTTGTTGAACTCTGAACAAACCTTGACTTCTTCTATTCAATTTTTACCCGGCACCATCTTGCCTCATTTAGCGTTCTTTCCAAGCTACCAACCACTATAATCTTTATCCTCTTACATTTGGTCCCCCATTTACCAATTTCTGGACTTTGATCTTGGTTACATTTAAATATTTTTGTAACACTCAGGAGGGCAGCCTAAAGAGCACCTTTCCCCTCTGCAGAACTGCCATGGCCTAGCACCATTTGGAGTCTTACATTTGGTCCCCGGGCAGGGATAAAACCAGAAACCTTGGTATTTACAGTCCCATAATCAATCATCAACTTTGTAATCCAATCTCTTTTTTTTCTGTCATCATCTAGATCCGTGGAGGCAACTTTTTCTAGAAGTAAGTCCTCCCAATTGTGCACCATCTGGGGAATATACTTGTTTTTTTCAAAACCCTACTCTTGCCACATTTGTGAGCCACTTTGGAAATCTGTTCCTTGGATCTTTTAGGAAACCTTTTTAAAATAGAATCCACCAGCGACTCTTCTACTTGTCCTAAGATGGTTAAGATCAAGCCCCAGAAAAAGAACTTAGGATTCAATGGAACACTTCTTGGACTTGTACAAGATGGCTGGTTTGGTGAACGGGGCTAGCAAATTCAATATGGCCTATCAGTTACGGTTTTTTATCTCCTCTGATGAAGTTATGGAAATCATCAAGTCGTTTGAAGGTTTTGAACGGCATAACTGCACCCTGTAATGGGGATCAATGCTGGCTTATTGGAAAAAATTGATGTAGCACGCTTTACTTTGCGGGATTTAGATAACCTTGTCTCCCAGTGGATCTCCAATGGTGGTGTGGCTTCAGCTTCTGATCATCAGGCTTTTAGAAAATCCTGGGATCCCATCCAATCCTACCTTGTCCAAAACCATCACATCAACACAGTGGACAAAATTCAAGTCTGATTTTTCCAATATTTTTCTCTTGGAGTACAGGAAAGAATAAAGGACCAACTGGTCAAGTCTGGATCCATGATCACTACCAGGGATAATTCATTAAAGCTCCCTTGTTTCCTTATCCTTAGGAGAGTGGTGGATAAAGTCATGAGAGGTCAAACAGCCCTCACTTTTGAAAAGTCTAAGACCGCTGAACCAGTCCATTCCCACTCTTTCAAAGGTCAAACAAGATCTTGAATAAAATGGAATCTGATTGCAGGCCCAAGAACCCTCAGCCTAACCGAGAAACGGCTATGATGGACAAGATCACTAAACTTCTCAAAGCCTTTGAAAACAAAATGGATCAAAAGATTTCCTCTCTTGCTGTTCCTAAACCTTCTAGTGCTGTTCCTAAAAATACTCTAGTCTGCTATTATTGCCACAGGGAAGGCCATGGAACCAGTTGATGCCTCGAATGCCAGAAGGACAGAGACAAGAAATTAGTAGAGCAAAAAGGGAATAACTTTTTTCTTCCTAATGGTGCCATAATCCCCTTTGATTCATCTTGCCCTATTTGTCATGTGGTGGCCTCTTACCAGCCAGCTCCTCCTATGAAGGCATCCTTGACTTCTGTGGATTTTGGATCTTCTTGTGGTACTGTTCAACCCTGGTATCCCCCAGCTATTTCCTCCTCTTTTCTGGTTGGTACTTACCAATCCGATCCGGCTAGGAAGCAACATGAGGAGCCCAAAACTCATTAAGCTCCTTCCTTGCCAACCTCAATCCTCCAAAAACCATCCAAACAACAATCCTCACCTGAGCCCTCTTCTGATTTAGAATACATGGAGGTGGAGAAAGAACCACTCATGGAAAGGTCTCAAGATCACCCTGATCCTCCTCCCTCATCCATTAAACCTCCTCAATCCCCCAATCCTGTTCCTTCTTCACCCAATCTTCCTCCCTCCACCCAGCCCAAAGTGTGGTTCAAGAGGGGAATTTCCAAAGATCACCCCAATGCTGTGGAAGGGGTATTGAAGAAAATTTCTGATCTTAAAATTCCTGATCTATCTGTGGCTGAACTCCTATCAATCTCTCCATCTGTTACTGAAGGAATGAAGAAATGGGTTTTGCGTTGTGGTGCCCCATCCTGGACACCCTGGCCGCCTTAAGACCTCAACCCATAAACTGTTGCGCAAACATACCGTCTGGCATCAAAAAAAAAAAAAAAACCAACTTATCCTCCGGCTCATCCAATCCGTCATTATTGCGCATTGCCCCTCGCGCTTTGCGCGTCCTTTATCATTGCGCTTCGCGCGTTGCGCGTTGCGCATCCTTTATCCGCCCGTGTCGCACTTCGCGCCTTGCGCCTTGCGCATCCTGCATCTGCGCGCTTGTCATCTCGGCCGTCGTCATTGCGCGTCCTCATCTTTGTTGTCGCACGTCCTCATCTTTTTCATTGCGCGTCCCAATCTCCGCATTGCTACCATTGCGCGGTGCTCATCCATGATTTACCGAATCCATCCTGACCGCACCCCCAAGCATTTGGCAAATCCTTGGACCCATCAAATCTCCCATCTCACTTGATCTATCAGTCGTGAATCTCAAGCCTGTCAGGATTTACTCAACTGTCTCAAGCCGATTTCCTATCCGCCCATCCGCGCTCTCATGGACTTCATCCGTCACCTTTCCTGGGGCTCTCCCACCCACTTCCGCCATTGGACGAGGGGTGAAGAGTGCCAACTACCGCCCGCAGACATCCGCGGCGGTTTGGTTCATTTCTCTTTCCCACCCCCTCCGCCTTTGGACAAGGGGTGGGTGATTTTGGTATTGTTGCGTGCGCCCATCCACGGACGGACGCAAGTGACCACATGATTTTCTTCCCTTTTACGCTCTATTTGTAGAATCCATTGTACATAGTCTAACAGGGCCTCCTGCCCATATAAGGAGGGGCTCTCCCCTGCCTTTTTGATGAATCATTGGAGCATGGAATCATCCAGCATGAAATCAGCACACCCTTTATCCTTGAGCCTCCATACTCAAACCTTGATCCTTGAGCCTCCATACTCTAACCCTTGATCCTTGATCCTTATCAACAACCAATAGCCTTTCTGGTTGAAGAAAAATTCTGTCTGTTGGAACTTTTTGAGTGTGTTATACCACTCCTTGACCCCTTTCTCTGACCATACTGGTCCTGATCCCTGATCACCTTTCTGGATCCAATCACAATTGATTGAAGAGTTCTTATTAAGCTTAAGACATGGAGTTTTATACCTCCCTTTATTTTCTTTGGAGTTGCATTCTGCCAGCCTACTCTTGAGTCCCTTGAGAAGTGTTGAGGTTATACTTGCTTCAAATAAGTTACTGTTTGCTTTTAGAGCTTCTTAAACATTGTGCTTTGTCTTGTAAAGCCACCCTCAGTTATCTGGTACCCTTCAAGCGCTTTATTGCGGAGAGTTGGGCAGGTTCATTGAGAACCTGGAGGTTGCTTGGGTTTGAGTTGATCATCCCCAATCTTCTGCTGACAACAAGAGGTATTAGCTTGAGGGCGTTGTTTACATTCAACAGCTTTTGTTCCTTGAACTCTAAGCAGACTTTAACTTCTTTTGTTCAAGTTTTTCCTTGCATAATCTTGTCTCAGATAGTTCTGTTCCATTGCTACCAAACTATTATCATCTTTATCCTCTACTCCTTGATTCCTCATTTACCAGGTTCTGGACCTTGATCTTGGTTACATTTAAATATTTTTGTAACACTCAGGAGGGCAGCCTAAACTGCATCTTTCCCCTCCACAGAACTGCCACGGCCTAGCACCGTTTGGAGTCTTATAGCGTTGACTTGTGGAAATTGGTCTCCAGGAACTCAAGGTCTCCTCTGGAACTTTGATAGAAGACTCTGGTGAAACAGATCCTTCTTCTGAGTCTAGTCTTTACTCATGTCCTCTTGGTTTTCTTCCCTGCCATCTTGGTGAATCAGCTAAAATGGTCTTGCTCCTTGTCGACTCTGGCTCTCAGCTCAACTTGATCTTGGATGCTATGGCCTGCAAACTGAAACTTGGCCCTAGGGTCAGCTTCACCTCTTCAGTTTATGGAATAAGGAATCAGTCTTGCAAATTGTTTGGAATTGTCAAAGATGTTCCAGTCTGGACTGGCCGAAACATCATGGGAATTTGTCCTTTCTGGATCACACGCTTGGATGGACCTATGATCTTGGGTTGACCTTTCCTAATTGATTTTGGAGCAACTCTGATGTTTTCTGATCAAGTTGGGGAGAGAATCCTCCTCCCCGATTCAGATGGTAGAAGAATTGATTTTCCTCTTTGTTCTTTCAATTCTGGTTTCTGGGAAAGAGATTTCCCCGGTCATTTTCCTAAACAGAAGGATAATTCCAGTTCCTTTCATTTTTTATGGGAGTAGTTGATCCTACTAATAGTTGTAGTTCTTTTCAGCCTCAAACTCCAGCTCAAGGGTCAACCCTTATCCCCAAGGCCTATTTCTCTTTCTTTTCAAAAATTTCCTCTGATCTCAAAAATATCAAAAATCAAAAACAAAACAAAACAGAAGAATTCAAAAATATTTTTTCTTCATCTGTTGTTTCTTCTTTTCCTTGTACTCTTATTCCTGATCAACTTCCTTTCAGTTCTGATTTGAATCTCCGCAATGAGTCCAAACTAGATCCCAACCTTGATCCTTTTTTGAGTGGCTTTGGTATGGAGGAATATGGGCTTCAATGGAGGCAAACGGGGGTAGAAGTAAGTCCTCCCAATTGTTCACCACCCGGGTATCCTACTACTATCATTTTTGAAACCCTACCTAGTGCCACACATGTGAGCAATGCATTATCCCCTGGAACTTCTTTTATGGGAAAGGCACCTTTTAAAAATGTTGCGGAACATCAAACTTGGAAGGCATTAGAACTTAGACTCAATCCCTGTAAGCAGATCTCTCTGGTCAACTCTTGGCGGAAACAGGAACCGCTCTCTTTTGCCTCCAAATATAAACCAGTTGCCAGGAAAATCCAACCAGTCAACCAACCGATGCCTCTCAATCTCAATCCTCCTTTTAGGCATCCTCCTCTATCCTGCAATCCTTACTGTGGTTTACCTCAATATCTTGCTGGTCCATTTGTCCCCTCTGGCCGTGTCACCATAGAACGTCTGAGAGTAGTCAAATTTGGACCAGATGGATGGCTTCTACCTGATGAGTTGTATTTGATCAAAAATGTCTTGGCTCTTAGGGAAAAAGCTATTTCTTTCTGTGAAGAAGAGTGAGGTCTCTTCAAAGAGTCGAATGCTCTAACTTATATCATTCCTGTAGTAGAACATGATCCCTGGCAAAAGAAGAAGATCCCAATCCCTCCTGCCAAATTCAACATGTTCATCAAGTTTGTCCGGGAACAAGTCCAAACCAGTTTATATGAACAGTCAACTTCTAGCTATTCCAGTCCTGTTTTCTGTGTCCTTAAAAGTAATGGTAAACTTAGAAGAGTTCATGATCTCCAGCCGCTAAATAAGGTTACTATAAAAGACTCCGGTATTCCCCCTGCTACTGAAGATTTTGTTGAATCCTTCTCCGGGAGAGCTTGCTATGGTCTAAGTGACATTACGGGTGGCTATGACAAAGGTTCCTTAAATCCAATTTCTCGCCCTCTCACCACATTCAATACTCCTCTTGTTCGCTTCCAGCTTCCTTGATTGCCTCAAAGCGCCACCAACTCAGTTGCAGTCTATCAGGCTCAGATGGTTTGGATCCTCCAGGATGAAATCCCCAATTATGCTGGTATCTTCATTGACGACGGCCGAATTAAAGGACCATTTTCTGACTATAACAATGAGCTATTACCCTGGCATTGAGGAATCCTTCAATGTATCTGGGAATATGCAACAACTCTGGAAACAATCCTGTTTCAAATTGAGGAGTCTGGTCTCACTGTCTCTTGATCCAAATTGGCTTCCAGTGTCTCTGCTTTGGAAATTGTTGTTCATGTGGTCTGCAAGGAAGGAAAAAGGATGGTTCCATCCAAAGTCAACAAAATCCTCTCTTGGCCTACTCCCATTAACCCAACTGAATTCAGGGGTTTTCTAGGTGTTGTCACTTATGTTTTAATTTTCATCCCATCTCTATCCAGAATCTGTGCTCCCCTACATTGCCTGACCAGAAAAGATGATGAGTTGATCTGGACCCAAGAGTGTGAACATTCTTTTCAGCAGCTTAAAATGATGGTTGGCAAAGAAATATTCTTGAGGAAGATCACGTACGGACCGGGAGCTGGCAAGATCAAATTGGCTGTTGATTCCAGTTATCAATCTGTTGGGGCTGTCCTCAACCAGGAAGATGAAAATGGTTGGGACTGTTCTTCTCTCTATGAATCCCTGGTATCTTCAGATGTAGAATCCAGGTACTCCCAACCAAAACTGGAACTCTGTGGCTTGGATCAATGTTGAATAAACTCCAAACTGTCCTCTGGGGTCAACACTTTGAGTTGCAAGTAGACACACAATCCATCATCAAAATGATCAATGCCCCCAGCCTCCCAAATGCTCCTATGACCCGTTGGGTGGCCTTTATCCAGCTTTTCTCTTTAGATATTGTTCATTGACCTGGAAAATCCTTCACCATGCCTGATGGTTTATCCCAACGCCCCCTTGGAGACAAAGAATTGGATGTTGGAGCGGAATTTGATGAGGAGGAGCCTTTAATTCGTCAAGTCTTCACCTTTTCCTCTCAAAATTATTCTAGTTTCCAACAAGGTTTCTGGCTAAAATTAGAGCAGTACCTTTCCACTCTCCAAAGGCCTCCTGATCTCTCCGCTAAAGATTTTTGATTTCTCAAGAGGAAGTCTTCCAACTTCTTTGTCCAGGGTAATAGTCTTATGAAAAGAGGCAATCCTTGTTCTCTAATTGTTTTCACAATCCCCACTAAGCAAGATTTGATCCTCAAAATTCTCCATGAAGTCCTTGGGCATTGTGGGGAAACCAAGAACTATCCACTTATATCCAAACAATTATGGTGGCCATCTTTGAAGAAATTGGTCTCTCGATGGTGCAAGAGTTGCGAAGTATGTGAAAAACGTGATATTAGATGCCCGGCTGAAATTTGTCATCCCACTGGAGAGTCCACTGTCTTTGGAAGGATTGCTATGGATGTGGTTCACATTAAGGCTGGTGGAGCTAAGTACCTCATTGTGGCTAGAGATGATTTTTCTGGATGGTTTTAAGCAAAATTTCTTAAGAACCTCAGCTCTGAATAAGTAGCAGCTTTTCTTTATGAGACTTGGACAATGCGTTTTGGCTTGGATTGATCTTATTCAACCAATGGTGGCTCTGAGTTTTGTGGCAAACTAGCCAAAATGATGAAATTGCTTCCTGGTCAACATAGGGTGACCACTCCTTATTATCCTGAAGAAAAGGCATGGTGGAAAGAGGCCATGCCCCTTTGAAGGCTTCTCTTGTCAAGTTGGCTGGTGAAAGTGGAAAGAATTGTCGCAAATTTCTTCTGCTGGTCCTCTTCTCTGATCAAATTTCAACTAAGCAAACCACTGACTACTCACCTTACAAAATTATCTTTGGACAAAGGGCTTTCCTTCTTCTTGATCTGGAAATGGAATCTTTCTTAGGTATTTCTTGGGAAAGCTTTCTTCCACCACTGATCTATTGGTTGCCAGATCCAAGCAACTGGAGCAAAGTGAAGATGTTTGTGAGGAAGCTTATCAGAAAATGATGGAATCAAGGGAAAAATCAGTCCAGTATTTGGAGGATAAGCATTCAAATTGAGTCAGGGACCCCTTGAATCCCGGTGATCTAGTTTCAGCTTACAACTGATCCTTGGAAACTCAGTGGGGAAGGCTTTTTTCCAATCACTGGAATGGTCCTTATCAAGTGGTCTATCAAGTCAGAGGTGGATCATATGTTTTGGAGGAACTGGATGGTACTCAGATGGCCAGAATGTGCTATGCTGATCAGGTCGTGAAATTTCATTGTCCTAGAGGCAACTTTGATCAGAAGCAAGTCCTCAAAATTGTGCACCGCCAGGGTCATCAGCTGCGTTTTTTTTGTGAACTCTACTTATGCCACATACGTGATCACCTGGGACGCCTTCTTCATTTTATTGCAGTCAACTGTAGAATTTTCTTTGGATGGATCAAGATATTCTTTTTCAATCACCCTCAAGATCAAATGGCCATTCTTTGTGTTCAATCATCTTTCCTCCCTTTTTTTTATGACATCAAGCGCAGATGCAGACTAGGGACAGTCTGTAAGTTGGGGAGAGATGTGGTGACCAAGTCTGGACACCCTGGACCAGATTCAAAAAAAAATCAAAATTTTTTTTACGGTTCTTTTATTCAGAAGCTTCCAAACCTCACCAATCTTATCCATTATCTCATATCTTAGCGTGAACATAAAAAATTATACTTAAAAAATTCAATTATCTCTCAGTCTTATTTACACGTTTTCTCACCAGAATTACCTGTCTCATGTAACTGTACCCTCCTGTGCTTTGAAAGTGCATACAGAGGATCAGAACCGCACTCAGGGGAGCCCTGAGGATTTATTTTTCTATTGAAGGGGGGCTCTTTTGCACTATCCAAGTTGTCTATCATGGCATCTGCCCCTATGAACCATGGCATATGCCCAACCTACATAGCATCTGATTATCAGTGAGCCAGAATCAAGTCCGGAGGAAATAAGAATCAAACACAAAAATTAGCATTGAAAATTTGAGATCAGGGCCCTGGAGAAAAAAAACCTGTTATTCCGCACCTATTATTAAGAGTAAAAATCCTTTTTTTTTCAATCAGTAAATTTATAAAAAAGAAAGGAAAAAATGTAAAAACCAACCAAGCATTATTTTCCGCCAAGCTCCCTGTGGTAAAGCCCATTTTTAGGGTCCTACAACTGGTAAACACCTTTTAGTCAACCCTTAAACCCTTTACTTGGAAGTGTGATGATAAATTCACATCTCCAACCATGTGGTAGTCTTTTAGGGACCTACACAGCCCATTGGAGCCGTGGGGGCCCAAAGAAAACTGCAGGGCCATTCCAAACATGTGCCACCCCCAGGGGGTCATACAGGAGCCATTTTTGGGGGTGTGCAACCCCCAAGAAGTTGTTCCAGATTTTTGGGAACACCAGTTACTTGTGATTTTTTTGGTATTTTTAGTTTAGGGCCAGTCCTGTTACTTGTGTTTTTTTTTTGGTCTTTTTACTTTATGGCTAGTCCATTGGATAGTACCATTTTTATTTATTTATTTATTTGTTTTTTTTAACCAAAAAATGAACATTATTTGATTTTTTGTTGATTTCTGTTTTTTTGGAAGGTTTATTTAGTTTATGGGTTACGTTAGTACCCTTCCATTCCTTTTTTTTGGCTCACCACAATCCGGTGGCGTGTGGAATTCCACACAACTAGATTCAAGCCGTGTGGAGTTCTACACAGCTGGAATGTAGTCTTGTGGCATCCCACATGAGCCCAGACTGTGGTTCTTTGAGCCGTGGGGACATGGAAACTGCTTGAATGTGATTGTGTGGCACGCCACATGGCTCATTTTGAGTAGTGTCCATGGATCAACAGGCTGTGAATTTAACATTACCCTAATTGTAATTTCAAAAAGTAGTCAGAAAAAGTCAAAAATTCTTGATTATTAATTGGTGGAAGCTTTCCAATAATCCAATCCAACCTTGAATAGTCTTCCAATCCCTAAAAATCTCTATTAATAATGAAACTAGGTCTGATTAGAGACCTATTTTAGGTCTCAAAGAAAACCAGCCATTAATTAAAAAAGATTATTGTGCAGACTTTTTTAATTAATGGACTATAATAAGATAATTGTGCAGACTTATTATAGTTCAGAAGTGCATGAAATTCAAAACCATCTTAGGTTACCTCTGTCTCTTTAAGATTAGTAGTAAACTAAAGTCCCCTTCTAGTGACTGCCAGCAAGCAATTTGCTAAATAATCCCAATATCCCTTGGATTCTCTACAGCATCAAAATACTTCTAGATCTAAGTTTAACCTTCCAAGCCTTTCACAGCAAGATTTTGTTGGATGATTTGATCTACAATACAGAAAGTTCATTTCCTGTGGTGGCTTCAAAAAATTTGGCGGTTAACACAATGCTGGCGCCAGCGCAGGCTCTGGTGGCAGCCCCTTCAAAACCCATCTGCGCAGCGGCACCTCCCCAGTCTGCGGATCCACCTGCAAGCAAGGTCATGGAAACTCTACCCAACCTTTGCATCTTCCTGAATCAAATGATGGCTCCACTGCATGCAACGTCACCTCATATGGCAGAAGGATTCCAGACTCCCAAGGGGATTGGTTCTGCACTTCTGCACATATTGTGGTATTAAAGGGCACTGGAAGTTGGGCTGCGTGGACCTGACAAAGGACACAAACAAGGTTTTGGTTCATACATCTGGGTTTTTGTTTGTATTCCCAATGGGCAAGGAGGTGGACTTGGGAGCTGTGCAGCCATCCCCCATGCAGCAAATTTGTGTCAGCTTGCCACTATGTACAGAGAAACCTGTCAAATTAACAGAAGAAATTTAATAGAAAAAATTAAATAAGAAAAGTAAAATTAACTAGAGAATGAGTAAGAAATACACAAAATGTTATTGCAGAAATGGATTCATCACCCAAAATTAGGTAGGGTCACTCACTGACCCCACCCTGGAAATCCAACTCTTTCTATTTTTAAATAATTAAATATAAAAGGGACCAAAAGACACAACACCAATATGGCACTTTCTGGCCATTTGAATGGTTCACATGTATTGTCATGTATAGGTTTTAAAACCAAATTTTACTCAGAATTGGAGTGTTGTGCATATTTTAGGAGTTACACACAGAAATGTGTCATGTCACAATTCCCGCACGCAGCCCTGCATCCTTACACAAGCCTACTTACCCGTAGCTGCACATTCCCATGTACAGAGGTCATGCGCGCAGCCAATTTTGCCACGCAAACAGCGGATCCTACCCCACATGCATCTGACTTGACTGATCCCTGCGCCTGTATCAGTCGTAACAAATCTGACAACCAGGTACCGCTCAAGAGAGCTACAACCTAGTTAGGGTTAGCTAGCATATGTAATAACCTGACATATGCATTATTAATAGTCAAAAAACTATAAACCTTAACCAAAATTAATAAGAAACTAAGTTAAAGTATTTTTTATAATAAATCAAATATTGAGGAATACCAAATAAATCACTTATCCTGATCTTCAAAGTCCACAAAACAATACTAGAAGTCATCATAAAAATTATTAAAAATGACCTACGTGCTCAGGAAATGATGGACAATTATTAAATGTCCAAATCTGTCCACTTTAAAACAATATTAATAGTACAAATGAAGAATGAGTGCAGAATGATCACATTTAAGCCATAACAGATTAACAGATCCTGTGGCTAAAATAGCACAGAGACCCAGCATATCTGATCTCAACAGATTAACAGCACCAAGTGGAAGTGTTAATTTTGCCCTGACTGGCCTGAAAGCCTCAGCTCAAGAGCAGAACCCTCTCTACCTACCCTGAGAAGCTCATAATCACCCAAAAAAGGTATTTATACAGACCTCTTTGGATCTATTATTCATCATCATTTTACCAGGAATTCTTATTATCAATCAGACACCATTTCATTGTTAGTCAGGTGCCTATGAAAGAGATAAGCAAGTTATTTATGACTTAGTCTGTAGTATTATTATTTATTTCTCAAAAAAACAATCAACCCATTGAAGTTAGTCAAGCAAATCTGCCCCATCTGATCTGAAACCCTTCCTATTATTGCAGGATTTTTGTGGTAAAGTGCTCAGAGTGACTGTTTCCCTTCCTTTCCTGGCCATTGTGCTGTTTTTCCCGGCCATATCATTGGAATAAGACCTTTCTAAGGAACCCATCTTCATTCCAAGGTTTTTAAACTGCCTAAGGAGGCCCCTTGAAGAGAGGTTGTTTGTCTGCAAAGACCCCCAGTTGTATAATACTGTGGCCCCTCTTTCATAAAAAATTGAAAACCCTTTTTAAACAAACCAATTGAACCTTGCACAAGCTCTTAAAATATTCATTGTTTGAGCTTTTTCTTGTTTATCATTGTGATACTATTATTATTATTATTCCATTATCTTCTATCACTCTCTGTAACTAAAGGACTGGAAGATTCCTGGTATCAGAGAGTTGACAATTTGAGCATAGGCAAGTAATCTGGCAGAAGCGGCTAGGGTTTTTCTTGGGATCATTGCTTAAGTCTGGGCGCTGGGGGAAAACAAGCAGGCCATTGGATGCAAAGGAACAACCATTTTTAAGCTTGCTACTATGTCAGAGCTAGCTGACAAAGCACCAAAAACAAGACCATTAATTAAAATTAATAAAAACTAATTAAATAGTAGGAATATCCAAAATATTATTGAGGATTTTTATCCTCACCCAATTTTAGGTAGGGTCACTCAGAAAACTTACCTTCCAATTCCTCCTCCTTACCTATCTTAATTGATAGAATAATCAAACTGCAGCCCAGGGCGCCACCCTTCCATATTTTTCCGTTCTACACATTTCACATGAAACTTTGGGGTTAGGTTCCATTGCCTAAATTCAGTCAGAATTAGATAATTCTGTATATTTTATGAGTTATCAACAAAAAGAAATTTTTTCAACACTCCCACACGCAGCTGTGGTGGCTACCTACTTACGTGGTGGATTCCACGTGAATAATCGTTTCAACCAAGGTTGAACAGATGCGCAGCCTTGGGCAGGTGACCCACAAGAAGCCACAAGAATATCCAAAGCAACAGCCACAACAGCCATTATCTAATGATGAGAAGCAGCTGTTGAAGTGCCTAATGGTCAGGCTACAACCTACTTAGAGACATGCAGCCTATGTAACAAAGTTATCAGAGGTTCGATGACAGACAAAAACATAGTTAAATCATATAAAATTACACAAAAAAGACTAAATAATATATTTAAGTAAAATGTTTAAGTGAATAAATAGAAACATTGACACAGGCTGTTCAAAAATTTGGAGGCCTGTGTACCTTACTTAATATGAAATATATGAGTACCTTAGGACACAAATTGTCCGTGGAAGTCTCCTGAATTAAAATATGCAAAAAAAATTACTAAATTTCCCAAAGGAACCATTTGGAATAAATGTTTTTACTAAAACTCATTTAACTTGAAAAATAGCAATCAAGAGATTTGAAGAGTCTAACAGCCTGATTCCCATGACCATTATGAAAGTTTAAAGACATCTCAATTTCCGCATAGTTTCACTCAATCCAAATAAATAAGCATATTACATAAAAATTTCAATTAATAATGTTTAGTAAATTATTTTAAAAAAAAACACCAATTTCAAGAATTGATGTTAACAACTTCAAAGGACCAGAACTCTGACTTAGAGTTAAATAACCAGGAGCTTTATGAGCTACAAAAATTTGTATAACATCCAACAAGTAGAATATTCAATCAATTTTAGAAAATCCTCATGAAATACATGACTAAAGGAAGATCATGTGAACAACTAGGTGCATTTTCCCAAAAAATTATCAAACTATTAAGGGAAATAACTCCAGATCAGGATTGATCCAGCTCCCACCCAGGCTACAGAACCTAGAAAACATGAAGGGCTAGAACCCTTTTCCCTGCTAGCCTTAGAACCTGTCCCCTTGGGCCCCCAAAGCCCTCAGAAGGACAGAAATGGGACTCAAAAAGATATAAAAAAGGCGACTTTTCAAGGTTGCTGTTACCCCAGAATCACTTATATATACATCCAGACACCCTTCCAAAGTGATGAAATAATTATAAGAGATAATTAAGTTATCTATGGCTTTATTCTGATTAATATTATCCTTACCACAATAATTTTTATCAATTCAAACTGCTGAACAACCTTTTAACCCCAGATACAGGTTTAACCCATCAGTACACATGTCAAACAGGTACCCAAAGGATTAAATAAAATACCAGTGAGTTTATGATCTTTTTTCTGCCATGGAAGCTTGGTTAAAAATCCCTGCCACTCCATCATATATTTTATATATATATTATCTTTGGGAAATATCTCCTTTAAGAATATAAATTAAAGATTACAAAGTAACCAGGTCTACATATTTCAAAGTTTTTTTCCTGAAGAAGAGGTTTTAAAGATCCCCAATATCATTTGATCCCCTCTTTTTATTTATTCAATAATCAATTTATCAATATTGATTAATTATAGTAATTAATATCCCAACCATAATGCCTTGCATTTACTTTATCCAAATATTTTACAGATTAATGCTGCATTTTTATAATGAAATATTTATTATTTATTCTATCACCTTTGGTAGCTAAAAGATAGGAAAGATCTTGGCATCCAGGGGGCTGACACCATTGGTTCCGGCGCCAAAACCCGTCATGCAGGGTTAGGCATGGAACGCGCAGTCACTCAACCCTGGGGGGGAAAAGAAAGCTGAGTAAATTGTTCAGAGGGTGATGGGGAGCAACAGGTCAATACCTTGACTCTGCCTTGTTAAACTACCTATTCACTCACGTGTGTGCTACGTATACCTGTAATCCAAAGGGGATGCAGATCTTGGCCTCTGCGACCCAAATGGACACTCACACAGACCATATGGGCCTGTGTGGATGTCACAGATTTGGGGAAACTTGCCTCAAAACATGTAAAACAAGCCTATTAGTACATGGGGCCTAACAGGCACGGCTGGGTGTATGGGCAAATAGGGTCAGATGGGCTTGTGTGGGCATTTTTGGGCCCAAGGCTTATTTTGGACATACTTGGCCAGACGGGCTGGCCCACCAAAGTATGATTAATTTGTGTTTTGGGCTTGAGGCGGCCACCCGTCTTGCAGCCGGTTTGGGGCTTCCACCTGTTTTTTGGCCTGCTTGGGGCTGCTTTTTTATCCCAGTAGGGCCCATGCGGGGTGTCAGCTTGCTACTATTGTAGAGCAAGCTGCAAAAGTAACAGAAATAACATAAAAATAATGATAATAAAATTAATCTAAGAAGGAGTAGTACAACCATAAATATTATTGCAAAAATGGATTTCCCACCCAAAATTAGGTAGGGTCACTCACTGACCCCACCCTTGAAATCCAACTCCTTATATTTTTAAATAGTTAAGGAAAGAAAAACCAAAATACCACAGCACCACTATTTAACATTTTGGGCAATTAAATATTTCACACGTATTGTCAAATATAGGTTTCACACCTAAAATTAAGTCAGAATTGAGGTGTTGTGTATATTTTAGGAGTTACAGATGTAAATGTGTTCTGTCACAATTCCCGCACGCAGCCGTGGCAGCCAATGAACCCACTGTAAGACTCCAAACGGTGCTAGGCTGTGGCAGTTCTGTGGAGGGGAAAGGTGCTGTTTAGGCTGCCCTTCTGGGTGTTACAAAAATATTTAAATGTAACCAAGATCAAGGTCTAGAATGTGGTAAATGAGGAATCAAGTAGTAAAGGATAAAGATGATAGTAGTTTGGTAGCAACGGAAAAGCACTATCTGAGGCAAGATTATGTGGAAAAAACTTGGACAAGAGAAGCTTGAGTTTGTTTAAAGTTCAAAGAACAAAGCTGTTGCATGTAAACAACGCCCACAAGCTAATAACTCTGGCTGACAGCAGAATATTGGGGATGATCAACTCAAACCCAAGCAACCTCCAGGTTCTCAATGAACCTGCCCAACTCTCTGCAACCAAGCGTTTGAAGGGTACCAGATAAATGAGGGTGGCCATACAAGAAAAAAGCACTATGTTTAAGAAGCTCTCAAAGCAAAAAGAAACTGATTTGAAGCAAGGATAACCTCAGCACTTCTCAAGGAACTCAAGAGTATGCTGGAAGAATGCAACTACAAAAAAAAGGAGGTATAAAACTCCAGGTCTTTAGCTTGATAAGACCTCTTCAATCAATTGTGATTGGCTCCAGAAAAATTATCAAGGAGGGATCAAGATCAGTATGGTCAGAGAAAGGGATGAAGGAGTGGTATAAAACACTCAAGAATTCCAACAGACAGAATTCTCTTCAACCAGCAAGGCTATTGGTTGGTGATAAGGATCAAGCAGAGAGGGGCAAGGACTAAGGATCAATTGATCAGGGGGCAATCATAGATATACCCAGGATGAGGATGAGGATCAGATTTCAATGATAACGGGGGGGACATATGCACACACTCCCCTCCAATGATTTAGAAAAAGGTAGGGGAGAGCCCCTCCTTTTATGGGCCATGGGTCCCTATAGACTATTTACAAATGATGACACAGATAGAGCGGAAAAAAATCAATTTTTTTAAAAAAAAATGATGAGAAAACAAAAAGGGAAAAAAAGAAACAACAAACACTCAAAAAAAGAAGAACTGAATCAAACCACCATCCCGTGCCAATGATGGGCACAGGCAAGAGAGTAACTAGTGAGACGCCCGTGGACATGCTGACAGGCACGGGCAACAGTTGACACCCACGCAGGAAACTGACAAGCCGCGCCGGAGACCGGTGAGCTGGAGGTGGATCAAGGCGGTGGTGCAAAGGTTTTGACAACCGCAAGCAATGCTTGCGGCCATTGGCCAATGGATTGGGATTGGGGATCAGATGGGTGAAGGGATTGGACTGATTTTGGAGAGTTGCTTTTGGTATCATGACCATGTTCATTTTGATGTTGATGCTGAGCCAAAGCAGGTGAGCAGTTGAAGGCGTTTGTACCAGTATAACTTAAACCAACCTTGCCTCTTTCATCTGCGTCCATGGCAGAGGCTTGATTGCGGTAGTTGTAGAGGGGATGCAAGGGGTTGATAGGGGCACGGTGTGGTGACCAAATCTGGACACCCCGGACCAGATGCGGAAAATTCAAAAAAAAAAATTACAATTCTTTTATTTAGGTGTCATTCCAAAAAAAAAATCCAAATTTTTTTTTATCAGTATCACTCCTCCAATTTCCTCATCCTGCCAAACATTCCTCTATCCCAGTGGTCTACGACAGGCCTCTCTTGGTCTCATCACCTAGGCATTGCGTTCAATCCCTTCTCTCTTTGTTCCGCCCTTCCTTTTGGCCAAACGCGCAGGCCAAGACCCGCTTGGCCCAAGAAATCCCCACCACATCCACACCCACTCCATCCAATTACACTTATCCGCCTCTCCTTGAACAACCGGGGCATCACCAATTGATCCATTGGCTTGCAAGCAGCAATCCATCCATCCATCCTTTTGATTGTTAGGAGAAACCATCAGCCCTGTCATCCATCTTCTTCCTAGCTTCCCTCTTCAGGCTACACTACCACCATCTCTTGCTCCTCATCAATCTCATCCGCCCCAAGAATTCTTTCCTCAACCATTTCCATGGTGTCATCAATTGGCTTGCTGCCGCTTACTCTCCATCAAACCTGCCCCCCAACTCATCTCAACCATCACTTCAGGTTGATTGAATCCATCTTTTGGCTACATAAAACATTTCTGAGCCAATCCTTACTGCCCATCAAACCCAATCCAAACCTTACCATCTCAGTGATCTCATTGTGCTTTTCCCAAGCCTTTTCCATCATCTGCTACCCATCTATCATCATTGTTACTGCCATCCTCAGGGCTGGGCCGGTGCCGGTGGCTGGCTGTTTGATCCAACTGTCATGTCAAACAAATTGTTGATCCAAGCCTTGCTCTCCATTGATTGACCGTTCTTGGCTTCCTTACCTTCCTTGTTCTCACCCCCCTTGGTCCGCAAATTGGCCAACACCAATCTGTCAATTTTTTTCACCCCCTTCCATCTTTGGGTGGGGGTGGAAAAGCGTTATCTACTGCCCGCAGACATCCGCCGGCGGTCTGGTTAATTTTTTTCCCAGCCCTTCCGCCTTTGGGTGAGGGGTGGGTGATCCCAGTGTTGTTGCGCGCGCCCATCCGCGGACGGAAGCAAGAGAGGTGAAGGGATGAGAAAAGATCCCACCCCAGTCAGGGAGGCCAGATTTCCACTGGCCCGCGTGATCTATTTTTCTGATCATCCAAAATCTGAGAAAAAAAACAAAAATTCCTCCCTATTTGTAGAATCACTTGTCCATAGTCTAACAGGGCCTCCTGCCCATATAAGGAGGGGCCCTTCCCTGCCTTTTGAGGGGGATATCATATGGTATCCTATCAAAGAAATATCATGGCTATCTTCTTGAAATAAATCATCTGTGGGGTCTCATTCCCCTTTATCTGAGAACTGAATTCTGGGTATATCCATGATTGCCCCTTGATCTTTGAGCCTCCATACTCAAATCCCTGATCCTTGATCTTTATCACCAACCAATAGCCTTGCTGGTTGAAGAAGAATTTGACTGATTGAACTCTTGAGTGTGTTACAACACTCCTGATCCCTTTATGCAACCATACTGGTCCTGATCATCCTTTGATTATCTTTCTGGAACCAGTCACGTTTGACTGAAGATGTTTTATTAAGCTTAAAACCTGGAGTTTTAAACCTCCCTTCATCTCTTTTGAAGTTCAATTCTGCCACGCTACTCTTGATTCCCTTGAGAAGTGTTGGGTTATTCTTGTTTGAATCAGTTATTGTTTTGCTTCTAGAGCTTCTTCAAACAATTAGCTTTTTCTTGTGCAGCCACCCACAGTTATCTGGTACCCTTCAAGCGCTTGATTGCGGAGAGTTGGGCAGGTTCATTGAGAACCTGGAGGTTGTTTTGGATTGAGTTCATCTTTCCTAAGCTTCTGCTGATGAGCAGAGCTATTAGCTTGTGGGTGTTGTTACTTACAATTTCTTTTTCCTGTTGAACTCTGAACAATCCTTGACTTCTTCTATTCAATTTTTCCCCGGCATCATCTTGCCTCAGATAGTGTTGTTTCCCAGCTACCGACTACTATCATCTTTATCCTTTACTCTTTGGACCCCCATTTACCAGGTTCTGGACTTTGATCTTGGTTAAACTTAAATATTTTTGTAAAAGTCAGGAGGGCAGCCTAAACAGCACCTTTCCCCTCCACAGAACTGTCATGGCCTAGCACCATTTGGAGTCTTACATTTGGTCCCCCGGGCCGGGATTGAACCAGCAATCTTGGGATTTACAGTCCCATCAATCATCAACTTTGAAATCCCATCCCTTTCTTTTTTTTTTTTTAGATACGTGGAGGCAACTTGTTCTGGAATTAATTCCTCCCAATTGTGCACCATTTGGGGAAAATACTTGTTGTTTTTCAAGAAACCCTACTCTTTCCACATTTTTGGGCGACTTTGGAAATCTGCTCCTTGGAGCTTTTAGGAAACTCTGTCAAAATGGAATCTCCCAGCGCCTCTTCTGTTGGTCCAAAGATGGTTAAGATCAAGCCCCAGAACAAGAACTTGGGATTCAATGGGAAAAATGTGAAATGCTTCTTGGACTCATACAAGCTGGCTGCTTTGGTGGATGGGGCTAGAAAATTCAACACGGCCTACCAGTTACGATTTTTTATCTCATCTGATGAAGTTATGGAAATCATTGAGTCATTTTAAGGTTTTGAATGGCATATATGGGCCCTGCTGCAGGAAGCAATATTGGCCTATTGGGGAAAAATAGATGTAGCACAATTTACTTTGCAGAATCTACATAACCTTGTCTCCCAGTGAATCTCCAATGGTGGTGTGGCTTTGGCTTCTGATTATCAGTCCTTTAGCAAATCTTGGGATCCCATCCAATCCTACCTTTTCCAAAACAATCACATTGACACAGTGGACAAAATTTGAGTCCAATTTTTCCAATCTTTTTCTCTTGGAGTGCAGGAAAGGATCAAAGACGAACTGTTTGAGTCTGGATCCATGATCACTACCAGGGATAATTGATTTAAGCTTGCTGAGTTTCTTATCCTTAGGGGATTGGTGGATAAAGTTATGAAAGGTCAAACATCCCTCACATTTGAAAAATCTAAAACCACTGAACCAGTTCATGCTCCCTCTTTCAAAGAGGCAAACAAGATTATGAATAAAATGGAATCTGATTGCAGGCCCAAGAACCCTCAGCCTAACCAAGAAACTGCTACAATGAACAAGATCACTAAACTGCTCAAAGCCTTTGAGAACAAAATTGTCAGCTCTCTGATACCAGGAACCTTGCAGTCCTTTAGCTACAGAGAGTGATAAAAAATTCTGGAATGATAATAATAATTATTATCCAATAATAAACACTTAGAAGCTCAAATAAATGATTTAATAAGAGAAGTTGCAAGGTTTAATTGGTTTGTTAGTAAATGGTTTTCAATATAATATAAAAGAGGGGCCACTGTATTATACTACTGGGGATCTTTACAGACTATCAACCTCTCTTCAAGGGGCCTCCTTAGGCAGTTTAAGAACCTTGGAATAAATATGGGTGCCTTAGAAAGGACTTATTCCACTAATGGCTGGGCTTAACAGCACAAATGGCCTAGACAGGAAGGGTAACACTCAATCTGAGCACTTCACCAAGAAAATCCTGGAATAATTGGAAGTGTTTCAGAGCAGATGGGGTAGATTGCTTGACTAAACTTCAATGGTTGATTGGTTAACATAGGTAAATAATACTACTGCAGAATAAGTCATAAATCACTTGCTTATCTTCATATAAGCACTTGATTAACAATTACATGGCGTCTGATTGATAATAAATAATTCCTGGTAACTTATTAACCAATGGAATAATTGATCCAAAGAGGTCTGTATAAATACCTTTTTGGGGTGATTTTGGTCTTCTCAGGGCACGTAGAGAGGGTTATGCTCGTGGGCTGAGGCTGGAAAGCCAGTCAGGGCAATATTAGCACGTCTACTTGGTGCTGTAAATAAGCTGTCCTTAGATCTGATGGATTTCTGTGATATTTTAGCCACAGGATCTGTTAGTCTGTTATGGCGTAAATTTGATCATTCTGTACTCATCCTTTATTTGTACTATTGATATTGCTTTAAAGCGCGCAGGTGTGGATTTTTACTAATTTTCCATCATCTCCTGATCATGTAGATAATTTTTTATAATTTTTATGAACACTTCTTGTAGTGTTTTGTGGTCTTCAAAGATCAGGATCAGTGATTTACGTGGTAATCCTTTATCTTTGCCTTAATATTAAAAAATGTTTTAAACATAATTTTCATTAATTTTTTTTAATTTTTGCTCTTTTTGGATCATTAGTAATGCATATGTCTGTTTATTACACATACTAGGCAACCCTAACTAGGTTGTAGCTCTTCTGAGCGGTACCTGGTTGTCAGATTAGTCACAACTGATCCAGACGCGGGGATCAGTTATTACAGATGCGGGCGGGGTAGGATCCGCTGCGTGCGTGGCAGAATTAGCTGCGCAAGGGTCTCTAGTACGCGGGAACCTGCTGCTACTAGTACGTAGGGATATGTAATGATTTGGGGCTGCGCGCGGGAATTGTGACATAACACATTTCCGCGTGTAACTCCTAAAATATACACAACACCTCAATTCTGAGTGAATTTTAGGTGTAAACCCTATGCGTGACAATACATTTGAAATATTAGAATGGCCAAAAATTGCCATACTGGTGTCGTAAGTTTTAGTACTTTTCTTTTTAATTATTTTAAAAATATAAGGACTTGGAATTCAAGGGTGGGGTCAGTGAGTGACCCTACTTAATTTTGGGTGAGGAATCCATTCCTGTAATAATATTTATGTATTTCTCACTCCTTATTTTTTTAATTGAGGTATTCTTATTTTTCCTAGTTTGTGTTACTATTTGACAGTTTTTCTCTGTACATAGTAGCAAGCTGACATTCCCCCCATTCCAAGATATTTTCATATCTGAAAAACATTTTGGGCTAATGCCTCCTGTTGGCTCTGTAGTTCCTCAGGTGTATAGATCCATCAATGATATTCATTTCAGGCAACCATTCATCTTTATCAGCTGATTCTCCCTTGTATCTAACCAGGTAGAGTCTGACGTCTTTTCCATTGATCCTATCTTTCTTATCCTTAAGGATGTTGCTAATTTTACCCTTGTCCTTTTCAGGTCCTTCTGTAACAGGTATTGCAGGTGAAGGAGTATGTTCTCCATTCCTTGGGTGGTATTGTTTGATGAGGCTTACTGGGAAGACTGGATGTTTCCTAGAAAGTTCATCACTGAGGATTACTTCCACAGCATTTTTACCATGAAGTTTATTAATGGTGTAAGGTCCAACAAAAGCTGGTCTAAGCTTTTTATTTCCACCCAAGTTGGTAAATTTAGTGGTAGAGATCAAGACTTGATCACCAATTTTGAAATCAGGTTCCTTATGGGTTTTATCCCACCTTTGCTGGTTATATTCTATAGCATCCTGCACACATTCAACAGCATGTTTGTTTGCTACATCTATCATTTTTTTGAAATCAAGTGATGTAGGGTGAATATTGGTCAGCTGGTGGTTAAGCTTATCCTTGGGTAACCTAGGAATCCATCCTCTTTCCAGTATGTAAGGCGCTTCCTTAGTGGTAGAGTGCTTGCTACTGTTGTAGGCCATCTCCACTGCAGGTAAAAGTCTAACCCAATTGTTGCAATGACCATTAGAATTCTTATATTCTAGTCCAAAGCCACAGAATCTCCTGAGCATGTCTTCCAGGGTCTGAATCATCCTTTCAGCTAATCCATCTGTCTGAGGGTGATAAGCGGTAGAGAAAGCTATGGTGGTTCCAAGAATATCATGTAGGTTCCTCCAGAACTCAGAGGTGAATTTAGGATCTCTGTCACTGATAATAATCTTGGGAACTCCAACATCAGCAATGAGTCTGTTCCAAAATAATAGGGCAACTTCCATAGAAGTGTCTTCCTTGTGATTAGGTAGGAACTTTTCTTCCTTGGAGAACCTATTCACAATGACCAAGACAGAGTTGTAGGAATAGGCTCCTCCTGGTGGTAGTCCAGTTACAAAGTCCATATTGATTATCTCCCATCTTTTCTTGGGTTCAGCAATCTTTTAAAGTAGTCCAAACCGTTTCCCAGTAGTCCTGTTGGACTTCTGACAAGTTTCACAACTGGTAAAGTACTGTATAGTGGAGTCTCTCCAATTAACCCACCAAGCAGTTTGTTTAACCTTATCCAAGGTTCTTTCAGCAGAAAAATGACCAGATGAGCAGTTATCATGGCACTCAGCCAGAACATGTTTGATATGGTCATCCTTAGTTAAGACTATGAAACTTGAATTTTTATGCCTATAGTATACCAGACCATGCCACATGGTGAACCTTCCGGCTTTTTATGGTTTCAAAAGAGTTTCAGGTAAGCTATTTTTTGAATTCAGGAGGTGGAGAAGTACTTTCCATAATAGTGATCAGAGTCTTTATGCCAGAACTGTAAGATTCTTTGATAGAGTTGAAAAATGATTTTTTCATTTCACAAACGTGGATTCCCATTATAGGAGCTTCAATGTTTAACTTGTTAATATTAAGTATAGGGAAGATGTCATTATCATCTGGATCATAGGCAGGGTTCCTTGGGTCATTGGGTAACGCATTCCTGCTTAAACTATCAGCATTCTGGTGTTTATTCCAAGCTTGATGAACTATGATCATCTGTCCTCTGTACTGTTGTATAGCTATCTGCCATCTCAACATGTGCCTACTAGGGGTCTTCATGTTCATCAATGTCCTGAGAGCATTGCAGTCAGTAATAACAGTGAAGTTGGTGCCTTCTATGTAATAATGGAGTTTCTCTAGAGCCCATACTAAGGCCAGGCATTCCATTTGGCTTTTTCACGCCTTGCACTAAGGGATTATTGTCTTCATCACTTTGACATACCCTCTCCTCAGTACCATCTACCTCAGTCTATAAGCGTGACACAAATAAAGCACCACATCCATGGTGCAATCCGCTTACTTCCTCTGGCTTGGGTTGACCTTCCAATCTTGACGACCAACTCAGTATATACTTGTGAACTTCGCAGTTAACCCCATACCAGTTGGCCATCCATTACAAGATCCAATTGCCTTCCCTGGCCCATAAACAGCCTTTGACTTCCATCTCCGGTCATGCACTGTTTGTTAGTTTGCATCTAAATCTAATTAAGCCATCATTACTGTACAGTTTGCAATTGGACTAGTCCCTACCCTGCATACACTATTCATTCTCACTCGTATTACCTTCAACATCATTTTCTCCTGTCTCAATTCATCATACATTTTTACACTCAGATTCTATTTTGTTGCACTTACGCCATGCCCTCAGATATGATTGTACTATTGCTCTATTTCCTATCCCATTCCTGTCACTCATTTGCCTCACCGCCTTCAACTGTAGTTGGCTCCCCATCAGGTTTTATCTAGTCACTCTGGATTACCTTATAAGGGCTACCCACTTTCCTGATGATTGTCTCCTCAGTTAAATAATTCCATACTTTCTTGCATTTTGCTACAACCCAGTTATCACATCTGACTCAGGTTGAGTTTCCCTTCTCAGAACACACTCCATCCCTATTGCCTTTTGTTGAGTGGCATCACTAAGTTTGCACTTTGCAACTGAGTCTTGCTATTCACACTTTCCCTAGCACTAAGCATTCCTCCGCCCTCACAATCATCTAAGAATTGCCCTATAGTACGTGGGGTGGTCGTGTGACAGTAAATTAACTAACTCAACTCATCTATTGTAGCTTGCGAACCTATAGTAGACCTCTTCTTCTCAATTTCACGTACTCTCTCAACCGGGAACGTTTCCCTTGCACCTTACAATGATGATATCCATTGGTTAGGGAGAACCAGCGCTCCTGGGGCCCAAAAACCCTTAGATCCTGTTTCTCCTTCTAAATAGCCATCTGTTTAACCCCTTGATGATCCTTGGACTCCTCTACAGGATGTTCTGGCGGACCCTCTTGCGGAATTTGCAGATTCCAATCATTCTTCCGATGAAACCTTGACTTGTGGTAGACCAGGGGTCCGCACTACTGCTCCCAAGCCCAATGCTTTGACCCTGCTTTTGACTTTGATCCAGGCCCTCACTCATGGTGCCCCGCAATCTAGTCCCAGTACTCCTAGCTTTTTCACTCCGGGCATGAAGCAACCCAATCACTTTACAGGAGAACACCCTCATAAGCTTAGATTGTAACTGCAGTCCTGTAAAACCATCTTCTCAAATAACTCCAACCATTTCCCTTCTGATAGACATAAAGTTATGTATGATTTGTCCTTCTTAGGAGGTAGAGCCTCCCAGTGGTTCAAACCGTACCTCAAACTTCTTTCCAGCGACAGTCCCACGTGTATTCTCAACAACTGGGACAGGTTCAAGCAACAACTGTTCACCCAGTTTGGCAACCCCAATGAAGTTTGAAACGCCAAATAAAAACTTAATAGTCTAGTTATGAAGTAAAATAGTAGAGCTTCCGTTTGTATTTCTCACTTTCCAACCTTGCAGTGTTGCATCCAGTGGAACAAGGCCGCTCTTCTATTCCATTTCCAAAAGGGTCTACTGGCAAGCTTAATCAAACAGCTTGCAGTTGGGGGGCATAAGACAACCTTGCTCCAGAAGCTAATTGATTGAGTGATTGAGCTTGATAATGGCTATCACAACAAGAATTGCTCTTGGCAAAACAACCATGGACTGTCCACCTTGGCTCCGAGGGTGGACGACTCCTCAAATCAAAACGCAAGGAACCCAAAACCATCCAAACCAACCCTAAATTTGAACTCCAACTCAAAATGGAAAACCATCACCAAAACTCCGAAGTTCTTGGACAAAGAAACTGGGATGCTACAGAACAAGGAACGGCTAAAGAGGGAGAAGAATGGGCTGTGTATGTATTGCGGAGGAAAACATGATGTTGACAGTTGTGCAAAGTGGTTAGCGTGTGAAGCAGCTTAGCATTCAAAAAATTAGCTTGTAGTTTTTCTGATACTTGCAAGGAAAACTACACATTATCTAAATCACCGCAAGTAAATCTTTGCACTTGCAAGTCACTAGGTGCTCCTAGTTCAAGATTTATCCTATTCCATTCCAACAACACGCCTTATTGAGTTTTACTTGACTCCGGCACTAATGTTTCCTTCATCAGTGAATCTTTTTCCACTTCCAAAAATCTTACACATTCCAAGATAGATAAATTTCCTATCTATTTAGTAAGTATTGCGACTGAACCGTCTTATTGGGTCTCCCAAAAGGCAAAATGGACCTTTGAATTCTCCAATTTCCCCAGCTTTGAATGGTATTTATTTTTCTTGGCTATACCCGGAATGGATGGTACCATTCTAGGCCATGATTTCCTAGTTTACTGGAATCCGTATTTGAATTGGCAAGAAGGATTAGTTAACCTTCAAACCTTGCACCCCCAGAATGCTAATCTTTCCGTCAAACAGGAATTAAACAGCCTACCTGACACTTTCAATGAGTTGGATGACACTTTTCCGCCAGGAGATTTGCAATATCCTGACCTTCATTCCCAAGTTCCCTCTTCAGATTTAGGGGTAATTGCTTACCTATCCAGCTTACCTCTTTCCTGTTCCTTCAAAGAGAAACAGAAACCAACCAAATGGTGAATCTTGAGATCCCTAATCTTCTTGCACCATGCAAGCACCTCAAATCCGGTGCTCAAAGATGACAAGATTGAAGATTTAGAAATCATTCAAGAGTCTTTACCTTCAGTTTATCATGACTTTGCTGACATCTTCTCAGCTGCAAGAGCAGATAAACTGCCTCCATCCCGTTCTTAAAATCACAAGATCAAACTTACTGGCCCACCTCTGGCACCAGGACCAGTCTACTCTCTCTCGACGCAAGAATCAATTGCGCTTCAAGACTAAATTGCAGAAAATTTAGCAAAAGGATTTCTTTGATCAAGCAATTTGAATACCGGTTCACCTTTCCTATTTGTTCCAAAAAAGGACGGTTGACTTTGCCTTTGTTTTGACTACAGGAAACTGAACCAGGTAACCCGGAAGAATGCCTATCCAGTACCGCCTATGTCACATCTCCTCACCCTCTTCCATGGAGCTGCTTATTTCTCAAAGTTAGACCTTCTAGGTGCCTTTAACCTAATTTTCATTGTGAAAGCTCATGAGTATTTGACTGCAATGAGAACCCGGTTTGGCAGTTATGAGTATACCGTCATGCCTTTTGGCCTCTGTAACGCTCCTTCCACTTTTCAACATTTTGTTAATGAAATTTTCTCCAATCTTGTAGGTAAATACCTTGTGGTATATCTAGATGATATACTAGTCTACTCAAGGAACCTTGAAGATCACATTGCACATGTGCAAGAAGTGCTGCAGCAACTTCACAAGAATGACCTGTTTTCAAAAGCCTCTAAGTGCAAATTCCATTCCTCTTCCCTTTGGTTTCTAGGTTTTGTAGTCTTGCAGCAAGGACTATTGATGGACCCAGCCAAAAGCAAACGCATATTGGACTGGCCCCCACCTTCTTCCGTTAAATCGCTTCAAGTTTTCATTGGTTTCAGTAATTTTTATAGAAGGTTCATTGAGCGTTATGCCGAGAAAACCCCAAATCTTACTAACCTTCTTCAAAAAGACACTCCTTTTGTTCCTACCAAACAGGCTGCTTTGGAGTTTGAAGCTCTGAAGAAAGCATTCACCACTGCTCCAATACTTGCTCACTTCAATGAGCTGGCTTGCACTATTGTCAAAACAGACGCAAGGGAATATGCAATTGCAGGAGTAATCTCGCAGTTCTCTTCCTCCACTTATCTCTTTCACCCCGTAGCTTTTGAGTCTTTCAAATTGCTCCCTGCGGAGCTTAACTATGAGATTCATGACAAGGAACTTCTTGCAATTGTTTATTGCTGAAAGAAATGGCATTCATACCTTTTGAGCCTTAGAGAATCCTTTGAGGTTTTAACTGATCATAATTCTTTAAAGTATTTCATGAGCTCAAAAGTCCTCACATGTAGACAGGCACAATGGGCTGAATACCTCTCCGAGTTCCACTTTACAATAACGTACTGCCCTGGGAAACAAGCGGTAGTCCCTGATGCTTTATCACATTTGGACGATGTTTACCCAGGGGGGGGAGCACCTTTGCCAAAAACAACCCTGAAAACGTTAGGACACTCTTCTCAACCGAATCTGCCCAACTCAGTTCAATCATCACTCACTTACAAGATTTGGCTTCCAAACTCCAAAAAGCTCAATGCAACAACCCCAAGTGCATCAAACTTTGCAAGAGTGAAAACTTATTAGATAGTAGTTACAGTATTGATGATAATGACTTCTTAGTCTATGATAATTGTATAGTAGTACCAGATAATTCTTGCATTAAGTTAGATATATTTGAGTCACGGCACAATTCTCCACTTGCTGGTCATCATGGGTAGGATAAAACCTACCAATTGATTGCACAAGACTTCTACTGGCCTGGTATGACCAAAGAAGCAAAAGAATATGTTAGCCCATGCTATGATTGCAATCGTAACAAGTCCTCAAATCACCAGAAGTATGGGCTGCTCCAGCCACTTCCAATTCCGCCTCATCCTTGGAACTTACTTTCTATGGATTTAATCTCTCAATTACCTTCTTCTAGTGGATATGATGCTATTCTAGTAGTAGTAGATCGCTTCTCAATGATGGCTTTATTTCTGCGCAGTAATGTGACGGCCTCTTCAGAATACTTAGCTAACTTGTTCATAGAATATGTATTTTTGAAACATGGTCTCCCTGATAATATAGTTAGTGATTGTGGATCTCTGTTTTTCTCAAGCTTCTGGACCTTGCTATGCCAACATTTGAAGATCACTTGCAATTTATCAACGGCGTACCACCCAGAAGCGGATGGGCAAACCAAGCAAGTTAATCAGATTCTAGAACAATATCTTTGAATGTATGTCTCCTATCAACAAGACAACTGGTCGCAATGGCTCCCACTAGCTGAGTTTGCCTACAACAACTTCACTCATTCCTCCACCAAACAGTTGCCCTTCCAAACTCTTTATGGTAGAAACCCAACTTTCTCTTCCCTTCACGTAGCACCTTCTCAACCTGCTACCAATTACCCTGAAAAAATCCAATCCCTTCAATCGCAACTTCAAACCAACCTCGAAGAAGCAAACTAGCGCTATAAGGAGCAAGCAGACCGACTTTGCACTATGGCTCCAACCTTTGCAGTAGGAGATCAAGTATGGCTTGATGCTCGCAATATTTGCAGTACTCTCCCAACCCGCAAACTATCCAAAAGAAAGCTTGGCCCCTTTAAAGTAGAATCATTCATCTCCCCAAACGCCTTTAAACTTACTTTACCTGCAAAATGGAAAGGTATCCACCCAGTCTTTCATGTGTCTCTCCTAGAGCCAGCTCAAGTCCTATACCCGGCAAGAGTCATCCCCCTCCTGAACTGGTCACTTTCCTCGATCATCAAGAGTGGGAAGTAAGCCGTATTCTGGATTCCGGGTTACGCAAAGGTAAACTTCAATACCTTGTCAAATTGTCTGGCTTCCAGTCTGACAAAGATTGCACCTTGTGGGAACCAGCCCATCACCTTTGCAATTCTCCCAATCTGATTCAAGACTTCCATGCAAGCTACCCTTGTAAACCTTGACAATCATGATTCCATCCCATCCAATCCCATTCCATTCCACATTCCATCTCATCCAATACCATTCCATTCCACATCACCATTCCATCAATCAACCCCTCCATCTCACCGCATTATTCCTTCTTCTCATCCTCCTCTCATTCCTACCAAATAAAATTCCCATTCCTTATACAAAAAACAAAAAAAAAAACAATAAACAAAAAAAAAATATATATATATATATAATAGTTACAAATTCTCTTTCATTTCTTTCTCTGCATCTTCCCAATTAGGGGTCAACTCCGCAACCATGGATCAAAAGGCATCCAGGTTTTCATCATTTATCAATGACAACATTCTTCGAAGAACCAGCACCTCCGTTACAATTTGCCTCTCAAATATCTCCTTGCACTTTGCAATTCAAGCTTTCTTTGGCCAAGCATTCCATCCACCTTCCTCCAAGAGCTCCTTGTATTCTCTCTTCCTTTGGCCTCCCAGCAAACCTTCCCCAACATTGCCCGTCAATTGCCTTGCATCAGTCTCAATTAGAACTTCGACTTGCAATGGGTTTGCTTTGCCTTGGCCCTCCATTCCTTCCATTCCATCCATTCCATCCCTTCCATCTCCTCAATTCCCTTCTCCCATTCCTTCCGTTATAGCCCCCTCTTCTTGTTCCATTCCCTCTCTTCCTCCACTTCCGTCTCCATCTTCTCCATTTCCCGATTCCCCTTTTGCTTCATTCCTTTCTTCCTCCCTCACTTCCTTGGCTATGACCCCAACCAGTTCCGCACCTGGCACTTCATCTTGCACCTTGGTATTCATCTGGACTCCCAAAAATTCATTCAGAAGTCCCCAATAAGGTGTTTGTGGCGGTGTTGTGTTTGTGGTATACCTCCAGAAACGGGGAAACACTAGCAAAACGAGTGAAATTGATTCACTACATTATTATTAATAGTCAGTCCCGATTTAGTACTCACCAGGAACTCGAGTACCCAGGAATTCAATCTCCGGCAATGGTGGTATCTTGTAATTAACCCTTGGCAGGGACCTAAAACTCCGCATTTCTCTTGATGACTCCATGGGAGCATCAACAGACAACTTGCTATTTATGGGAAAGTTACAAGCAACCTTGCAAAGACAACATTGCTCGCACTTGCCTCAAAGACCTCTGACGGCAGTACTAGGGATACACCGCTTGTTTTGCCAAATACAGTTTTTGCAATGGCGGGATTACAATGAGGACATTTTATCTAACTTATAAGTCTAACAAGTAATGAATTAAATAATAGTAAAGGGTATGCAGTATTATCAACGACTTGAAATCAATGGGAAAATTTATCTGAATGCTTGCAGGAGCTTGCGTCTTTATACCCGGGCAACTGTCACGCCTCGCACTTAGGGATTATTATCTTCATCACTTTGACATACCCTCTCCTCAGTACCATCTACCTCAGTCTATAAGCCTGACACAAATAAAGCACAAAATCAATGGTGCAACCCGCTTAATTCCTCTGGCTCCCATTGACCTTCCAATCTTGGTGACCAACTCAGTATATACTTGTGAACTTTGCGGTTAACCCCATACCGGTTGGCCATCCATTACAAAATCCAATCTCCTCCCCTGGCCCATCAACAGCCTTTGACTTCCATCTCCAGTCATGCACTGTTTGTTAGTTTGCATCTACGTCTAATTAAGCCATCATTTCTGTACAGTTTGCAATTGGACTAGTCCCTACCCTGCATACACTATTACTTCTCACTTGTATTACCTTCAAATTCATTCCCTCCTGTCTCAATTCATCATACATTTGTACACTCAGATTCTATTTTCTTGCACTTAGGTCATGGCCTTGGATATGATTGTACAATTGCTCTATTTCCTATCCCGTTCCTGTCACTCATTTGCCTCACCGCCTTCAAATGTAGTTGGCTCCCCATCAGGTTGTATCTAGTCACTCTGGATTACCTTATAAGGGCTACCCACTTTCCTGATGATTGTCTCCTCAGTTAGTTAATTTCATACGTTCTTGCATTTTGCTACAAACCAGTTATCACATTGGACTCAGGATGAGTTTCCCTTCTTGGAACACACTCCATTCCTCTCGCCATTTGTCAAGTGGCATCACTAAGTTTGCACTTTGCAACTGAGTCTTTCTATTTGCACTTGCCCTTGCACTCAGCATTCCTCTGTGCTCACAATCATCTAAGAATTGCCCTATAGTACGTGGGGTGGTTGTGTGAAATGCTTGCACCATACCTTTTCTCAGTATCTTTAATTTGTCTGGATATGAAGAGTATAGTTTTTTACACTGGTTTATCATGTTCTATGACTTCCTGGTGTAAAGCAGCTGCTAGCCCTTCCATGCTGGCATCTATGTAGAGCTTGAAAAGTTTAGATTAATCTGGCTGGATCAGTACCGGAGCTGAAGTCATTGCCATTTTGAGTTCCTCATAGTCCTTGACTCTGTCATCAGTCATTTCAAACACGGTGGTGTTGTTGCAGATCTCATACAGAAATTTGGTGAGAAGAGCAAACTTTGGTAAATACTTCCTATAGTAGCTGCAGAAGCTGATGAAGGATAGGAGTTCAGTTTTATTCTGAGGCATAGGCCTATTCATTACTGCTGCTATATTGTTTTGGTCAGCAGCTAAGGTTAGTCCAGAGACAATGTGTCCTAAGGCTTTGAGTTCTCCGTAGCCAAAGTTACACTTTTTCATTGATACTCTCAATCCTATGGCAGAGATGGTTTTGAGGACTAGCCTTAATTTCTCCATGTGAGTATCCCAATAATCAGAGTAAATGATAACATCATCAATTTATACCATCATCCATCCCTGTCTGGTGAATAATCCTAGGACTATGTACATCATCCTTTGAAAATGAGAAGGAGCATTTTTAATACCAAAAGGCATCCTAAGATACTCATAAATTCCCAAATGACAGATAATTCTCATGAATTTCTGGCTATCAGGGCTGATAGGTATTTGGTGAAAACCTTTCATTATGTCCATGGTAGTGATTTACTTAGCCTTGGACAGGTTATGCAGAGCATGGTCAATTCTTGGAATTGAATAATAATCAGCTTGGGTGTATTTGTTAATAATTCTAAAATCTCTAACCATTCTTGACTTATCATTGTGCCAAGCTATAATTACTGGGGTAGTGATATCCACTTGTTTATTGTGGCCTACTTTCCTTAAGACTTGTAAGTCAACCAACTCTTGAATATGGGTTTCCAGGCAGCTCTGGATTTTGGACTAGAAGGGTAAGCAGGTCTCCTGAGGCTAGGTGGGTAAGGAGGCTTAATAGTTAGAGTTAGGATCATATCATGTCATTTGATGTTACCAATGGGGTGATCTTTGGTACAGAAAGCATTCTGATTTTCAAAGCATACTTGTAGGATATCCCGTTTTGGTTTTTCATTGGGAAGGGAATTCAAAGCAGCTTGAGAGAAGTATTCCGGATTGAACATCTCTGAGTGTTTTTCATAAGTTGAATCAGAAGTTTGAGCATTGAAATGACATATTTGAAACTTCTTATTCCAGTCTCCACCTATAGTGAAGTATCTACCTTTTCTTTGGAATACATCTATACCATATAAGCAAAGAGAATCATTCCCAAGGATAAAATAATCACATACTCCATTTTGGAGCACTACAAATTAAATTTTCAGTTTGAGTGATCCTTTAGAGTGAGGGATTATGATATCAGAAGACCATACTCCAACAGCATTGAGAGCAGAATTACAACTGCTGAACTTAGCCTGAGGTACTGGTAGTAAGTTCAGTTTCCAGTTTGGGTCTTGTTTCTCCAGGTAAGCTGAACCAACACAAGATCAAAAGGCTCCACTGTCTAGAAGTAAATTAACAGGGGAACCTTGGATTAAACCAGTAGCATAGCATGTTTTGCCTTAAGTGTAACTTTTACTGGCAGAAGGTTTTAGAGTCAAAGCCTTAGTCTCAGAGATGTGGTGAATCTTCATGTTGTGATTCCATTTTTGAGTTAAGTTAGAATACTCATTGACGGAATTTATGTCCAGAGAAGACTCAATACTACCTTCAATAACATTGATAGGGTTAGTGATTATTAGATCACAATCAGAGAGTGATCCATCAGTATCATAAAGGTGAGGTTCAGGATTTTCATACTCTTCTCCTTCAATAAGATTAATCCCTTTCCTAGGTAGAGGACAATCAGTTTTTACGTGTCCTGTTTGGTTACAGTTCCAACATACTTTCTCTTTTGATTCTGGAGTCTTCTTGACTTCCAAGGTAGATGGATTAGTAGCAGGGGATTCTTTAGTTTTGGAAGTATATTCTTCCCTGTTCCTATTATTTTGTTCCCTTGGAGGTTTATTGACCCTTTTATCAAGACCATTCATATCAATATTCTCTTCTAATACACCAGGCCTTCTGCACCTTACACTGTGGTTGATTAGTCAGGGACATAAGTTGAGGAGTCTTTCATTGAATTCTTACTTATCAGCATCAGGATACAAACATTCTGACCTCCTTTTCTGGTCTAAGGACCACTTATGAGGTTTGTCCTTGGATGGATCAAACTAGGAAGTTTCAAAAGTTTTCATCATCTTTCTTTTCCAAATCCTGGTACCAAACTGCACTTTGATCAATTCTTTCCAAGTATTAAAGGATAAAGATCCAACTTCTTCTCTTTTATTGATAAACCAATCAAGAGCTACTCCTTCAAATAATCTGGGCAATCTTACCACAGCTATTGCATCAGGGAGCTCATAAGAAGAAAGAGTATAGCCCATAAATTTAATGAAACTGACATGGTTGTATTTTTCTTCTCCAGAGAATTGAGGCCATTCAGTGATGGGAGGAAGTAGCTTCAAAGCCTGCTCCATTTCAGGAGTAGGACTGGGTCTGAAATACTCATTCCTAGTTATCCTGGTTCTTGGAGGAACACTAGGAGTACTGGTGAACCTGGAAGGTCTAGTTTCTTCTAGGTCAATTGTGAGATCCTGTCTGACAGTTGTCCACGGGTTATGTCACATGTCCGCGGGTAATCTCTGTCCGCGGGTGGTCTCACTCCAATGAGGACACTCTAATTTGAATCCAGGTCGCGACATCTCCTTCCGTTGACTCATCTGATTCTGATTTTCATTCTTCACTTTTTCTTTTCACATTTTCTTTTTCATTTTCTCATTTTGGTTTTCTGGATTTGGGATTTTTTTCTTTCATTTTATAATTCCTTCAATCTTCTGTCATCACGCACACACACATCCTTCACGCACAACCTCAAGGCTCAATCTCATCAACTCAAAATCATCAGTTGACTCGATTATTGCTCTCCTCAACATAGACCTCAAGCATTCAATCTGAACTTCTGTTAACTGGTAAGATCAATCCCGTGTATTAGACAATGGATCACAGGTTAACTCAAAATCACTCTTTGTGTCCAGCATCATCATATTCCATCCCAATTCCTTCTTCGTATCATAATCATGTCCGTCTCAGCCGTTATCCTGTTTTATTTGTAATCCGGGTAAGGTCTTCACAAGTGTTGGTTTGATTAACTCAATTCATTGTTTTCTGGGATTCTCATTTATTTTCAATTCATCTGATGTCTTTAAGATTGTTTTCAATTCTGTCATAGTTCTTGCTGGTTTAAAATATCAATCATCATTCGAAGTAATACGGTTAAAAGCAAAATCACTCACCCAGGCCAGCAAGATCCAGGACCATGTCAACTTTGGGATTCTTGTCGGACTCTTTCTGACAGGCAATGCTCAAGACGGCACTAGAGACGACACCACTTCTAACCAAAGAGAATTATGGGATTTGGAAAGATAAGATGAAGGCACTTCTTAAACTCAGAGGAGTCCTGGACGTTCTTGATTCAAATGATTGAAATCTAGAGTCTCAAGACAACGATGAAATTCAACTTCTTCTCATCTCAAAGGTTGACTTGATTACTCACAACAAAGTAATAAATGCTGTCAATTTTAACTCCGCCAAAGACATTTGGAAGGCTATCAAAGAACATTTTTCATCATTGCAAGCTTCCAATCAAGCCAGAATATTCAATGATTTCCTCCACTTAACCTTCAGGGAAGATGAACTCTTGAACTTCGTTACAAATATCAAAATTTCCATTAAGAAGATGATTGACATCGGCATAGAACTACCGGATGACATCCTAGCTTATCTCATTATGTTCAAATTCCCTGAAAACCTCCAGGACCTCAAACGTCAACTCATGCACACCGACAAACAGATATCAGTGGAATTTGTGTTTAATCACCTAGTACAATATCATAATGAGATAAAAGCAGAAAGCGTTGAGAAAGGAATGCCTCAAAAAACTTCAGAAACCGCACTCACCTCCATGAGAACAAAAACCAAAAATCTACTGTTGAGTCAATGTATTGAAGGGTACCATAATCCAAGGCAAGATAAGAATCACTCCAAATCAGAATGTTTCCACCTACACCTGGAAAAGGCACCCAATTGGTGGAAGGATCAACAAAGCAAGTGGAAAGATAAGCAATGGAAAACCCAAGACGCAGCACATTTCCATGCCTTTGTAACGAGATGGATAGATTCTAAAATAAGCTCTGAAAAGAAAATCCTGATTGATAGTGGAGCTTTGGCTCACATCTTCAACAAGGAAAAATTCTTCACTTCCCTCGACTCATTCACTGGCAATCATATAACCACGGGTAAAGCTGGAGCCGACCTACCAATACGTGGAATAGGAACAGTTAAACTGGAGTGGAAAACTCAAACGATCACCTTGACCAATTGCTTGTATGTCCCTGACATTGTTGTTAATCTGACCAGTCCGGGAAAACTCATCAATCTATATTGAGCGCTAAATCCGGCCATTTCGAATTACAAAAGGACGACATAACCGTCTGTCGGGGATCTATTATCAATAACTTTTTTGTTCTGAATAAACCGCGTAAGATTGGTAATGAAGAGTGTTATGTTGTACAGCAAGATGAGTCAAGATCGTTAAGAGATTTTCACCTGTCCTACAGTCATGCATCACTCAGTTGATTATCAAAAATAAAGGGCTTTGAATTCAGTAATGAAGAGAAAGGGAAATTCGAATGCAAAGATTGCCTCCTCTGCAAAATCACCAAGTCGCCATTCAAATCAACTTCCTCCTCTGCGACTAAACCGTTTGAACAAATTCATCTTGAAATCATTGGCCCAATTACACCAGAATCATCTCGTCACAAAAAATATATTCTAACGATAGTCAATAACTACTCTGGCTTCATTGCAGGGATACCGCTGACCCAAAAGGATGATGTCGCCTCCGTGATGATGGAAGTGATAGAAAAGCAAAAAAATTTCAGCGGCTATTATCCTTCAACTGTGTGCTCGGATGGGGGTACAAAATTTGTTAACGCTAGGTTAGTAAAGTATCTCAAGGAGAAGTTTATTACTCACCTGGTAACTGAACCTTATCACCCCAAACACAACGGTAGGGCTGAAAGGGCCAATCAAAAGATCATCAAGAGCGTGAGATCATCATTAAGCTCAGCAAATCTTCCTTGAAAATACTGGTTGGAAGTCTTGAAGGCATGCTGCACTGGACTCAATCAACTACCTAAGGATGGACTGAATCAGTCTCCATGTGAACTCATCAAGAACAACAAACTACCTCCGAACTTCCTTCAGCCAATTGGCGTTACAGCAATTGTGTTGAATCAAAGACGACCAAAGGGAGCGAAATTCAATCCAAAGGGACTGGAAGGCAAACTCATTGGATATAATCCGGAACTCCTGTCTTACCGGATCCTCATGCCTAGTGGAAAGATTGTGCAATCCAAGCATGTTTGATTCCTGAAGGACTGCGTGGAACAGTTGGGAATTAAGTGGACCATGGACCTAGACTTCAATGTGAGCGAATTGAGGGACACGGTCAAACCCAACAAGACCACAATATCCAATAGGATGAACTACCGCAATCCTATGGCTGAAATCAACTCATCCAATGAAGAGGTAGGTATGTCAGAACCTACATCAGAATCCGACTCCTGCCCTGAGGAACAATCATCTTTGAGTCCCCCTCAAGGGACCAAATCAATCAATCCAGTCAAAAAATCAATCAGGAGATCAACTGATACAGCTGACGTTCCAATCAGAAGAAATCTTCGAGAAAGATCCTCATTAAAACCTCCTCAAATGTATGGCTTTCATCATTACTTTGAACCAAAGACTTTTGATCAAGCCAGAAGGTGTGCGGATAATCATAAATGGGGGGGAGCAATCAAAAAGGAAATGGATCAGTGCGAGCTCCTCAAGGTTTGGGAAGAATATGAAGGAGATACTCCATTTAATCCGCTAGATACTACCTGGATCTTCAAGATCAAAGACAACTCTCACAATGAAACAATTATTTACAAAGCTCGTATCTGTGTTAAAGGATTTAATCAAGTACACGGGCTAGATTTTGATGAAACCTTCGCCCCCACTGGAAAAATAGCGTCATTGAGGGAAATTCTACTGTGCGCCCTGAAGAACAAGCTCATAATCCGACAGTACAAGGTAAAGGCCGCCTTCCTGCATGCACCCATCAACGAGGAAGTCATCATCAAAACCCCACAGGGATTTCAACGTAAGTTCCAATACTTACGGCTTAAGAAAAGCCTGTATGTACTTAAACAATCACCAAAAAATTGGTATAATACGTTCACTGGGTGGATCAAAGCGGTAGGGTTCAACAAATCAGACAGCGACCCCTGCTTATATATACATTACAATAACAAGTCCTTCCTTTTTTTTCACGTCAATGATTTGATTCTCCTGGGAGATGGTGACAACTTCAATGACAAGTTCAACGCTCAATTCAAAGACTCTCGAGCCCACAAACCAGATACTATTCTGGGAATGAAGTTCAAGAGAATTCCGACCTGTATCTTATTGAGCCAACCCAAGCACATTGAACATGGATAAGAAGAGCTTGGCTTGTTAAAGTCAAAAGCCTCTAGTACTCTGCTGACCGCAAACCTCCAACTATGCAAAGCTTCCAATGAAGATTTTGAAGAATTCAAGAAGCTCAACATTAACTATAAATTGGCCATCGGGCTTCTCAATTACATTGCCAGTCAAACCCATCCAGACATGTGTTATTCAGTCTCCAGCCTTGCTAGATTTTAGAACAAGCCGGGCCTAACTCACTGGAAGGAACTCAAGAAGACGTGGCAGTATCTCAACCACACGAAGGACTGGAAATTGACCCTCACGTGCAACAAAACTAAAGGACCCATCAAATATTTCAGCAATGCCACGTGGGGCAAAGATCCAACCAGTCGTAAATCCCAATCAGGGTACATTTGTTTTTCTTTTGGTGCTCTTATCTCATGGAACAGCTTCAAACAGCGCAACATCACGTACTTGTCTACAGAAGCCAAACTCAACTCCTTACTTGAAGCCTATCTAGAGAGCAAATGGCTTCGCCATTTACTAAGTGAAGTTTTTCAGTCAGATATTCCTCCATCGAAACACTTCATTGACAATAAAGGACTTGGCAACAAACTCAAAAAGTTTGGATCAAATGCCAAGACTCGACACATGGATCTCAAAACAAAAGGGCTTTGAGAAGGACTTTGAGAAGGAACGTTGACAGTTCATCTGATAGACACTGACAAGATGCTGGCGGACCCATTAACAAAAGCGGCCAATAAAACCCAATTGGAGAAACTTTCCGATCTCATCTTTAAGCAATAGCGGGACTGATCTCCAGTTAAGGGATGTGTAAGATCCTGTCTGACAGTTTTCCATGGGTGATGTCACATGTCCGCCGGTAATCTCTGTCCGCGGGTGGCCTCACTCCAATGAGGACACTCTAATTCAAATCCAGGTCGCGACATCTCCTTCCGTCGACTCATCTGATTCTGATTTTCATTCTTCACTTTTTCTTTTCACATTTTCTTTTTCATTTTCTCATTTTGGTTTTCTGGATTTGGGATTTTTTTCTTTCATTTTATAATTCCTTCAATCTTATGTCATCACGCACACACACATCCTTCACGCACAACCTCAAGGCTCAATCTCATCAAATCAAAATCATCAGTTGACTCGATTATTGCTCTCCTCAACATAGACCTCGAGCATTCAATCTGAACTTCTGTTAACTGGTAAGATCAATCCCGTGTATTAGACAATGAATCTCAGGTTAACTCAGAATCACTCTTTGTGTCCAGCATCATCATATTCCATCCCAATTCCTTCTTCGTATCATAATCATGTCCATCTCAGCCGTTATCCTGTTTTATTTGTAATCCGGGTAAGGTCTTCACAAGTGTTGGTTTGATTAACTCAATTCATTGTTTTCTGGGATTCTAATTTATTTTCAAGTCATCTTATTTCTTTAAGATTGTTTTCAATTCTGTCATAGTTCTTGCTGGTTTAAAATATCAATCATCATTCAAAGTAATATCAATGACCGGAGAGTTAGTAGAGTTGATCTTAAGATATCTGAGATCATTCTTAATCATACCTAACTCTAAATCAAGTTTGTTGCTTAATAAGTCAATTTTGTTAGTCAGATGAGCTGAAGGAGTAGGACTAGTTTTCTTAACTTCTTCCTTAAGCTGGTCTATGGTTGCAAGAATATCTTCCTGAAGAATTGATTGGTTGTGATCAATATGTTTCATCAGTTCCAACTTACTAACTCTTATACTATACTTGATTTGTTTTATGTCCAACTCATCAATTCTCATAATCTGAGACTGAGGGTCAATCACTCTGTAAATACTTGAACTTAATTTGTCCAATTGTTGATAAACTTTGTCAAAGCATTGTCTAATAATAGTAAAATTGTGAGACACATTTAAAGAAAAGCTATTAAGAGCTTCTACATCTAATTGTGGTACACCTTTTTCCACTTCTGGGCTAAGGATATTATGTTGTCCCAATCCTTTGGGTTCCTTAAATTCTGATGGGATGAGGACCTCTTCTTTTTGGGGTACTTTCCCTTTAAGGAAGCTAACTGATCCCAAGGATTCCAGTTCTGCACGTAGCCTTCTACTTCTTTCTTTGGGATCAACCTTTGCAGAGAAATCTGAGATTTCTTTGCCTGAGAAATGGCTTTTCTCATACCTGGTTGATCCTCCTGGGTCTGAGCAAACCTGAATTTTTCCCAATAGCTCACCTTGTCAGCCTGCTACTTAGCACAGAGCAACCTGACAAAGCAACAACAATAAAAATATTAACAACATTAAAAGGAACAAAGATAAATGAATAAATAAAATTATTATAAAATGAAGGAGTAAGAAATCCATCAATATTATTGCAGAAATGGATTCCCCACCCAAAATAAGGTAGGGTCACCTACTGACCCCACCCTTGAATTCTTACTCCTTATATTTTTTAATTAATTTAATACAAAATGGTAAATGACCACGGCACCAGTATGGCACCTTTTAGCCATTTTAATATTTCACATGATATGTCATGTATAGGTTTCACACCTAAATTTCAGTCGAAATCCAGGTGTTGTGTGTAGTTTAGGAGCTACACGGGAAATTGTGTTTTGTCACAATTCCCGCACGCAGCCCCGCATCCCTACAGCGCTGGTCTCCTGCGTACGCAAAATCCCGCACGCAGCCCCGCGTCCCTACAGCGTTGGACTCCCGCGTACGCCAACTCCCGCACGCAGCCCCGCGTCCCTACAGCGCTGGACTCCCGCGCAACTGAATTCCCGCGCAGGTAATCCCGTGACCTAGTCACGCGCGCAGCGGTACAGTCCCCCGCGCGCATCTGAGCAGCGGATCAGTCCCCGCGCGCATTTGAATGGACTGATCCCCGCGCCTCCTATGACATCCAGGTACTGCTTAGAGAAGCTACAATATAGTAGGATCTACACTACATATTTAAAGCTACCACACGAGCATAGATTATGGTTCAAAAACCTTAAAAATCAATTAAAATTAGTTAGTAACTAATTTTTAGTATTTTTTATTAATTAATTAAAGATCCAGACTCACCACGAAATAAGTTGATCAGAATCTTCAAAGACCACGAAACTACATAAGGAGTGGTCGTAAAAATTATTAAAAATTACATGCAGGATCAGCAGAGGATGGAAAATCAATGAACATCCACGTCTTCTCACTTTGGACCAGTACTTACTGTAAAAATTGAGGATCAGTGCAGGATCAGCAAAATGACGAATCTATTGATTAACAGATCCTGCAGCTAAAAAGGAGCTGTTCCTTGACAGATCTAAGGCCAGCAGGCTAACAGCACCTTGAGGACGTGCCAATTTTGCCCTGATTGCTCCCCTAGCCTCAGCCCATGGCTAGTACCCCTTCTAGAGGTCCTCAAGCACCCAAAAAAGAATATTTAAACAGGCTCTTTTGCCCTTCTGTTTCCAAGAAGTTAATCAGTTATCAGGAATTATTTATTATCAATCAGACACGGTGTCATGGTTAATCAAGTGCTTATATGAAGATAAGCAAGTGATTTATGACTTAGTCTGTAGTAGTATTATTTACCTTTATTAACCAATCAACCATTGAAGTTTAGTCAAGCAATCAACCCCATCTGCTCTGAAACCCTTCCAATTATTCCAGGATTTTCGTGGTCAAGTGCTCAGAGTGAGTGTTTCCCTTCCTGTCTAGGCCACTTGTGCTGTTAAGCCCGGCCATTAGTGGAATAAGTCCTTTCTAAGGCACCCATATTTATTCCAAGGTTCTTAAACTGCCTAAGGAGGCCCCTTGAAGAGAGGTTGCTAGTCTGTAAAGATCCCCAGTAGTATAATACTGTGGCCCCTCTTTTTATATTATATTTAAAATATTTATAACCAAACCAAATAAACCTTGCACTTGCTCTTACCATACCATTATTGGAGCTTTAAAGTGTTTATTCTTTGAAATATTATTGCTCCAAGTTCTTTTATCACTCTCTGTAGATAAAAGACTGCAAGGTTCCTGGTATCAGAGAGCTGACACACGTGCTCTTTCACTAATACTTTGACTCTTTCCTCCTTGGTTGAGTCCAGCTGGGGTGGCTTAGGAGGACCTGTACCCTCCTGGAATAACATGGTGGGCAATGGATGGCTCTCCAACGGTCTGTTGGTTGAGTTGGTGTCCGCGGTTGTTGCTGTTGTTGTCCCGCATGACACTATGGTCATGGGTTTGAGTCCCCTCATTGCGATCCCAACTGGAGTCCTTGCGCGCACGGGTTCCTCTGGGAAGAGATCCATAGGACGGGGCTCTACCTGTTGCACGGGTGTTGCACCTATTTTGATACATAGCACCAAACAAAATGTGTAAGTATTTTGTTGAAACTTTGAAAAAAGACTTAAAAAATATACTATTTTTTGTCAATTCTAAGTAAGTTAAAATATTTTTTTATAAATATTTTAACTTACTTAGAATTGAATTCAAGGATACCAACACTTGGTTGGGATCACAACTATCCTTGGAGGGTATTCCAACGGGGTCTGAGTGAGTTCCAATCAGATCCTGGGATAAATCCAAGGGTAAGTGCAATGGTACACTGTCTGGGACGTCCTCTAGGAGGACCTGGTCAATTAGATCACCAAAAACAAAATCCACTGAGATGGATAAAAACAAAAAAATATAAGTTTAATATTTTTTTGTATTTTTACGTGTTAAAGTGATGGTTTTAGAAAAAATAATCACTTTTATTATTTTTGGATATTTCTTTATCTTCAGGGTTGTTGAGTTTATAAATATAAAGCTTCCTTTGATAAATCTTCCACTCCTTATGTTGCCTTAATAAAGAATTGAAATTGATAATTCTTTCAAGATCAATTTCTTTGTCTTTTATAACCTGCTGTTTATAATAAAGCAATTTCTCCTGTTGTTGCTCAGCAGTTATAATAACAGGGACAAAGTTACGGAGTTTTTCTTCTTTATTCTTTTTGAGAAGGTTTAAATAATAATTGATCAATTCTCCGTTGGTCTTAAGATCCACTAGAGAAACAAATGATCAAAAATATATGTTATAAGCATGTTAACTTATTTTTAAAAATAAATATACTGGTCCAAGGAATAAATAATAAAAAATCAATTATTAAAGGATATTTCCCGGCCAGACCCCCAGTTGTTGGCTCTCTGATACCAGGAACCTTGCAGTCCTTTAGCTACAGAGAGTGATAAAAAATGCTGGAATGATAATAATAATTATTACTCCAATAATAAACACTTAGAAGCTCAAATAAATGATTTAATAAGAGCAGTTGCAAGGTTTAATTGGTTTGGTAGTAAATGGACTTCAATATAATATAAAAGAGGGGCCACAGTATTATACTACTGGGGATCTTTACAGACTAGCAACCTCTCTTCAAGGGGCCTCCTTAGGCAGTTTAAAAACCTTGGAATAAATATTGGTGCCTTAGAAAGGACTTATTCCACTAATGGCCGGGCTTAACAGCACAAATGGCCTAGACAGGTAGGGTAACACTCACTCTGAGCACTTCACCACTAAAATCCTGGAATAATTGGAAGGGTTTCAGAGCAGATGGGATAGATTGCTTGACTAAAATTCAATGGCTGATTGGTTAATATAGGTAAATAATACTACTGCAGACTAAGTCATAAATCACTTTCTTATCATCATATAAGCACTTGGTTAACAATGACACAGTGTCTGATTGATAATAAATAATTCCTGGTAACTGATGATGGAATAATGGATCCAAAGAGGTCTGTATAAATACCTTTTTGGGTTGATTATGGTCTTCTCAGGGCAAGTAGAGAGGGTTCTGCTTGTGGGCTGAGGATGGAAAGCCAGTCAGGGCAAGATTAGCACGTCCACTTGGTGCTGTCAATCAGCTGTCCTTATATCTGCTGGATTTCTGTATTATTTTAGTCACAGGATCTGTTAATCTGTTATGGCGTAAACTTGATCATTCTGTACTCATCCTTTATTTTTACTATTGATATTGCTTTGAAGCGTGCAGATGTTAAGGTTTACTAATTTCTCATCATCTGCTGATCATGTAGATAATTTTTAATAATTTTTATGAACACTTCTTGTAGTTTTTCAAGGTCTTCAAAGATCAGGATCAGTGATTTACGTGGTAATCCTTGATCTTTGATTTATTATTGAAAAATGTTTTAAAATTAATTTTCTTTATTTTTTTTTAAGTTTCAATCTTTTCAGATCATTAGTAATGCATCTGTCTGTTTATTATATATACTAGGCAACCCTAACTAGGTTGTAGCTCTTCTGAGCGGTACCGGGTTGTCAGATTAGTCACAACTGATCCAGACGCGGGGATCAGTTAGTACAGATGCGCGCGGGGTAGGATCCTCTGCGTGCGTGGCAGAATTAGCTGCGCGCGGGTCTCTAGTACGCGGGAACCTGCGGCTACTAGTACGTAGGGATATGTAATGATGTGGGGCTGCGCGCGGAAATTGTGACATAACACATTTCCGCGTGTAACTCCTAAAATATACACATCACCTCAATTCTGAGTGAATTTTAGGTTTAAACCCTATACGTGACAATACATGTGAAATATTAGAATGGCCCAAAATTGCCATACTGGTTTTGTAATTTTTAGTACTTTTCTTTTTAATTATTTTAAAAATATAAGGACTTGGAATTCAAGGGTGGGGTCAGTGAGTGACCCTACCTAATCTTGGGTGAGGAATCCATTCCTGTAAAAATATCTATGAATTTCTCACTCCTTATTTTTTTAATTGAGGTATTCTTATTTTTCATAGTTTGTGTTACTATTTGACAGTTTTGCTCTGTACATAGTAGCAAGCTGACAAAAATGGATCAAAATATTTCCTCCCTTGTTGTTCCTAAACCTTCTAGTGCTGTTCCTAAAAATACTCTGGTCTTCTATTATTGCCACAGGGAAGGCCATGGAACCGGTCAATGCCTCAAACTCCAGAAGGACAAAGACAAGAAATTGGTAGAGCACAAAGGGAATGACTTTTTCCTTCCTAGTGGTGCCCTAATCCCCTTTGATTTGTCTCACCCTATTTGTCATGTGGTGGCCTCTTACCAGCCACCCCCTTCTATGAAGGCATCCTTGGCTTCTGTGGATTTCCAATCTTCTTGTGGTACTCTTCAACCCTGGTATCCCCCAGCTATATCCTCCTCCTCTCTGTTTGGTACTTACCAATCCTATCCAGCTAGGAAGCAACACGAGGATCTCGAACCTTATAAAGCTCCTTCCTTACCAACCTCAATCCTCCAAAAACCACCCAAAAGCCAATCCTCACCTGAGCCCTCTTCTGATGTAGAAGACATGGAGGTGGAAAAAGAACCACTCATGGAAAGTTCTCAAGATCACCCTGATCCTTATCCCTCATCTATTAAAACTCCTCAATCCCCTGATCCTGTTCCTGCTTCACCCAATCTTCCTTCCTCCACCCAGCCCAAAGATTGGTTTGAGAGGGGAATTTCCAAAGATCACCCCAATGCTGTGGAAGGGCTATTAAAGAAAATTTCTGATCTTAAAATTCCTGATCTATCTGTGGCTGAACTCCTGTCAATCTCTCCATCTGTTGCTGAAGGAATGAAGAAATGGGTTCCTTGTTGACGTGTGGAAATTGGACCTGAAGAACTCATGGTCTCCTCTGGAACTTTGATGAAGGATTCTGGTTGAACAGATCCCTCTCCTGAGTCTAGTTTTTACTCTTGTCCTCTTGGTGAATCAGCAAAAAAGGTCTCACTCCTTTTTGACTCTGGCTCTCAGCTCAACTTGATCTCAGATGCTATGGCCTGCAAACTTAAACTCAGCCCTAGGGTCAGCTTCACCTCTTCAGTGTATGGAATAGGAAACCAGTCCTGCAAATTGGTTGGAATCATTGAAGATGTTCCAGTTTGGATTCGGCAAAACATTGTTGGAACTTGTCATTTCTGGATCACACGCCTGGATGGGCCTATGATCTTGGGTCAACCTTTCTTAATTGATTTTGGAGCAACTCTTATGTTTTCCAATCAAGTTGAGGAGAGAATCCTCCTCCCTGATTCTGATTGTAGAAAATTTGAGGTTCCTCTTTGTTGTTTGGATTCTGGTTGCTGGGAAAGAGATTTCCCTGTTCATTTTCCTAAGTCATCTCTAAAAGGAAAACAGAAGGATAATTCTAGTTCCTCTCATTTTTTATGGGAGTAATTGATCCTACTAATAGTTGTAGTTCTTTTCAGCCTCAAACTTCAACTCAAGGGTCAACTCTCATCCCAGAGGCTTATTTCTCTTTCTTTTCAACGTTTTCTTCTGATCTCAAAAATATCAAAAATCAAAAACAAATCAAAATGGAAAAACCCAAAAATATTTCTTCTTCATCTTTTGTTTCTTGTTTTCCTTGCACTCTTATTCCTAATCAATCTTCTCTTGGTTTTGGTTCAAATCTCCGCAATGAGTCTAAACTAGATCCCAATCTCAATCCTATTTTTGGTGGCTTTGGTATGGAAGAATATGGGCTTCAGTGGAGGCAAATTGGGGTAGAAGTAAGTCCTCCCAATTGTGCACCACCAGGGTATCCTACTACTATCATTTTTGAAACCCTACCTTGTGCCACACATGTGAGCAATTTATTATCTCCTGGGACTTCTTTTATGGAAAGGGCACATTTTGAAAACTTTGCGGAACGTCAAACTTGGAAGGTGTTAGAACTTGGTCTCAATCCTTGTAGTCAGATCTCCCTGGTCAATGCTTGGCAAAAACAAGAACTGCTCTCTTTTGCCTCCAAATATAAACCAGTTTCTAGGAAAATACAACCATTCAACAAACCAATGCCTCTCAATCTCAACCCCCCTCTTAGGCTTCCTCCTCAATCCTGCAATCCTTACTGTGGTTTACCTTGATCTCTCACTGGTCCATTCACTCTGGTCGTGTCACTGAAGAACGCCTGGGAGTATTCAACTTTGGACCAGATGGATGGCTTCTACCTGATAAGTTTTATTTGATCAAAAATTTCTTAGCTCTTAGAGAAAAAGCTATTGCTTTCTGTGAAGAAGAGGGAGGTCTCTTGAAAGAATCCTCTGGTCTGCCTTATATCATTCCTGTAGTAGAACAAGATCCCCTGGCAAAAGAAAAAGATCCCAATCCCTGCTGCCAAAGTCAATGAATTTGTCAAGTTGTTCCGGGAACAAGTCCAAACCCGTTTATACAAAAAGTCAACTTCTTGCTATTCCAGTCCTGTTTTCTGTGTCCTTAAAAGTAATGGTAAACTTAGAATATTTCATGATCTCCAGCCACCAAATAAGTTTACTATTAAAGACTCTGGTATCCCCCCTGCTACTGAAGAATTTGTTGAATCCTTCTCTGGGAGAGCTTTCTATGGTCTATGTGACATTATGGGTGGCTATGACAAACGGTCCTTACATCCGATTTCTTTCCCTCTCACTACATTCAATACTCCCCTTTGTCGTCTCCAACTTACTTGATGGCCTCAAGGTGCCACCAACTTGGTTGCAGTCCATCAGGATCAGATGGTTTTGATCCTCCAGGATGAAATCCTTGATCATGCTGGTATCTTTACTGAAAATGGCGGAATTAAAGGACCAGTTTCTGATTATAACAATGAGCTCTTACCCTGGCATTCAGGAATCCGTCAATTTATCTGGGAATATGCAACCACTTTGGAAAGGATCCTGTTTCAAATCAAAGAATCTTGCCTCACTATCTCTGGATCCAAATTGGCTGCCTATGTCCCTGCTCTGGAAATTTTCGGTCATGTAGTCTGCAAGGAAGGAAGAAGGATGGCTCCATCCAAAGTCAAAAAAATCCTCTCTTGGCTCACTCCCATCAATCCAACTGAAGTCAGGGGTTTCCTAGGTGTTGTTACTTATTTTTGAATCTTTATCCCATCTCTATCCAAAATATGTGCTCCTCTACATTTCCTGACCAGAAAAGATGCTGAGTGTATCTGGACCCAAGATTGTGAACATTCTTTTCAGCTACTTGAAATGATGGTTGGCAAAGACATAGTCTTTAAAAAGATTGCTTATGGACCTGGAGCCGGCAAGATCAAATTGGCTGTTGATTCTAGTTATCAATCTTTTGGGGCTGTCCTCACTCAGGATGATGAAAATGGTTGGGATTGTCCTGCTCTCTATGAATCCTTGTTATTTTCAGATGTAGAATCCAGGTACTCCCAACCAAATTTGAACTCTGTGGCGTGGCTGAAATGTTGAAGAAACTCCAAACTATCCTCTGGGGTGAACACTTTGAGTTACAAGTCAACACACAGTCCATCATTGAAATGATCAATGCTCCAAGCCTCCCAAATGCTCCTATGACTCGCTGGGTGGCCTTTATCCAACTTTTCTCTTTTGATATTGTTCATAGGCCTGGAAAATCCTTCACCATGCCTGATGGTTTATCTCAACGCCCCCTTGGAGATGAAGAATTGGATGTTGGAGCGGACTTTGACGAGGAGGAGCCTTTCATTCATCCAGTCTTCACCTTTTCCTCTCAAAATTATTCTGGCTTCCAACAAGGTTTCTGGCTAAAATTAGAGCAGTACCTTTCCACTCTCCAAAGGCCTCCTTATCTCTCTGCTAAAGATTTTTGACTACTCAAAAGAAAGTCCTCCAATTTCTTTGTCCAAGGTACTAGGCTTATGAAAAGAGGCAATCCTTGTGCTCTAATTGTTGTCACTATCACATCTTAACAAGATTCAATCCTCAAAAGTCTCCATGAAGGCCTCAGGCATTGTGGGTAAACCAAAACCTATTGACATATATCCAAACAATTCTGCTGGCCATCTTTGAAGAAATCAGTCTCTCAATGGTGCAAGAGTTGTGAAGTACGTCAGAAACATGATCTTAGACGCCTGGCTGAAATTTCTGATCCCACTGGAGAGTCCACTTTCTTTGGAAGGATTGCTATAGATGTGGTTCACATTAAGGCAGGTTGAGCTAAGTACCTCATTGTGGCTAGAGATGATTTTTCTGGATGGGTTGAAGCAAAATTTCTTAAGAATCTCAGCTCTGAATCAGTAGCAGCCTTCCTTTATGAGACTTGGACAATGCCTTACGGCTTGGCTCAATATTATTTAACTGATGGTGGCTCTGAGTTTCCTGGCCAACTGGCAAAAATGATCCAATTGCTTCCTGGTCAACATAGGGTGACTACTCCTTATTATCCTGAAGGAAAAGGCATGGTGGAAAGAGGCCATGCCCCTTTGAAGGCTTCTCTTGTCAAGTTGGCTGGTGAAAGTGGAAAGAATAGTTGCAAATTTCTTCCTCTGGTCCTCTTCTCTGATCAAATTTCAACTAAACGGACTACTGGCTACTCACCTCATGAAATTATATTTGGAAAGAGGGCTGTCCTTCCTCTTGATCTGGAAATGGAATCTTTCTTAGGCATTTCTTGGGAGAAGGTTTCTTCCACCACTGATCTATTAGTTGCCAGATCCAAGAAACTGGAGCAAAGTAAAGATGTTTGTGACAAAGCTTATCAGAAAATGATGGAGTCAAGGGAAAAATCAGTCCATTATTGGGAGGATAAGCAGTCAAATTGAGTCATGGATCCCTTGAGTCCTGGTGATCTAGTTTTAGCTTATAATCAATCCTTGGAAACTCAGTGGTGAAAGCTTTTTTCCAATTGCTGGAATGGTCCTTATCGAGTGGTCCATCAATTCAGAGGTGGATCATATCTTTTAGAGGAACTGGATGGTACTCAGATGGCCAGAAGGTTCTCTGCTGATCAGGTCAAGAAATTTCATTGTTGTGGAGGTAACTTTGATCAGAATTAAGTCCTCCCGATTGTGCACCACCAGGGTCATCTGCTGCGTTTTGTTGTGAAACTCTACTGTATGCCAAATACGTGAGCACCTGGGACACCTTCTTCATTTTATTGCAGTCAACTCTAGGATTTTCTTTGGATGGATCAAGATATTCTTTTCAATCACCCTCAATATCAAATGGCCATTCCTTGTGTTCAATCATCCTTCCCTTCTTTTTTTTATGACATCAAGCTCAGATGCAGACTAGGGACAGTCTATAAGTTGGGTAGAGATGTGGTGACCAAATCTGGACACCCTGGACCAGACGTGGAAAATTCAAAAAAAAAAAAATTATGATTCTTTTATTTAGGTGTCACTCCAAAAAAAAAAATGGATTTTTTTTTATTAGTATCACTCCTCCAATTTCCTGATCCTGCCAAACATTTCTCTGTCCCAGTGGTCTAGGACAGGTCTCTCTTGGTCTCATCACATAGGCATTGCGTTCTATCCCTTCTCTTTTTGTTCCCCCCTTCCTTTTGGCCTAACGGGCAGGCCAAGACCCGCTCCGCCCAAAACATCCCCACCACATCCACGCCCACTCCATCCAATACCACCTCTCTGCCTCTCCTTGACAGACCGGGGCATTGCCAATTGATCCATTGGCTTGCAAGCAGCAATCCATCCATCCATCCTTTTGATTGTTATGAGCAACCATCAGCCCCGTCATCCATCTTCTTCCTAGCTTCCCTCTTCCAGCTCCACTCCCCCCCATCTCTTGCTCCTCATCAATCTCATCCGCACCAAGAATGCTTTTGTCAAAAATATCCACTTTTTCATCAATCTTCTTGCTGCCCCTTACTCTCCATCAAACCTGCCCCCCAGCTCATCTCAACCATCACTTCAGGTTGATTGAATCCATCTTTTGGCTACATAAAAAATCCCTGAGGCAATCCTTACTGCCCATCAAACCAGATCCAACCCATTACCATCTCAGTGATCTCATTGTGCTTGTTTCAACCCTCATCCATCATCTCCTACCCATCTATCATCATCTTTACTGCCATCCTCAGTGCTGGGCTGGTGCCAGTGGTCGGTTGTTCGATCTGACTGTCATGTCAAACAAATTGTTGATCCAAGCCTTTCTCTCCGTCAATTGGCCATTCTCTGCTCCCTTACCTTCCTTGTCCTCATCTTCCTTGGTCGGCGAATGGGCCAACACCAATCTGTCAATTGTTTGCACCCCCTTCCATCTTTGGGTGGGGGTGGAAAAGCATTGTCTACCGCCCGTGGACATTTGCCGGCGGTCTGGTTCATTTTTTTCCCACCCCTTCCGCCTTTGGGTGAGGGGTGGGTGATCCCAGTGTTGTTGCACGCGCCCATCCGCGGACGGACGCAAGAGAGGTGAAGGGATGAGAAAAGATCCCACCCCAGTCAGGGAGGCTGGATTTCCACTGGCCCGCGTGATCTATTTTTCTGATCATCCGAAATATGAGAAAAAAAAAATCCTCTCTATTTGTAGAATCACTTGTACATAGTCTAACAGGGCCTCCTGCCCACATAAGGAGGGGCTCTCCCCTGCCTTTTGAGGGGTGTATCATATGGTATCCTATCAAAGAAATATCATTGCTATCTTCTTGAAATAAATCATCTGTGGGGTCTCATTCCCCTTTATCTGAGAACTGAATTCTGGGTATATCCATGATTTCCCCTTGATCTTTGAGCCTCCATGCTCAAAACCCTGATCCTTGACCCTTATCACCAACCAATAGCTTTTTTGGTTGAAAAAGAATTCAACTGATTGAATTCTTGAGTGTGTTACACCACTCCTGATCCCTTAATCCGACCATACTGGTCCTGATCATCCTTTGATTATCTTTCCGGAACCATTCAAGTTTGACTGAAGAGGATTTAATAAGCTTAAAACCTGGAGTGTTAAACCTCCCTTTATTTCTTTTGAAGTTGAATTCCGCCACGCTACTCTTGAGTCCCTTGAGAAGTGTTGGGTTATTATTGTTTGAATCAGTTATTTTTTTGCTTCTAGATTGAGCTTCTTCAAACAATTAGCTTTGTCTTGTGCAGCCACCCACAGTTATCTGGTGCCCTTCAAGCGCTTGATTGCGGAGAGTTGGGCAGGTTCATTGAGAACCTGGAGGTTGTTTGGGATTGAGTTGATCTTTCCTAAGCTTCTGCTGACAACCAGAGCTATTAGATTGTGGGTGTTGTTACTTACAATTGCCTTCTCCTGTTGAACTCTGAAAAATCCTTGACTTTTTCTATTCAAGTTTTCCCCGGCATCATCTTGCCTCAGATAGTGTTGTTTCCCAGCTACCAACTACTATCATCTTTATCCTTTACTCTTTGGACCCCCATTTACCAGGTTCTGTACTTTGATCTTGGTTAAATTTAAATATTTTTGTAACACTCAGGAGGGCAGCCTAAACAGCACCTTTCCCCTACACAGAACTGCTGCAGCCTAGAACCGTTTGGAGCCTTACAACAGTCAGGTCAAACAAGAGATTTCTTACGGCACATATCAGGATTGCTAGGATGATGGGAGGGGTGAGGATGAGAATCAGTGCCAGATTGAGTGTTACCAAAGCAGACTGCAGATCTGGACTGATCCCGTGGAGAGTGAGGGAGGATTTTCTTTGTTTCGGCTCTCTGATACCAGGAACCTTGCAGTCCTTTAGCTAGAGAGAGTAATAAAAAATACTTGAATAATAATAATTATTATTATTCAAAAAATAAACGCTTAGAAGCTCAAATAAATAATATAATAAGAGCAGTTGCAAGGTTTAATTGTTTTGGTAATAAATGGTTTTCAATATAATATAAAAGAGGGGCCACAGTATTATACTACTGGGGATCTTTAAGGACTAGCAACCTCTCTTCAAGGGGCCTTCTTAGGCAGTTTAAGAACCTTGGAATGAAGATGGGTGCCTTAGAAAGGAATTATTCCACTAATGGGTGGGCGTAACAGAACAGATGGCCAAGACAGGAAGAGAAACACTCACTCTGAGAACTTTACCACCAGAATCCTGAAATAATTGGAAGGGTTTCAGACCAGATGGGGTGGATTGCTTGACTCAACTCCAAGGGTTGATTGGTTTAATTAGAATAAATAATTCTACTACAGGCTAAGTCATAAATCGCTTGCTTATCTTCATATAAGCACTTGATCAACAATGACACAGTTTCTGATTGATAATAATAATTCCTGGTTAACTGATGATGGAAGAATGGATCCAAAGAGGTACATATAAATACCTTTTTGGGGTGATTTTAAGTTTATCAGGGCATGTAGAGAGGGTTCTGCTCATGTGCTGAGGCTGAAAAGCCAGTCAGGGAAAGATTGGCATGTCCACTTGGTTCCGTCAATGAGCTGACCTTAGATCTGCTGGATTTCTGTACTATTTTAGCCACAGGATCTGTTAATCTGTTATGGCATAAATTTGATCATTCTGTACTCATCCTTAATTTGTACTATTGGTATTGTTGAAAAGCGGGTAGATGTGGATGTTTACTGATTTTCCATTATCTGCAGATCATGTAGATAATTTTTAATAATTTTTAAGAAACTCCTTGTAGTGTCTTGTGGTCTCCAAAGATCAGGGTCATTGATTTACGTGGTGATCCTTGATGTTTGATTTATTATTAAAAAATGTTCTAAAATTAATTTTCATTAATTTTATTTAATTTTTGATCCTTTTATATTTTTAATAATGCATTTTCCAATTTTTTACATATGCTAGGCAACTCTAACTAGGTTTTAGCTCTTCTGAGCAGTACCTGGTTGTCAGATTAGTCACGATGGATCCAGAAGCGGGGATCAGTTAGCACAGATGCCTGCGGGGTAGGATCTGCTGCGTGCGTGGCAGAATTAGCTGCGCGCGGGTCTCTAGTACGCGGGAATCCTCTACTACAAGTACATAGGGATATGTAATGATGCGGGGCTGCGCGCGCAAATTGTGACATAACACATTTCCGCGTCTAACTCCTAAAATATACACAACACCTCAATTCTGAGTGAATTTTAGGTGTAAACCCTATAGGTGACAACACGTGTGAAATATTAAAATGGCCAGAAGGTGCCATACTGGTTTCATAATTTTTAGTAATTTCCTTTTTAATTATTTCAAAAATGCAAGGACTTGGAATTCAAGGGTGGGGTCAGTGAGTAACCCTACCTAATTTTGGGTGAGGAATCCATTTATTTCATAATATTTATGTATTTCTCACTCCTTCTTTTGTTAATTGAGATATTCTTATTTTTCATAGTTTTCTGTTGCTATTGACAGGTTGCTCTGTACATAGTAGCAAGCTGACACTTGGAGTATTGGTTGATGATGAGCCAAGGCAGAGGAGGGATTAAGGATGGATGAAGCAAGAAAAGTTGCTTGCAAGTGGTCCTTGGCCCAAAAGGGAAGGAGTACCATCAGAGAGGGGGATTTGAACATAGGACCAGGCGCTAGGCACCAAAGAGATGATCCTAGACAACTAGGAGAGTGGTAGCTGGGATTTTGGTAACTGGATATGGGAATCGTTCCGGATCAAAAAGTTTTTTTTTTGGATCTTAATGGAGGCTATAGAACAGTTCATAAAAAATCTACTTTTTCCGTACTGGTCCAGAGGTGTCCCAGATTGGGCACCACACCGCACGCGACTGAGATACAACCCATTCACTCCTTCAAAGTTGTGTACGCAGCCCCGGGCATCTGAAAAGTATGCAGCCGCAGGACTACAGGTTGACAAAGTGACAGGCCGCCTGAGAAACTTAGGTACCGCGTGAACATGCTACAACCCACACAGGAACATTCTAAATATGTAATAAATGTTCCTGGGGATAGTAGATAGTCTAAAAGTACATAAAATTATATAAAAATTCTTAAATAACTTTTATAGGTATTTTTTATTAAATATAATTCAAAGGACCAAGAATGTCAAAAATAAGAAAATGACAACTTCTAAAAATATATTAAAATACTTTAATATACTATTATGAGAATTTCTAGGAATCAATATTTTTTTGGCGTACTCAGAAAAATAATGATCTAAAAATGTCACATGAATACCCATGACTTATATTTTTAATTAATTATTTTAGTAAATCAACTGAAATTAGAAAATAAGGAGTAAAATCAATATCATGACTTTACTCCAATTATTTAATACATAATGAGAACTCACCTGACATCAGAATATCTGTAGGAATTTCTACTAAAGCAATCAGTAACTTACTGGGAACATTTACTAAGGATAATTAATTAAATAATAAATAAAAAGGACAGATTAGTGTTTTTCACACATCCAAATATCAATTATAAAGTAGAATAATTCCCATACCCTGTGAAATTAGATGCCACCCGTTCTACAGAACCAAGGAAACGTGACAGGGTACCACTGGTTACCCTTCTAGCCTCAGTGTCCATCCCTTTGAGCCCCTTTACCCCCTCAGAAGGACAATATTTGGACTCCAAAAGCTCTAAATAAAGAGCTCTTTTGAGGATATTGATACCCAGAGACCCAGTTATATTTATATCCAGACACCTTGCCAAGGTATAAAATACTTATAAGAGATAATTAAGTGATTTATGGCTTATTCTGATCAATAATATCCATCCTCAACCTCTTTTTATCAATTTAAACTGCTGAAAAACCTTATAACCCCAGTATACATGTTTAAGCCATAAGTGCATGTCTCAAACAGATACCCAAAGGATATAACAATATACCAGTGAGTTTTATTATCCTTCCTCTTTTGTGGCAGCTTGGTTAAAAAGCCCTGCCACTCCACTGTGTATTTTATATACATATTATGTTTGGGAAAAATATCCTTTAAACTAAAGAGCCCAAAGTAACCAGGACTACGTGTTTTCAAAGTGAAATACCTTAAGAGAGCCGTTAAAGATCCCCAATATAATTTTGGTCCCTCTATAAAAATATTTAATAATCAATTTATCTATATTGATTTATAACAATAAACCATAACCAAACCAATTAACCTTGCAATAAGCTTTATCCAAATATTTATACAGATTTTTGCTGTATTTATTAAATAATATATCTATTATTTATTCTATCAACTCTGGTAGCTAATGGATAGCAAGGTTCTTTGAATCCAGGAGGCTGAGATGGGGCCTGACAACTTACTTGGGGCTGCCATTGTGGCCAAGGGACCCTGCGCTGGGCTGACAGTTGGAGCTGCAGGAGCTGGTGCCAACAGTCCTGGCTCCTCCCCCTCCCCTTGCTTGCCGTAGGAGGGGGGAAGAGGATGGCTGGCTGTGTTCAACCAGCCAGCAACTGGTCAGGGTGGGGGGTACTTCATCACCCTCCCACCCAGATGGAGTACCTGGGCTGGTTTCAACAAGGCAACTGGCGGTGGGGGGGACCTGATTGCCCTCCCACCAGCAAAGTGCAAGGGGTGTCCTCCCCCCCCTCTACCAAGTGGGAGGAGTGACGGACTGAGGGGGATCTGACCACCCCCCAGCCCACCTACCTTTTACAACTTCCTAGGGGTATCAATTTCCAGGGCCCTGGTAGGGGGATTTGACCCCCCCCTCCAGAGATTTGTGAGAAAGAGGGGGGAAGGCATGTGTGCTGGTTACACCCTACCCCCAAGTGTGTCTGAGACTGGACCCAGGTGTGTCCTGGGTCCCACCTGGCCATTTCAATGGCCAGGGGCTGGTTGCATGAGGCAACCAGCCAGCATGTGAGGTAACATGGCTGGTTGTAACGGACAACCTGCCAGGGGATTGAACAGCAAGGGGGCTGGTTCAGCCTTTTAATGGTGAAAACACCAGAAATTACTGGAATAGATTGGTCATAAGGGTACAGGAACTAATTCCATGTGGGCTTATGTAGCCCAAACCAAGTAGCAAGGCCAGTAGAGCCTGTAGACCTTTCTTAGGGCGGAAAATTTACCTTTTGGAATGTTGTATCATGTGATATAATTATGGCCAGAAATTATAAAATGCAGGAGTTGGCAGCAGTATCCCCAGTTTTTTTAGATGAGATGGTTCAGGTGGTTAAGGATTGCAGGCAGTTTTGGTTCCTTCAAAAAGTCAATCAAGTCAATGTGGCAGAGGAAGGAGCGGACCACAAGTTGCATCTGCTGAAATCAGTATTGGTTCTGCTTGCGTTGTGGAAGGCAAAGGAGAGTTACGCTCCTAAGTGGTCTGCAAGTCCGGAAGTTATTGATCTAGGCGTCTGTAAGGAGGTTGGATGCAATGAGTTCTTCAGTGTAGTGAGATAAAAGAGAGATAACAAGATGTATTCTTCTTCCTCCAATCCTTCCTCTTCCTTTCCTTTCCTCCTCCAATAGATGGATCAATAGATTATTGATAGATAGATCATAACCCAACCCAGAGTTGAGGGTGGGGATTTGGGTCCCCCCTCCCTTCAACCCTAACCTAGGTACAACCACAAACGTGAAAGAATGATGAAACACAACCCCTAAGCACAGAATCCTAGCCCAACCCTACCCCTCCATTCCTTGCCCCATAACCCGTGCCCCTCAATATCAACATACGCCCAGTTTGTCCTTCTCATGGTGCGGCCCTCCGCCGGGCCCTACTCAGAGCCCCCCCGTTTGCCCGCCCGCGCGCGTCTGCGGACCTTGCGTTCCGCAGGTCAGCCCGCGCGCGCCTAACCCCTGATTGCCCCGCCCTTGCTTTCCGGACTAGCCACCCGCAAGCTTGGTCAGGCTGGCTCCATCACTTGGTCTGCGTTTCCTGGGCGGGTCGTGGCCCGGCGCCCTTGGAGTAGGCCCAACCCGCACCTGGTGCTGAGCCCCGCAATTCCTACTGCTGAGCCTGCAGCGGCTGCTGCTGAGCCCTCAGCAGACACTTCTGAGACCGCACGCACCCAAATTCTGAGCCCAACCTACCCAACTGCTGAGCGCGTACCCCGCAACGCAGCTCTTGACCCAAGGTTATAAATACAACACCACATCCCCCCCCCCAAGTTGAGTTCTGTCCCCAGAGGTCTCCCATTGCTTCCTTGCCTCCATCACCCTACCAACCCACCCCAACTCACCCCAGCCCCTCCTCCCCTTCCCCTCCGTCGCCATCATGATCCCCTGCAACTTCTGCGCCCAGAACGGGCTTGCGTGCTTGATTGTTCCTGGTCAATTCCCCTGCACTTCTTGCTTTTGTGGCCATTGCCGCTGCTTGCTTGGCAAGTTAATGCCGCATCCTCCTCCTGGATCTGGTTCCTGTCCCCGGCCGCGCAAGAGGGCCTGTCCGGACCCGTTCGTGGTTTTGGACGATGAAACAATCTCCGAGGACTCGTGGACTCCGCCCGGATAGCCTTGTGCCCGCCCCCCCCCAGTACCAATCCGCAACTCCGCCTCCCCATTCAGCCGCGCAGGGCCCCCACAGAAGGATAACTACCCAAACTTCGCAGCTTATTGGTCCGCCTTATGGCTCTGGGCGGACCGCGTTTGGGTCATGCAAGGCGCGAAGGACCCGTGCATCAATGAAATCCTCCAACGCCGCGCTTGCCCTCCTCCCGTCCCTACCCCAGCCCCGGCTCCTCCTCCAACTCCGGCTCCTTCTTACTCGTCGGACTTGGACAAGAGGCCCCCAACCCCGCGGGGCACCCCTCCGCCACCCGCATCGCTGGTTGTTATCTCATCCCCGCCTCCCGCTGGACCAAGCCCCCCCGATGGTCCGCCGGGGACCCCTTCTTCACCAGTCCCGCCTCCTCCCAGCCCACCCAAGATTCCAGATATCCCCGTTTTCCTGGCTGTTCTGCTCGCAAGGTTTGATGCAATGGTGGACAACGCGGACAGACTCCTTCGGCGGTTCCTGGCGGCCCCTCGCGCCCACACCGCCGGCGACCAAAAGTAACTCTTGGCAGCCTTTGGGACTTTTGCCACAGCGGCTTGTGGGGACGCGGAGGAGGTGATGAGGACTTGTCCAACGTAGACGGCTCACCCCCCCCTTTTCTTCCTTTTCATCTTGTATCCTATTCTGGGCCTTTTTGCAAAGAAATAAACTTTTGCCGCGCTGTCCTGAGTAGCCTCCAGGCTTGTGAGAACCTTTGCGCACAAGATCTGCATCTTGAAAGAAATCCGCGCAAGTGAGAGCAAGATTAAGTGAGAAAGAGGTCCGTGCCCGCGTCCTGAGTGAGAATGAGTGAAATTAAAGTCCACACCCACGTCCTGAGCCAACAAAGTTCCCCAGAAGTTACCTGGACCGCCCCAGCCAAACTGCCACACAGTTCCCTGTACCCAATCCTGCAACAAACGCAAAAATCCTACACCATCACGCGCACAGTCATCCAAGAGAGGCGCAGAAGGAAGTTGATAAAACAAACATTCTGGGGTGTCTAGCTGTTCCTGCTGTGAACTGGCTAGGACACCCCCTTACCAAATCAGACCTGTCCCGTACGTGTCCCGCGCCAAGAGTAAACAAGGAAAAAAACCAAGCCCATAAAAAAAGGAAACCAAAACCCCAAGAAAAGCGGAAAGAAATTTTTTTTTTTTTTAAGGCCTCCGCTCCTCGTCCCACATTGCCCAATCCGCAGGGCTTGTCCTCGTGTTTATGGACCCGGCTAGCGCCGCGCCCGCGTCCCTGTGATCAATTATAACCAAAACCAGTACCAATCCAAGAGCCAATCAAATATAAAAGAAGTAGGAGAACGGACATTCTGGGGTGTCTAGTTATTCCGGCTGTGAGCCCGCTAGGAGACCCCCTCACCAAATCAGACCTTTACCCTACTCGTGTCCCCCCCCCCAAGTTGACGGCTGTCCCCAGCGGTTTGTTGCCTTTCACTCCTCCAAGGTGGCGCCTTGCGCGCGGGCTCCTCCTCAGACAAAGGATCCGGCCTGTCCACTGATCCTGAACTTCCGACGCCGTCCCCCGCATTTTCCTAATCCCTGGCCATCTTGTCAAAGGAGGTGGAGCCGCGCGCGAAGAAACGCTTCACGTGGAAGGCCACGGCCTTCTTTTTGAGGGGCGCCCCATCCAATTCCTCGAGCTGGTAGCTCCCGCCCTCAAACTTGGATGCCAGGCGGAAGGGGCCGTTCCATTGGTTGGCAAAAAGCTTTCCCCACTGAGATTCCATACTCCGGTTGTACAACAAAACCAAGTCACCCTTCCGAAGCGGATCCCAGAGGCAGTGGGAACAGCGCTTGTCCCAATAGAGGACCAAAGCTGTCCTTGTCTTCCACAACCTCTCAGCGGCCTTCGCAAGGGTCTCGTCCTGTCGGAGAAGCTGTTTTGCGCGCGCTTCCACGAGTTCTGCGGAGTTCTTCACCTTCCACCAGTCCACGCCCAAGAAGGTTTCGAGCTCAATGTCCACCGGAAGCACCGGACGTTGTCCGTAGAGAAGTTTGTAAGGCAAGTAGCCGGTTGAGCGTTTGACCAAGACCCTGTCCACAAAGAGGACTGCCGGAAGGGCCTCCTGCCAACATTTACTGTCCTCCCCACACATCTTTACCAGGGCGTCCTTAATGGGCTGATGGCCACGTTTTATCATCCCGGCACCCTCCAGATAGTATTCCATGACCTGCCCAAACTTAGCTCCGCAACTCTGAACCAGTGTCATCAAGCGCCCCCGGAACTCTGCGCCTCCGTCAACAGTGACCAAGCAAAGCAAACCGTACCGCGCAAACCAACCTTCCTCCAAGAACTTAGAAACCTTCTCTGCCAAAAACTTCACCAGAGGATGAGCCTCGACCCAACCTGACAGATTGGCCCGCGCAACCAGCAGGTATGCAAACTTCCCTGCCTTTATGTGGACCACGTCAAGGGAGACCCGCCCAAACAACGCGTCCTCCCCCGTAGGGTGACCCACCTTCCTGGGCAGCCTAGAACTCTGCTGTTGAAATGCTTTGCAAGACTTCACCCATTCCCGTACCGCGCGCACCACACCAGGCCACCAGAACCTTGCCTTCACCCGCCTCCCCATTTTGATCTCGCCCCGGTGCCCAAGGTCATCGTGGAGACACCTCAGAATCATTTCCTGGTCCCTCCTTGATGTCGCAACCACCAAAGGCACTGGGGTACTTTGTTGCCGCAGTTGCCCGTCTTGCATGTAGAAGTTGGTCGCCCGCTGCTTTTCCCACCAAATTTCTGTTCCTGACGGGTCCTCGGGAAACCGGAGATTCCACCAGAAGGAGCACAAGATTTCATAGCGCCCGGACTGCTGCAGCAGACCCGCGTCCCGGATAGTGAACAAGTTAAGCCGCTGCAGGTCGTGAACAATCCTAATCAACTTCCCGTCCTGTTTAACAACCGCAAAAATTGGGCTAGAGTAGCTTGATGTTGACTGCTTGTACAACCCCGTCCTCACACGCTCCCAGACCAGTTCCAAGAAGGGTTCCCGCATGGTCCAAGGGATCGGAATTGGCTTGATTTGCCAGGGTTTGTGCGGCACCGTGGGGATTACATAGGGGTTGCCAACCTTGCCCTTCAGCAATCCGCGCTCGTTGGGCATGAAGGCAAGGGCCTTCTTGGGGAGCACCAACACTGATGCTAACAAATCCTTCTCCTCCGTACTCAACCACCCCGGCGGCCCAAAATTCAGCACCTTGATTTGCTTTTTTGTGATCCGCGCCAACCGCCTTACCCACCCGAACTTCCTCAACGGACTCACCCAGGGATCCCAAGACCAGGAGATCGGTCTCAGAGGCCCGTTCAGCCCCTGCAGCATGGGCTTGTTCCGGGGCCGGTGTGGTGTCAATTTATAGACACGGATTGGGAACTGCTTTGCGGCTGCGCGCTCAGCATTGGAGGCAAGCAGGCTCAGCATTAGGGTATGCAGAGTGCTCAGCAGCGGCAGCTGCTGGATCAGCAGCAGCCGCTGTTTGGCTCTGCACCTAGCGGACGGGTTGGGCTCAGCATCAAATGCGGCATGGGCGGTGATCTGCACCGGAGATTGGATTTGGAAGGTAGTGCGCTCAACTAGGTTTGCGGGCGCGCCGGTTTGGATACGTAGGAGTGGAGAAGTCCGCGGGCTATAAAGGAACAGAAGGAGCGCGCGTGCAAGCGCGCGGATCACGCCGGATAATACCAGACATTCACAACAAGCGCAGATGAATGGATACAGACAGGCGCGGGGGGCTCCAAGTAGGGCGCGGTGCAAGGACTGCGTCATGAGAAGGACAAACTGGATGGACAGAACGGCGTACGGAAAACGGGGGAATTTTGTTACGGAGGTGGGGAGAGGAGGCTAGGGTTTCTGTTTTGGGATTTTTTTTCCTTTTCTTTATCATACTTTTATTTGCGCTTGTACTTAGGTTAGGGTTGAGAGGGAGGACTTATCCTCACTCTCAACTCTTGGTTAGGAGGGGGGGCATGGAATCAGACCATCACATCATTGGACTAGATCAATCATCTCACCAAGAGATTAAAGGAACTCATACCAGATACACATTCAGGTGGACAGTTCTTAAGATTGAAGGATTGGCAATTTCACTCTCTCTCTACTTTTCTTTATCTCTTTATCTCCTTATTTCTATTTCTCATTTAAGTGTGACTTTGGGCATCCTCATCTCCTTTCAGACGCAGGGAACCGTTAACTTCCAAACCTTGGGAAAATTATAGGGGGACAACCCTTATTCTTTCCACATCTGGGGGTCTGGCTGGGAAGTAACCTTCTGTTTCTTGTCTTTTGAAGGTAACTGGGCGTGATTTCCTATCCATACCTCCCAACAGTTGCTTCCTCTTCTTCTTCTTCTCCTTCCGTTTCCGGGTCCGCTACTCCGACCCCACTTGCGTCTTCCATCCCTCCTCCTCCCCCTCCCTCCGCTCAACCCAGGACAAGCTACGCCGTTCCCCCATTGGTCTCCAGTGACCATGAACCCACTCGTCTGGTTTGCATCAGGCCGCACAACTACCCTCACATCCAATTCAAAACTGCGGATGTGGAGCAATTCATCTTGAGATACAAAGGTATTGCAGATGCGGAAGGTGCGTCAGACGCCAATAAGGTCCGGCTTATTGTCCTGTTCATTATGGACAAAGAGAAGCTCCCGGATGTGGAGGAGATGGAAGGCTACAAGAATCAGGATTGGCCAAAACTGAAGGCGGAAATCCTAACGCAGTGGGGTAGTTGCAAACCTCAACTCCAAGAAAGCGATTACAACCACGTGGCCTCGGAGGCAAGCACGCGCGGAGGAATCAGAACTCGGGTGGAGCTGGCGGATTACACCTTGACATTTGATTGGATCTATTGGTACTTGTCAAAGAACAAGGTGGTGGAGGGACAGATGGGGGCCATGAAACGCGCTTTCTGGACGGTTTAGGCGCTCAACTCTGGGCAAGGGTGCAGCGGCATCTTTACAATCACAACTTGGTAAAGCGGTTATTGGATGGGAGCATCGCGCTCCTTCTGGAGTTGGCTGTCATTTGCCAGGCTGTGGACAGTGAGCTTGACTTAAAAGAGCTTATTGAGGATACCGCTAAGTCCTTCCCAGGGGGACCAAAGAAATCCGCCCCCCAGGTTTTGGCTCTGGCGCAATTTCCGGCCCGGGTTCCACCTACTTCCACGCGTGTTCCGGTTGCTCAACCCGCGCCCGCCCCTCCGGTAAGTGAATTGACCAAACTGATGAAGTATTTGAAGATCTGCATGAGCCGTATGGGCCAGCAGCAGCCGCAAGGGCCTCCACCTCACATGGTGGAAGGGTTTTGGCCGCCCGGTAACTTTGAGCGGAGGGGGTGCTCATACTGCGGGGAAAACAGTCATTGGCGATTGGCGTGCAAGGAGCTTACAAAGGATCTCAACGCAGGATTGGTTTGACCTGCGGGGATGGGGTACATGTTTCCAACGGGCAAACAGATTCCAATGGAGCCAGGCCAGCCAACCGCAATGCTGCAGGTGCGCACACGGGGTCAGGAGGCGGGAAAAACGGCGCGAGCGTCACTAGGCATTGTGACTGGTCCCGTATTGTGGCAACCACATCAGGTGGAAGCTGAGGTAAGGGTAGTGGCAACGGAAGAGAAGGTGGCGGTCTCGGATAAGATGGAGGTGGATGCAAAGGAGCGACCCCCGTTGACCGTTCCTAAACTTGCCGCACGCGTGCCCGGAATCAAGGCGCCGGCAGCAAATCCTGTAGGGAAGAAGAAAGCGGCGGACATTGTGCGTAGGGTTATGGGAAATGAGACTCCGGTCCCGCTGACCTTGCGGGAACTGGCGGCTGTGTCTCTGGTGGTGGTAGACAAGATGGTGCAGGCATTGCGGGATTGGGGTCAGGGCCAGGTACCTTAGAAGGTGCAGCAGGTTCATTTGGCGCGGAAGGAGGAGGGGCGCAAGGAGTGTGAGTTGAAATTGGTTTTGACTCCGCTTGCTTACGTTCCGATGTTCATAGCGGGGAGGAAGGTGTGGGCTATGGTGGACAGCGGTTCAATGGTGAACCTGCTGCCTTTGCCGATGGTGGATGATTTGGGGTTGGTTTGGCGGAAATGTGCAATGGTTCTCCGCGCGCTTAACGGAGGGGAGTGTTGTGTGGATGGGGTAGTTGAGGAGGAGGAGGTCGAGGTTGCAAGGGTCCGTAGGCCTCTTTCTTTTCTTTTGGTGGATTTTGGGGATGTTATTTTGGGAAGGCTGTTCATGTTTGGGTTCCAAGCACAAATGGTTTTTGATCCGGAGGCAGGAATGGAGGCGTTGACGGTGGAGGATTTGTCTGGAGGAAGGTTTGAGACAACTATCTGCAATCACGGGCAAGGAAAGCGGAGGAGAGTGTTGGAGTATGAGGAGGAACCGGACGCGGAGTTCGTCCACAATGGGCAACCCTTGGAGGATTTTTCCTAGTCAACCAAGGAGACTGCACGGAACAAGGTCCGGTTTTGTGCGGGCGGTCAACTAATGAGGAGCAGGGAGGGGGAGGAAGGAAAGTGCAGGGCGCGCATGTTGCAGAAGTAAGTCCCTTTTCTCAGTATGCATTGCCCAAGGGTACTACGCTTCAAAAACCCTATCATTGTGCCACACTCACGAGCAAAGGCAAAAGCCGCGGTTCCGTTCTGTGCAGGACCTACAGCAAAGGATGCAGTGCAACGTTGGCAAGTACAAGCCGGTGTCGCGGAAGGTTCAACCAAGGAATGAGCCAATGCCCGAGGAATTGAACAGACGGCTTCAACCAATTGCTTGGTCGCAGGGCCCTTGGTTCACGCCAATCAAGGCTTTGGGGTGGGTTACTAGTTTGGCGCGGATCACGGAGGAGCGGATTGCAGCTTTCAATTTTGGCCCAACAGGATGGTTGAGTACGGAGGAGCGTGAGTTGCTGGTATTGGTTCTGGTTCTTTGGGAAAGAGCGCTTGTGTTCGGACCTGAAGAGAGGGGGCTTCTGAAAAACAATATTGGCGACCCCTATGTCATCCCCACTGTCAATCACGAGCCGTGGCAGATCAAGCCAATTCCAATACCGCAGGCGGTCTGGGAGCAGTTTCTGGAGTTGGTGCAGGAACAGGTGAAAACTGGCCTTTACAAACAGTCAACGTCCAGTTACTCCAGTCTGATCTTTGCGGTATTTAAGCAGGACGGAAAGTTGTTGAGGATTGTCCATGATCTGCAGCGGCTCAACTCCTTTTGGATCTGGGACGCCGGACGGCCCCCTTGCGTTGACAAGTTCCTTGAGTCAATGGCGGGGCACGCTTGTTACGGTTTAGTGGATGTGATGGGGGGATACAACCAGCGCAAGTTGGATCCTTGCTAGCGGCCTCTAACAGCATTTGAGACTGGGTCGGGAAGAATGCAGATGACTCGGCTACTGCAGGGAGCAACCAATTCTGTGGTGGTGTACCAGGCGCAAATGGCTTGGATCCTGAAAAATGATCTTCTGGAGGGAGTCCAAATCTTCATTGACAATGTGGGCATCAAAGGTCCGAAATCCGATTATGGAGGAGCAGAGCTGGTTGAAGTTCCCAGCGTCTGACGTTTTGTGTGGGAATACGTGCAGATGTTGGAACGCATCCTGTTTCCCATCGAGAAGGCAGGACTGACGGTGTCAGGGAAGAAGTTAGCCGTTTGTGTTCCGGCGCTCAAAGTCCTTGGCAATGTTGTTGCTTCTGACGGCCGGCGCATTGCAGAGAAAAAGCGGAACAAGGTCCTCAAATGGCCGACCCCGCGGACGGTGTCACATATCCTTCAGTTCTTGGGATTATGTAGCTATGTCTGTATGTTCATTGAGAGGTTTGCAGAGGTGGCAAGCCCGCTCCGATCACTAACGCGGAAAGGCGCGGAGTGGAATCGGGGAGAAGAGTGCAATAGCGCATTCCTGAAGCTCAAGGAGATTGTGGGACGTGACATTGTGCTCTGCAATCTTGACTACAATGCAGGAGGAATTAGGCTAGCGGTTGATTCCAGCAAATTTGGCGCAGGGGGGTTCTCACTCAAGAGGACGACGGTAAGGATAGGCCGGTGCTTTACGAGTCGGTCACCTTCACTCCGACGGAAAGCCAGTACTCTCAGCCAAAGTTGGAGTTGTGCGGGGTCACCAAGATTGTGCGGCGGCTTCAGTATCTTTTGTGGGGGGTTCACTTTGAGCTGTTGGTGGATGCGGAGGCACTGACGCGGATGATCAATTCTCCGGCGTTTCCCAATGCTCCCATGACCTGGTGGGTGGCGTTTCTTCAACTTTTTTCCTTTGCTGTTGTTCATGTTCCGGGGAAAGCGTTCACTATGCCCAACGCGTTGTTGCGGTATCCAAGGGAAAACCCGTTCAAGGACGCAGAACTGCTCAATGTGGAGACCCCGGTTGTCAAGGTAGGGGTTGTGGAGGCGGGCGTTCAGCTGCCACTCCGGCAGACCGGGGGGTACGTGATTCTTTTTGATTACTTGCGGGACCTTTGTTTTCCCAATGGAACTACGGAAAAGCACATGCGATGGGCAAGGCGGCAAGCGGGAAACTTCTATGTACAGGAGGGGCAGCTTGGGCAGCGGAAGACTCCGGTTCCTCTTGTGGTTACCACTTCAAGGGCGGATCAGGAAGCTATCCTCCGAAGCCTTCACAACAATCTTGGCCATTGAGGGGAGGTTGAAACGCGGAGGCGGGTGAAAGAGCGGTTCTGGTGGCGTGGGGTAGTGCGTGCGGTACGGGAATGGTTGGCGCCCTGCAAAGCCTGTCAATGGCGGAGCGTGAGATTGCCTAAGGAAGTTGGAAAACCCACAGGGGAAGACGCCCTCTTTGTTCGAGTCTTGCTTGATGTCTTCCACATCAAGGCCGGTAAGTTTGCCTATCTGCTTGTTGCGCGGGACAACCTTTCCGGTTGGGCGGAAGCGCGTCCGTTGGTCAAGCTCTTGGCGGAAAAAGTTTCTCTTTTTCTGGAGGAAGATTGGTTTGCGCGGTACGGGTTGCTTTTTCTGGTTACAGTGGACGGAGGGGCTGAGTTTTGCAGCCATTTGGTTGAGTTGGTGAAGAGTTGCGGAGCCAAGTTTGGCCGAGTAACAGAGTACTATCCCGAGAAGGCCGGCATGATTGAACGTGGGCATCAACCAATCAAGGATAACCTGGTCAAGATGTGCGGGGAGGACGTTAAGCGCTGGCAGGAGACCCTTCCAATGGTTCTGTTTGCGGATTGGATTTTGGTGAAGCGGTCGACAGGCTACTTGCCGTACAAGTTACTTTTCGGACAGCGCCCCGTGCTTCCGGTGGACATTGAGTTGGAGATGTTCCTGGGGTTTGACTGGTGGAAGGTGAAGACCTCCGCCAAATTGCTTGAGGCTTGCGCCAAACAGCTCCTTTGACGGGACAGGATGCTTGCCATAGCCGCGGACCGGCTGAATAAGACTCAGACGGCATTGGTGCGCTATTGGGACAAGCGCTGCTTGCATTGTCTCCGGGATCCCTTGCCAAAGGGGTATTTGGTGCTCCTGTACAACCCGAGTCTGGAATCTCAGTGGGGGAAGTTGTTGACTATGTAGGAATGCAATCCGGGGATTGGTCTTTGGGCGGAGAAGCAGAAAACGTGCCGTTGCAACGGAGTAGGTGGTTGCGACCAGCTGGGGACAGTGGTCAAGTTGGGGGGGGAGGTGGTGGGGGTAGGGGATAAGTTTTGATTTGGTGAGGGGGTGCTCTAGCCGGTTCACAGCCGGAATAACTAGACACCCCAGAATGTTTGTTTCTCTATGTTTCTTTCTTATCTGGATTGTGGGGTCTTTGCTGGCTTGGGGTTTTTGCAGGAAATGCGGGCGCGGCACAAAGCCAGGTCCGTGAAAGCAAGGACAAGCCCTGCGGAACCGGGACGGGAGGACAATCCCGCGGATGGGGGAAGCTGGACAAAGAGCGATTTGTGGGCGGTCTACGGGCATTGTGCAAAAAAAAAAAATTATGTGTTCTTTTCTATTTTTCTTCTCTGTTGGTTTCTTTTTCTCTTTTTCTTTTCTCTCAGGATATCTTGAGGATGGGTGGTTGGTATGGGAATAAGCTTTATTTGGTGAGGGGGTGCTCTAGCCAGTTCACAGCTGGGAAAACTAGGCACCCCAGAATGTCCGTTCTCTTACTCTCTCTCTCTCTCTCTTCCCTTACGGTGGCGCGCGCTGGCATTTGGTTGTTGTGTTTGTTACAGGATGGGTATAGGGAGCTGTGTGGAAGTCCGTCTGGGTTGGTCCAGGTACCTTTGCCGAGCACCGGAAGGCACTTTTGCTGAACGCGCAGACCTACTCCGGCTCCGCCCTCTCTTTTCTCGACTTAGATCTTTCTCAATTTTTACTTGTGGGGTCTCTTAATTTTACTTAGGCCGCTCACTGGCTCACTCAGAAGTGGTATGCGCAATGGGTAATTGATTCAAAGCGCGGAATGATGAGAAGAAAAGGTACAACAAGAGTGAAGGAAAGGAAAAGGAAAAGAAAGGAAAGAGGGGCCCTGCCTAATCCTCCTCCATTGCCCAGACCATTCCATTCCTTGCGTCCGCCAGGAGCGCCCGGAATTGCGCCAATACTTCGCACCGGGAATCTGTTCTGTGGGCCCTTGGGATCAAGAGGAAGCCACAAAGTAGCATGACCAAGTCGTCCGCAAACCAATCAAATCAAACCTTGGGTAGCATGCGGCCAATCGGAATCTCCTGGAACTTGGGAGACATCCAACCAGGGGTAGGTGGCGCGGGGGGAGGTGAAGACAAGATAACCATCCTCTCTGGTGAGGGGGCTGGCAAGGGGGAAGACACCGGGACCGGAGATGGCAATGGTGGTGGCGGTGGAGTAGGCGACGGAGCCGGAGGGGTTTTTGGCGGTTGTGGAGGAGGAGGAGGGGGTTCTGGCATGGCCGCGGGTTGTCTGGAAAGCCTTGGGTCCTCTACCGTTTGATTCATGTCAACAGCGGCGGCCCAAGTGCGGGTTGCCGCGCGCCGTTCCTCCAAGGTTCCATATTTGCTTTGTTGTGGAGGTCCGGCCCGGTGGAGAGGTGATGCCGAGTCGCGGCTCACGTGCAAGATGGGGGGTGACGGAGTTTGGGGGCGGTGGGATGAAGGTGAACTGGGGGTGTCCACAAGCCTTCCAAGATTGAGTCATTGCTCAAGGCCACAAACAATTCGCGCCTGGTTCTCTTGCGCGGTTGGGTGGGGTTGGGTCCGGGAGGGGCTTGCGGCATTGTGTTTCCAAGAGAACATCAGCGGTGGCCAGCACGGCAGGCTGAGCAAGCTTGACGGCCGGAGAGGAGTGTGCACGGAAGACCGTTCCTTGCGCAGTAGGTGCAGGGGGGGACCATGATGAGGGTGAGGAAGGAGGATGGGGGAAGGTGGTAGTAGAAGTAGCGTTGGTGGTAGTGTGGTGAATCAATGGAAGACTTCTGGGGACAGAACTCAAGTTGGGGGGGATGTGGTGTCAATTTATAGACACGGATTTGGATCTGCTTTGCGGCTGCGCGCTCAGCATTGGAGGCAAGCAGGCTCAGCATTAGGGTATGCGGAGTACTCAGCAGCGGCAGCTGCTGGATCAGCAGCAGCCGCTGTTTGGCTCCGCACCTAGTGGACGGGTAGGGCTCAGCATTGAATGCAGCATGGGCGGCGATCCGCTCCGGAGATCGGATTTGGAAGGTAGTGCGCTCGACTAGGTTTGCGGGCGCGCCGGTTTGGATATGTAGGAGCGGAGCAATCCGCGGGCTATAAAAGAACGGACAGAGCGTGCGGATCACGCCGGATAATACCAGACATCCATGACGGGCGCGGACAAACGGATACGGACAGGTGCGGGGGGCTCCGAGTAGGGAACGGTGCAAGGATTGTGTCATGAGAAGGACCAACCAGATGGATGGAACAGCGTACAAACAACGGGGGAAGTTTGGTACGGAGGTGGGGAGAGGAGGCTAGGGTTTCTGTTTTGGGATTGTTTTTCCGTTTCTTTATCATACTGTTATTTGCGCTTGTACTTAGGTTAGGGTTAAGAGGGAGGACTTATCCTCACTCTCAACTCCGGGTTAGGAGGGGGGGGCATGGAATCAGACCATCACATCATTGGACTGGATCAATCATCTCACCAAGAGATTAAAGGAACTCATACCGGATACACATCCAGGTGGACAGTTCTTAAGATTGAAGGATTGGCAATTTCACTCTCTCTCTACTTTTCTTTATCTCTTTATCTCCTTATTTCTATTTCTCATTTAAGTGCGACTTTGGGCATCCTCATCTCCTTTCAGACACAGGGAACCGTTAACTTCCAAACCTTGGGATAATTATAGGGGGACAACCCTTATTCTTTCCACACAGGACCTTTTGCGCCACAGGCTTGTATTGCCCCGCGTTGCACCTAACCATCCTTACACGCCTGCATTCATTGTTGTGAATCCTGGAAACAATCAACCCACGTCTCTTGCCTTTGCTCACAAGCGTGGCACTATGGTGGGTTTTTTGAAACACAGTACCTTCCAGTGGTGCATACTGAGGAAGAGGACTTACTTCTGCCGCTTGTGCCCTCCGCACACTTCCTTCCGCCTTTTGCTCCTCCCTAGTCAACTGCCCGCACAAGGCTGGAGCCTGCCCCGCGCGGTAACCACAGTCAACTAGGAAAAACCCTCCGCAGGGCGGCCCTTGCAGTCGTCCCCACCGTCGGACTCTGCCTCTTCGCCAACCGCCGCCAATGGCACCCATTTCCCCTTCCCGTGGTTGGAGATTGTTGTCTCAAACCTTGCTCCGGACGCGTCCTCCACTGTCAGTGCCTCCGTCCCTTCCTCCGCATTGAACCTCATTTGGGCCCGGAATCCAAACATGAACGTCCAACCCAAAATCACGTCACCACACTCAACCAAGAGGAACAACAGAGGCTTCCAAACCTTCGCAACCTCCATCTCTTCTTCCTCCACCACCCCATCTACCCAACATTCCCCCCCATTGAGCGCCTGCAAGCGCATAGCACACTTCCTCCGCACCAGGCCCAACTCATCCACCAGTTCCGACGGGAGCAGGTTGACCATTGACCCGCTGTCCACCATTGCCCACACTTTCCTTCCCGCAATCTTCAGTGAGACATAGGCAAGCGGCACCAACACGGCTTTGGATCAGCACAACTCCCGTTCCGCTTCCTCCATTGCCGCATTCACGCGCTGAACTGTTGCCGGGATCCTGCCGCCCCTGTGCTCCTTCAGCGCCTGGACCATTTCCTCAACAACCACCGGAGAGACCGCAACCAGCTCCTGCAGCGTGAGAGGTATCGGTACCTCACTCCCCATCACTTGCCAAACAATTTCCACGGCCTTCCTCCTTCCTCCGGAGCTGATCGCTGGCGCGTCGCCCCCCAACCCTTGGAGCTCGATTTAATGGCCGCTCCTTGGAATCCACATCCATCTTTTCTGACAAAATCCGCTTGTTTGCCGCCAATGTCCTAACTTCTGTCTCCACACGCGGTGCCCGCCAGGTTTGGGCCCGGTGACGATCCCAAGGGAGACCTGAGCGGCCCCTGCAGGTTAGGCCCTTGCCCTAACCTGCTCCACCGGCGGTGGCTGACCGGCCCCCAGGTCCACCAGTTTGCCCAACGGCAATATGTAGGTACCCGGATGCGCAAACCAACCCCTTGTTCATTTCCTTGGTCAGATCCGCGCAACCAGACTTCCAATGACCTTTATTGGCGCAATATGTGCACAGACAAACCAAAAACCCCCCGTTGGTCCACTACTGGGCTGAAAGCCCCCTCTTGCATTGGGCGGCAGATTGCGCAAGAAAGTGGGAGGCGGAGCCATTGGCTGGGCTGCCATCCAATTCATAATTATCGGCAAGTCCCGTAGCATGTCTGTTACCTTGTTCACCGGTACTCCCATTGACTGCAAAGGGGCTACGGGCCGTTCCGTTGCTGGCGGGTCCATGAGCGGTGCCGGCGGAAGAGGCCGTTGGCTTCCTTGAACTTTCTGGGAACCACCGGGCCTTATCCTTGATCAGCTCTTCCAAGTCAATCTTGCTCTCGACCTCCTGGTTGATTACGCCCAGGCTTTGGAGGAGAGCAACGCTCCCATCCACTGACCGCGTTACCAACCCGCGCTTGAATAGGTAACACTGGACCCGCGCGCAAAGTTGCGGCGCAAGCCCACCTAGGAACGCCCGCTTCATGGCCCCCGTCTGACCCGCCACCACCTGGTTCTTTTCTAGGTAACTATAAATTTGGTCAAACTGGGACTTGTACTCAGACAGATTGCTCTGCGTCCGCACCCCACCTTGGGAAATTGCCTCACGGGCCGCTCACTCAAAGTCTGTCTCCCAAAAGCGGGGCTTGCGCTTCCCCCACCTTGCCATCATCTTGCCCCGGAGCCTTCCCCAGTCGTGAGCCTCGTACCCTGCCATATCCTCCACGTCCTGGAGTGTATTCTTTTCCGCAATGAAGAGAACAACCGTGCGGACCTTGTCCTCACCCTTCGCATTTTCAAAGTCCGCAATATCCTTGAATCTCACCAGAAAGCACCCAATGTCTGAGTCGTTGAATTGGAGATGGGGGAAGTTCTGCGGCCTAAGCCACACTTGTTGCGGAACCTCAGCTTCCTCCAAAGGCTCCAACCGAGGAGGAGCAAAACCGCCGGACCAAGTAGTTTGCGGTGGTGGAGGTGTTGGCCCACATGCTCCCAGCCAGAGAGGGAACAAGGGTGGAACATTCAATCCTGGGGTAGTTGTGGGCAGCATTGCACCGGCTAGCTTCAAGAGACCTAGACAAAAGATTAGTTTCCCGGCCAAACCCCCAGATGTGGAAGGCAAAGGAGGGTTACGCTCCTAAGTTGTCCGCAAGTCTGGAAGGTATTGATCTAGGCGTCTGTAAGGAGGTTGGATGCAATGAGTTCTTCAGTGTAGTGAGATAAAAGAGAGATAATGAGATGTATTCTTCTTCCTCCAATCATTCCTCTTCCTTTCCTTTCCTTCTCCAATAGATGAATCAATAGATTATTGATATATAGATCATAACCCAACCCAGAGTTGTGGGTGGGGATTTGGGTCCCCCCCCTTCAACCCTAACCTAGGTACAACCACAAACACAAAAGAACGATGAAACACAACCCCTAAGCACAGAACCCTAGCCCAACCCTACCCCTCCATTCCTTGCCCCATAACCCGTTCCCCTCAATATCAATGTATGCCCGGTTTTTCCTTCTCATGGCGCGGCCCTCCGCCGCGCCCTACTTGGAGCCCCTGGTTTGCCCGCCTGCGCGCATCTGCGGACCTTGTGGTCCGCAGGTCTGCCCGCGCGCGCCCAACCCCCGATTGCCCCGCCCTTGCTTTCCGGACTAGCCACCCGCAAGCTTGGTTGGGCCGGCTCCATCACTCGGTCCGCGTTTCCTGGGCAGGTCGTGGCCCGGCGCCCTTGGAGTAGGCCCAACCCGCACCTGGTGCTGAGCCCCGCAATTCCTACTGCTGAGCCTGCAGCGGCTGCTGCTGAGCCCTCAGCAGGCACTGCTGAGACCGCGCTCACCCAAATGCTGAGCCCAACCTACCCAACTGCTGAGCGCGCAGCCCGTGACGCAGCTCTTGACCCAAGGTTATAAATACAACACCACAGCATAATTTCCAATGAAGATAGTGGGTCAGAAGGTATGGGCAATGGTGGATAGTGGTTTGATGGTCAACTTGCTTCCATTGAAGTTAGTTGAAAAGCTAGGGCTGGTATGGAGGAAGTGCACACTGGGAATTTGGTTATTGAACAGTGGAGAGTGTTGCGTGGATGAAGTGGTAGAGGAGGAAGAGGTCAAGGTTGCAAGGTTTCCAAAGCCCTCATTGCTCCTGTTGGTTTATTGGGGAAACGACATCTTAGGCTGGATGTTCATGTTTTCATTCTGGGCCCAGATGGTGTGCACTGAGGGACTGACGGTGGAGGACTTGTCTGGTTCCCGGTTCAAGACAACAATATGCACTCACGGGAAGGGCAAGTGGGTGCAAGGGCCAGCAACTGGCAACAATGGTGAATCCAATGGGGGGAGGACTGCAAAGCTTTCCCCATGGAGTACTTTGCCTAGTTGGCTGTGGCAACCTTGTTGGGAAGGCTCTGGTCTTGCATGGATGGCTGAAAAGCAAGGAGCAGGAGGAGGAGGAGAGTGCATGGAAGGTTTGGGCTGCAGAAGTAAGTTCCCTTCCTCAGTATGCATCTCTTGGAGGTACCGAGTGTCCAAGACCCTATCATTGTTTGACACTTGTGAGCAAAGGCAAGAGCTGTGGTTTGTTTATTGCCATGACTTAAAACAACAGTGGCTGGGTATGGATGGCAAGGTGCAATGCCAGAAAATAAAAGCCATTTGTGCAAAATGTCTGGCCGTGGAATGAGACAATTCTGTGGGCCTTTGCTGCCAATTTCTGGGTCTTGGGACCCTTGGGAAGGGCCTCTGAAGAAGTCTGGTTGGGTAACACAATTGGTGCAAATCATGGAAAAGCGGGTAGAAGCTCTGAAATTTTGGCCCACAGGATGTTCAAGCGGGGAGGACAAGGATCTGCTGGTGTTGGTGCTAGTGCTTTGGGAGAATGCCCTCACCTTTGGAATGCACAAGCACAAATTTTTGAAAGGCCGGATAAGCAAACCTTATGTGATCCCCACAGTCCCACACAAGCCATGGCAAATCAAGCCAATTCTGATTCCCTGAACTGTTTGGGAGCCCTTTCTGGAGTTGGTGTGCAAGTGCATAAGGACAGTACTTTACAAGCAGTCCACATCAAGATACTTGAGCCCAATATTTGTGGTGTTCAATACAGAGGGAAATTTTTTGAGGATTTTTCAAAATCTGCAGTGGCTCAACTCTTTTGCAATCCAGTACTTGTTATTGCCCCTGCGTGCCAACAAATTCCTGGAATATATGGAAAGGCGCGTGTGCTATGGATTGATAGATGTGATGGGTGAGTACAATCAGCAAAAGCTCCACCCTTATTTACAGCTTCTGACTGCATTCAAGACTGGATTAGGGAGGATGCAACTGACACGGCTGCTGCCAGGTGTAACCAACTTGGTGGTGGTCTACCAGGCTCAGATGAGTTGGATCCTGCGCAATGATCTTCTGGAGGGTATTCAAATATTCATCAACAACGCAGTCATCAAAGGCCCAAAGATGGATTATGGAGCTGCGGTGTTGGCAGAGGTGCCAGGGATCTCATGCTTCATCTGGGAGTACGCAGAGATGTTGGAAAAGATCTTGTTCTGGATCAAGGAGGAAGGACTCACAGTGTCTGGGAAGAATCTGGTGGTCTTGTTTTGGGCACATGGTGGCTTTTGATGGGAGCCGAATGGCAGTAAAGAAGTGGAAAAAGTGTATTGAATTGCTGACCCCATGGAAGGTGTTGCACATCCTCCAGTTCTTGGGTTTTTTTAGCTACATCCACATGTTCATCAAGGGGTTTGCAGAGGTAGCAAGCCTATTGCAAGCACTGACCAGAAAGGCCCAAAGTAGGAATGGAATGCTTGTTGTGAAAACATGTTTGCAAAGCTCAAGGAGATTGTGGGGAACAACATTGTCCTCTGGAACCTTGAATACAACTCCAGAGGAATATTCCTGGCAGTTGACTCTAGCAATTTTGGTGTGGGGGGCATCCTGATGCAATAAGAGGATGTAAAGTATTGTCTGGTTCTCTCCAAGTTGGTCACCTTCACTGGGGTGGAAATCCCATACTTGCAACAAAAGTCGGAACTGTGCAGGGTCATCAAGATTGTGTGGCTGCTCCAGCATGTTCTGAGGGGCGTATAAGCAATAGCAATATAGTTGGTAGATACATTTAATGAGGTTTATGATTGATTTGATGGATTGAAAGGATGAATATGAATTTATGAATGGAAGGGAAATACAACTGAGTAGAGGGTTTCTTTGATAGAAAAGATCTCCCTCACCAATATGACTACATACAAGTTAAGGGTGAAGGAAATGAAAAACGCTTTTCTCCTTGGCTTCTTTGTTTTCCCATGGAGTCAAATGAACATGAAATTTTCATTTGCTCTGATAGTCCTTGCTATTCTTATCTGTATAGGAAATTTCAGGATTCGATGAATAGACATTCCTTTTAATTGTTTCTTTATACATTTCATACTTTATTTTCTTTTCTTCATTAGTATGATGTACCTGGGTTTCTGGTCTTTCTTGAGATTTTTTGGAACACACTTCCCAGAAACTCAATCCTTTACAACTTTATTATTAATCAACATATTGAGATGATTATTTTTTCCATCATGGTCCAAATTATCTTCTCTTTCAGTTGTTAATAGAATCAGTTTGTTGTAACAATCATTTTTTCCTCAACAGGTATTACAATCTCAACAGGGCATTCACTTTGAACATTTGGTGGATGCAGAGGAGCTTGCACAGATGATCAACTTTCCTGCGCTCCCAAATACTCCCATGACTAGGTGGGTAGCCTTTCTCCAGCTTTTCTCTTTCAGTGTGGTTCATGTTCCATGGAAGGCTTTCATGATGCCAGGAGCATTTTTGCAGTATCCTTGGCAGGACACATTTGAAGGGGCAGAGCCTCTCCACATGGAAGTCCCAGTCATCAGGGTAAGAGTGGTAGAGGTGGGTGTTTGGCTCCCGCTGAATCAGTCTGGGAATTACAAGATCTTGTGTTCCTATTTGAAAGATCTGGGATTCCCCAAAGGTACAAAAAGCGCATTAATTTGTTGGACAAGGCTGCGCAAGGGGAATTTTCATGTGCAGGAAGGTTAGTTGTGGTGGCAGAGTGCCCCCATGACCCTTGGGGTTGCAACATCTAGCACAGATCAGGAAGTGATCCTGAGGTGTTTTCACAACAACCTTTGTCACCGGGGCAATATTGAGACGTGGAGGAGGGTGAATAAAAGATTCTGGTAGCCAGGGGTTGTATGCGCCATTCAGGACTGGGTAAAGTTGTGCAAAGCCTGTCAGCAGTGGAGCTTGAGGTTTCCCAAGGAGGTTGGTCATCCTATGGGAGAGGATGTGTTGTTTGGGTGTTTTTACCTTGATTTGGTCTAAATTAAGGTAGGGCAGTTTGCATATTTAATTTTTGCGCCAGAAAATCTATCGGGATGGGTTGAGGCATGCTGTGGTAGACCAAACCTGTCCTTTAGCCATCAGACTCAATTTTATAGTATAAAACAAGGTCAAAACCTCAAATTAACTCAAGAAATGTATTCTAAATCAATAATAACCTATAGTCACTCAGCCAAAGTACCCCTCTATCCCACATGGATTAGAAGATATAGCCCAAGAACCCTTCAATTGTGGAAAACTCATACCCGGCCAGGTGTCACAGCTCTTTGGGAGGCATGAAGACATAACTTTAAAAATCTCAAGAACATACCAGTAACATCTTACCCTCAACACCAGAACCATACACCAACCCTTTCACCTCAGCCAGAATACAGCAAAACAGATACAGGAGGCAGAGAAACTAGTTCAGCTCCTGTCACCTCACCCAAACAAACAAGCAAATACACATACAGAAGGATGTGCAGAATTATACCAGAACATTATAGGCAGGAGGAAGTGGAACCAGTTGCAACCAGAACCAAAAATACTACCAGCACCAACCCAACCCAGCGCCACACATCAATTTATGTAGTAAGAAGCATGTGATACCAAACAACCCACCATTACAAGTACCACATGGCTAACCAGCAATACATGCAGGCAGCCAGAACCATGCAGTACCAAAAAACCTCAGAACCACACAGCAATTTTTGCAGCCAGTTGCATGTGATACCAAACAAACTACCAGTGCCAAAAACCCCCAGCACCACACATCAACTTATGTAGTCAGAAGCATGTGATACAAAACAACCTACCTGTACAAGTACCACAGGGCTACCCAGCAATACATGCAGGAAGTCAAGACCATGCAGCACCAAAAAAACCACCATTAATTCACAGAAATACATGAAGGTAGAAGCAAGTAGCACCAAAAAAACCACCAGTGAATGAACAGCAACACAGGTAGGAAGTATCAAGTAGCACCAAACCAACCACCAGTACTGCACAGGAGTATAATTTATCTGTACTTCATAGCAGTTTATGCAGGGCTGTGCATGCATGAAACCCCCTTACAAGTTTTTTCCAAACAGAAGAAATGCCTCATGTAACTGTAAAAGCTTTTTCCAACCAGAAGAAATTTCTCATGTGACTATCTCACTGTTACTCACCAGGATAGAGAGAACCTTCAGGGGAAGCCTTGAGCACCCCCTGAGGCAGTACTTTTCTATTTAAGGAAGGCCTATCTTCCCTATCCAAGTTTTATCACCACCCATCTCATGCCATCTGGCCTATTCACCCAATCACCCAACCCATCAGTGGTTATCTGTGATACCTACCCAGATAAATAGTATCAGTGAACCAATTTTAAATAAACATGAAATCAGAGATCAATTTATAAACCATCTTTAACCAATTAAACCAGCCCATCAGGTGCTCAAATAAGGGTTCTTCTTTGACCTAAATATTCAGCACCAGATTAAAGAAAAAACACCCATCAATCAATAAATAACCCTTAAAAAGAAAGAGAGCAAAAGAAAAGAAACTAACAAAATTCCCTCTACCCAGCCCCCTGTGAGTAAAACCATCCTTGGGTCCTCTCCTGAACCATTTCTTTGATAAAACCTGGAAGCCTTTAATATTGGGGTATTGGTTAAGATCAAATATATCTGATCAACTACTAACCAATAATCCAATAAATCTGGTCCATTCCTCAAAAAATCCTACCAATAAACAGTTAATGATCAATTTAGGTCTGATCTGAGACCTATTTGAAGTCTCAAAGAAACAAGCCATTAATTTAAATAAATTATTTTGCAGACTTACTTTAGTACTAGAAGGGCAGGCAATTCAAAACCACTCTTAGTATATAATAATACTCCAAAGGAGTAGAAGTAATACTAAATTTCCCTTCAAGGACTGCCAGCAAGCTATTTGTGACTTTATTTATATAATCCCACAGGATTCTCTACAGCACCCTCTGGTAAAGTTGTCAGTGGAGAAAGTCTCTCTGTTTTTGGATAAAGACTGTTTTTTGAGGTATTGGTTGCTTTGTCTGGTCAAGGTGGACAGAGGCACGGAGTTCCAAGGCTTTTTGATGCCGCTGGTGCAAATTTTGGCCATGTGATGGAGTATTACTGGGAAGGTTCTGGAATGGTCAAGTTCAGGCATCAACCCATCAAAGATGCTGTGGTGAACATGTGCGGTGAGGATGGTAGGCAGTGGAAGGAAACACTTCTGGTGGTTCTTTTTGCTGATTGGATCTCTGTGAAGCAATCAACCGGCTACTTTCTCTACAAATTGGGACATAAACCTGTGCTTCCAGTGGATTTTGGGCTGGAAATGTTCTTTGGTGTGGACTGGTGGAAGGTCAAGACCTCTGTGGAGCTTGTCAATGCCCGCTCCAGAAAACTTCTGAGGCACAACAAGAAGTTGGCAAAGGCAGCAGGAATGTTGAAGAAGACCTGGACAGTCTCAGTCCACTACTGGGAAATTTAATTTTCCCATTGCCTGGGTGATTGGCTGCAGAAGGGGGACCTGATTTTGCTATACAACCAGAGTCTGTAATCTCAGTGGGGAAAGCTCTTTGCTAACCGTTGGAACGGGCTGTTCTGCGTGGTTACCAAGTTTGAGGGTGCAAGCTACAAGCTCAAGAAGTTGGACAGGACTCCTCTTAAGAGGAAGGCCGCAGCTTTGCATGGAGAATGCTTCTTTGCGCAAGTGTCCACCTCCTTTGACAAGACAGCTGGGGACAGCTTTGGCTCTTGTGACAAAGGGGTGGCTTTTGGAGTAGATGACATGGAGGATTTGGCCTCTTTGTCTTCCAAAGGGCGTGCGCATGGTGTGCTGCTCTGGCAGAGTAGGCAATTGCATACCACTGGAGACAGCTTCTAAGCTGGGGGGGGCACTAGTGCTGGATGGTAAAAACCTGATTTGGTGAGGGGGTGTTCTAGCCAGTTCACAGCTGGGATAACTAGACACCCCAGAATATTTATTCCCTTAATTCTTGGACTGGATTGGTTTCTTGGATTGGTACTGGATTTGGTTTATAATTTTTGTAGGATTGGAGGTGTGGCGCAATTCCAGGACCTTACATGCAAGGAAAAGCCCCCCAAACAGAAGGCAGACAAGGAGTGGTTTGATGGGATGCAACAAAAAAAAAGAAAAAAACTCTTTCTCTGTTTTCTTTTATTCTGGTTTGGTTTGGTTTGGTCTGTCTTTTCTTTTATCCATCTCCTTTTATTTTTCTTCACAATAAAATGGTCATAGGTGGGCAGGTAGGTGGAGTGTATCACAGGGTAAGCTTGACTTGGTGATGGGGTGCTCTAGCCAGTTTACAGCTGGAATAACTAGAAACCCCAGAATTTTTGTTTTCTCCTGTCTCTCTTTCTCTGATTTTGTTCACTGCAAAAAAAAAAAAAGAAAAAAGAAAAAAAAAGAAACTCTTTCTCTTTTTTCTTTTGTTCTGTTTTGGTTTGGTTTGGTCTGTCTTTTCTGAAAAAGCATTGATCTGAATTTAACTTGAATTTTTTCAAAGGCAATAAAACCAGAAACTGCTCCATCATGTCAAAGAAGATACTACAAGAACTTGAACAGCTTCAAAGAAGACATGTCCTACCCAAGCAGTGGAAATGACGCAGCAGAAGAGATACTCCAATAATGAAACTAGTAAGACCTAACACACGCCTTGGATAAAGATGATATGGAATCTGAAAGTGATGACCATTAGATTGGAGAGATTTTAAGAAGGAGGGAAGAATTAGTGATGGCACCTAATTACTTGGAGACCCCTTTGACAACCTGACTTGTTCACTTGCTTCTTGATCTTGAGTGATAATTTTATGATTCAGAAGAAATTGAAAAGTGAAAGTTGGGTGGGAGAAGAAGAAGAAGACATTCAAGATTTTCACTGGCCATCTCTATATCACAAATCAGATGAGCTAGCCAGATTAATATGCATAATTCAACCAATTACCGTGCAAGTCACTTTGGGTGTTTTAGGAAAGAAAAGGATAATGAGAGAGCTCAAAGAAATAAAGAGAGAAAATCAAAAATAAATAAAATGAAAATGAAAAATAGGAAAAAAACAATCTATCTCAAATTTAACTCCAACAACCCCCCATAATTCAGTGCAATCCCAAATCAAAACACTTAGATGTCAGAAGTTCTAAACTGTGCCTACTGGACGCCTTTTTCAACAAGTTGGCAACCATGGAATCTGTGGTAATGAGGGTGATGTGAATCTTGTCGGAGTAAATTTGGTCACGCAGCCACTTGAGTTTCATTTCAATGTATTTTTTCTTTGAGTTTGAACCAAAATGCTGTAATTTGTTGACCAGACCCTTGTTGTCCACCAGAAATTTACCTGGATGTCTCACCAAGTCTTGCCATAAGTTGTTTATCACTGATTCAATCCAAATTGATTCCTGCGCTCCATTGCCCAGCGCATTTAGCTCCTCCTCCATAGCCAAAAGAGCAATATTGCACTGTTTCCTGCTCTTCCAGGTAATGGGCACGGATCTCCAAAAAATTCCGTAGCCCGCTTGTGATCTCCAAGTATGTGGATCATCTGCCCAGCTCAAGTCACTTTAGAAGCTTAAGGGCTCTTCCCCCTGCAGATGTAGCATCAAGGAAGATTCCAGAGTACCCGCAAGATATTTAAAAACATGAAATACCTCCTTCCAATTCAAAATTCCGGGATTCTTGTTAAACTGAGACAAGATCAAGGCTGCCGCTGAGATATCTGGTTGAGTCCGGCAGGCTAGATAGTTGATTAGACCGGTAAATTTCCTGAAGTTCATGCCTAGCTTCTGAAACTCAATCTGTTCATCATGAGAGGCTGGTACCAATTGAATCCCTGGTGTCATGGGGGTAAGAAGAGGTTTGGCATTTGACAGCTGTAGCTCCACAAGGGTCTTTTGAATAAGCTTTGATTGATTTAACGTGATAGAGTTGCTTTTTCAAGTGTATTCCATGCCCAGGATGGTATCTGGTGGATGTGCTGACAAACGCGGAAACTTGACTAAAAATTCTTATTCCAACCAGTCTACCTTCCAAGCTACAATTAAATTTTCTACATTGAAGAAAACAAAGAGACACAGGGCTGCGTGAATGTAGAGACAAGGATCAGCATTGGAATGAAACATTCCAATACTTTCCTGCCAGTTTGTCAGAGTTTTATACCATTTTGAAGGAGCTTGACGCAAACCGTATAGAGATTTCTTCAACTTAAGGAATTTTGAGGAGTGTGAGCTCTCCCTTGGTGTAAGAATGTATATGTCTTCTTCAAGAGGAGCAAAAAGAAGAGCGGCCTTGACATCAAATTGTCTTAGTTCAAGACCATGCTCCAAGCCGCACAATAGGAGAAGAAGGAGTGTTGTGAATTTCCTGGTTGGGGTGTATGTCTCATCAAAATCTATCCCTGGAGTTTGAAGGTTTCCCATAATGCAGAGTCAAGAATTACACTTTTCTGGAAAAAGAACTGTAGCTGGCTTGACTCTATCTACCCACATGGTCCTAAGAAAATGAGCTTGTTGGATTTCAGAGTCTTCCCAAACCTCCTGTGATTCTATTTTGTCCAACTCAACCTTCCTTTCAATCTTCCATTTGCTTCCCTTATCCACAAATGAACCATATGAATATTTCTGAGGCTTGATAGATGCCATTTGTATGCATAAATTGTAGTTGACAGGAGCTGGTGTGTGTGTTGCCTCAGCTTTGGTGGATACTTCTACAGACATCTGAGTCAAATTGGGATTGTCCATAGAAGAGACTTCATTCTTGTTTTTGAGTTGTGAGACAGGCAAGTTGGGGTTGCTTCCCAATTTGGTTCTCAAAGCGCTTGAAGTAACCAGATCATTGCACCAATTCCAAACATCAATGTCAGTTTCACTGGATAACCTCTGGATGTTTGTATCAAAGTCAAGCAAAGTGATGTGCTTTGTGTCAATTATCTTGTGATTGGTAGTGATAACTTTATATGGCAGTAATTGATCATCATACCTGATAAGCCTTCTACAGAGACCTCAAGGTTCCAATTTTGAGAATGGTGCTCCGTCCTTATAAATGTAATTTAACGCATTGCCTATGGGATGAAGGTAATTTACGTTCAGTTTCCTTCCTTTGAAAAGCTCATGCAGGGATTTTTTTGATTTATGCAAAGGTATTTGATTCAGTGCCAGAGCACACGGTTTGAAAACTATATGCCAGAGATTTTTATTCAGATGTGAATCATAGAGAAAAGTTTGAAGAGATTCAAGGATAAGTCAATTAAAAATTTCTGCCAGTATGTTTTGTTGCGGTAAATGGACATTGGAGAAGGTCTGCCTTGTGTTATTCTCAAGGCATTACTTTGAGAGAGTTAAATTACAGAATTCTGTGCCTCAATCAGAGTGCAAGATCATAGGGCTATAACTGAACTTTTTTGAGTTGACATTGATGAGAAAAGGTAGAACACTTGCCACATTGCTCTTGCTTTTGATTGGAACCACGATGAAAAATCTAGTACAGCTTTCAACTACCGTTAGAAAGTAAGCATCCCCATTTGTACTCTGAGGATAGATAGGCCCAACCAGATTGCAATGCAATTCTTGAAAAGGTCTTTCAGCAAAAAAATGCTTGTTTTTGATAGGGGTTCCTTGAAATTTTACTGATTGGGCAAGCCTCACATGTCAAGCTTCTCTTTATGGGAATGCCTAGTTTTTGAAGTATCCTACTGTAACTTGCATGTCCCAGAGACTTGTGAATGATTTAATCATGAGTGAGATAAGATATTTCATTGACTTTAGCATCATCAAAATGAAAAAAAGGGATATTACACTCATAAGTCCCAGTTTTCTTCCAGTTCTCTTTCCAAATGATAGAATCATTTGCTCTGAAGTTTTCATCAAAGCCATCTAGTACAAGAGAACGCATAGACAGTAGGTTTTCAGTTGATTGCAGCAAGTAAAACACATCTGACAGAAGAATTTCTCAACCTTCAGCATCCAGCATTTTAACATTTCGGCCCTGTTGTACTTGAGAGAATTCTTTCCTGAACTTGTCAAAATCTAACCAGTTAATGATTGTTCTAGGTGAGAGAATGTCAGCTTGCTACTATTGCAGAGCAAGCTGCAAAAGTAACTAAAATAACATAAAAATAATAATAATACAACTAACCTAAGAAGGAGTAGGAAAACCATAAATATTATTACAGAAATGGATTCCCCACCCAAAATTAGGTAGGGTCACTCACTGACCACACCCTTGAAATCCAACTCCTTATATTTTTAAATAATTAAGGAAAAAAGAACCAAAATACTACAGCTCCAGTATTGAGATTTTTGGCCAATCAAATATTTCACACACATTGTCACGTATTGGTTTCACACCTAAAATTCAGTCAGAATTGAGGTGTTGTGTATATTTTAGGAGTTACGGGCAGAAATGTGTTTTGTCACAATTCCTGCAGGCAGCCGCGGCAGCCAAAGCACCTGCGCAGCTGAGATACAGCCGTTTCAACCCGTCGAGGTTGTGTACGCAGCCCTGGGCCTCTGACAAGTACGCAGCCGCAAGACTACGGGCTGACATAGTGACAGGCGGCCCAGGTACCGCGTAAACAGGCTACAACATACACGGGAACTTGTTACATATGTAATGAAGGTTCCCGTGGATAGTAGACTGTCTAAATATACATAATATTATATAAAAATACATAAATAATCCTCACACGTATTTTTTATTTAATATAATGCAAAGTACCAAGAATGTTGAAAATAAGACAATGACAGCTTCAAAAAATCTATTAAAATACTTTAATATACTTTTATGAGAATTGCTATACATCAATATTTTTTTGACATACTAAGAAAGATAATGATGTAATTATATTACAAGAATTTTCATGACTTATATTTTTAAGTAATTATCTTAACAAATCAACTGGAACTCCTAGATAAAGAGTGAAAACAATATTACAACCTTTTACTCCAGTTATATGATACATAATGAGAAATTACCTGACATCAAAATGTCCGTAGAGATGTCTAATAATATAATTATTATATTACAGGGAACATATACTAAGGATAATTAATTAAATAATACATAAATAGGACAGATTAGTGTTATTCACACATCCTAATGTCCATTATAAGGTAGAATCATTCCCATACCCTAAGGAATTAGATGCTACCCGGGCTATAGCACCAAGGGCACATGACAGGCTACCCCTGGTTACCCTGCTAGCCTTAGTGTCCGTCCCTTTGAGCACCTACAACCCTCAGAAGGACCATATTGGGACTCCAAAAAACTATAAATACAGAGCTCTTTTGAGGATGTTGTTGGGCAGAGACACAGTAATATTCATATCCAGACGCCGTGCCAAGGTAATCAAATACTTATAATAGATAATTAAGTGATTTATGGCAATGTCTGATCAGTAATATCCATCTTCAAACCTCTTTTTATCAAATAGAACTGCTGAACAACCTTATAACCCCAGTATACAGGTTTACCCCATCAGTACACATCCCAAACAGATACCCAAAAGATTTAATAATATACCAGTGAGTCTTATTATCCTTTCTCTGTCGTGGTAGCTTGGCTGAAAGGCCCTACCACTCCATTGTGTATTTTATATACATATTATCTTTGGGTATAATAATCTTTAAACTAAAGAACCCAAAGTAACCAGGACTACGTGTTTTCATACTGAAATACCTGAAGAGAGGTGTTAAAGATCCCCAATATAATTTTGGCCCCTCTATAAATATTTAATAATCAAATCTTGATTCAAAACAATAAACAATAACCAAACCATTTAACCTTGCAATAAGCTTAATCCAAGTATTCTACATGTTTTTGCTGCAGTTATTAAATAATATATTTATTATTTACTCTATCACCTCTGGTAGCTAAAGGATAGCAAGGGTCTTGGCATCCAGGAGGCTGACAGAAAAGTGCTTAGATTCAGAAACAATGTGCCTTGAGGGACCTGAATCCACTACAAACGTGTTTGGAAGAAACAGAGAGCTTTTATGAAATGAGCTGACTGAGGTGATTTCATTGGACTCAGAGACTCCAGTCTTCTTCTTTCTTGGAAAGGTGGGTCTGAGATGAGTGTACAATTTCCAACATCTGCCCTCTGGATGAGTGGCTTTTGGATTATGCCATTTTTCATCACATGCCTTCACATTGTAGCTGAGAAACAAGATGAAGGTTGTGTTCTCCTTGATCTTATTGTTATCTGAATCTCTACTCAAGAATGTGTTGTTTTTGAACATTTGGAGATGATTGAGTACCTCTTCAGGGGTAATCTTCTTGTCTGAGTGTGTTATTTGCTGAAATATGGTGTCCATGGTTGAGGGAAGTTTTTCCAGGATTAAGTAGGCAATAATATTGGTTGGTAGATCTATTCCTACATCATGCAATCGCAAAATAGAGTTTTTTGTATTGGTGATGAAGCCAGGAATTTCTGATTGGGAAAAAGGGGCTTGAAGAAACTCTTTGAACACCCTGGCGCGATTAGAGGCATCATTAGAGGCAAAATACTTGTTTATTATCTTCCCGCATTTGATGTGTGTCTTTCTCATTTTCTGCGGTAATTATGTTGGCCTGTATAGTTGTATTGAGCTTGGAGGTAAGTATTGTTCTGATTCTTACGTTCTCCATATGACTGAGTCCAATTGGATTTCCATTGGCATTGTTCCTTTTCTTTGTGAGTTTATTGTACAAATCCTCTTGTAAATCCATCATGTTTACAACTCAATTAAGCCAAATCAAAAAATTATTTGAAGTAAGTAATTTAATTCCCTCAATGGCCATCTTGAGAATATTTGCAGTTAAGGAGTTGGTCATCTTGGTTTCTGGTTCTTTCAATCAAGTGAGGTTGAGGCGCTTCAGTTTTTAATTGTGAAAGGGCATTGATCTGAATTTAAATTGAATTTGTTCAAAGGAAATAGAACCAGAAACTGCTCCATCATGTCAGAGAAGAGAATACAAGAAGTTGAAAATATTCAAAGAAGAAATTTCCTACCCAAGCAGTGGAAATGACACAGCAGAAGAGATACTCCAATAATGAAAATATTAAGACCTAACACAGGCCTTGGATAAAGATGATATGGAATCTGAAAGTGATGATCATTAGATTGGATAGATTTTAAGAAGGAGGGAAGAATTAGTGATTGCACCAAATTACTTGGAGACCTCTTTGACAACCTGACTTTTTCACTTGCTTCTTGATCTTGAGTGATAATTTTATGATTCAGAAAAAATTGAAAAGTGAAAGTTGGGTGGGAGAAGAAGAAGAAGAAGACTTTCAACATTTTCACTGGCCATCTCTTTATCAGAAATCAGATGAGCTAGCCAGATGAATATGCATAATTCAACTGATTCCCGTGCAAGTCACTTTAGATGTTTTAGGATAGAAAATGATAATGAGAGAGCTCAAAGAAATAAAGAAAGAAAATCAAAAATAAATAAAAATGAAAATGAAAAATAGGAAAAAAACAATCTATCTCAAATTTAACTCCAAAATTTTCTTTTATCAGTATCCTTTCATTTTTCTTTAAAATACAATGGGTGCCGATGGGGGGGGTAGGTGGATTGTATTGCAGGGTAAGCTTGACTTGGTGAGGGGGTGCTATAGATGGTTCACAGCTGGAATAACTAGACACCCCAGAATTTCTGTTTTCTGCTGTCTCTCTTTCTCCAGTTTTGCGCAAGCACTGGCCATTTGGTGCTTTTTTTGCCTTGCACGAAAGTTATGGTGAACTGTGTGGCGGTTTTTCTGGGGTGGTCCAAGTACCTCTCCGGAAAGATTGGAAAAATGGGCGTGCAAGGACTAACAAAGGCACAGTGGACCTAAAAGGCTTCCTTGCGTCTGGGAAATTGAGCGCAAAGCTGATTTCAAGCCAAATTTTTTCCAGATTCTTTTTCTCACTCTCTCATAGCTCATGTTTTCTCTCACAGGGCCACTGGCTTAGGGCTTGAGGCCACTCTCACAGGTTCACTCAACTCATGAAGGAACAAGCATGCAAATTTTTATTTCCCAAGGATTCAAGGAGAGGTGTGGATACAAAGCAAAACAAAGGGAGAAGTGGGAAAAGGGGGAAGGGGGGCAATGCACCTAAGCCATCTTCATCATTTCCACCATCTGTGACTGCAACACCACCAGTAGGGCCCAAAATGTTGCCAGGAGCTTGTGTTGGGCTCCCAAGGATTGGGCACTGGGAGTCAAAAGGAAATCACAAAGAATTGCAGTCAACCAGTCTGAATATTCCTTGAAGCTTGTTGCCAGGAGAGCCATAACAATTGGAATGTCTGGGATCTTGGGCTGGAGATGATGGAGAGGCCACAGGTGGTGGCAAGGAAAAGATCACCACTGGTCACAGAGCGCGTGCCTTGGGTTTTGACAAGGATCTCAGAGCTGGTGAGGGTGAAGGAGGAGGTTCTGGACCTGCAGGCAGAGGAGGTGGAGGGGCTGGATCAGGGGCAGAGGTGTGGTGCCAAAAGATTTCCTTGGATCGCAGGTGCTTTGCCAGACGGTTGACGCACACACAGTTGGCCAAGAATCAAAGCACCGCCTTCCACTCTGTGGTGGTTGCAAAGTCCTCCTTTTGCAGCAGGCTAGCACAACAGAGGGGTGAGGCAGAGTCACAGCTCTTGCATGAGGTCAGAGGCAGTTTAGCTCAAGGACAGCGGAATGATGGGGAGCCAGATGTAGTCCACAACTGCTCCAAGATTGATTCATCACTGGAAACTAAAAACAAGTCATGGCAGGCCCTCTTGGGTAGGAGAGGGTTGGGTGCAGGAAAAGCACAGGGAACATTATTTCTGAGGGAGCAGCAAAGTTGGCCACAACAGCAGGCAATGCATGTGCAGCAGCTGGGGATCAAACAACATTTGTACCTGGTACGGGCAAAGAAGCTGCATGGGTTCATCTTGGAGGGAGTGAAGGGAGAGGGGTTCTTTATGAAAGATTGAGCGGTGGTGGTGAGGTGGAAGCATGGGGATACAGTCAAGGCAGTGATGGGAAGACCTCTGGGGACATAACTCTAGTTGGGGGGGATGTGATGGCATTTTATAGACATGGATTGGTAATTGGTTGCAGCCTGTGGGCTCAGCAATTTTTGCAGTGTGCTCAGTAATGAGACCAAGATGGCTCAGCATGTGGGAGCACTGCGGGCTCAGAAGAAACTGCTGCATTTGAAGTTGGCTCAGCATCAGGTATTGGGGACCAAGACATGGCTACAGAAGGTGCATTGGGTGGTCACGGTAAGCATGGGGGGCTTTAAGTATGGCACGGAGGGCATCATGAGAAGGACAAACTGCATGGACGCAGAGGCAACGGGAAAAGGGGGATTTGGGTGGCTATGGACAGACATGGGGGGCTCCAAGTAGGGCGCAGCACGCACCATGAGAAGGACAAACCGGATGGATTTAGAGTCCCAAGTATGGGGTGGGAGGATGGGGTTGGGTTAGGGTTTCTGTTTGCTGTTGGATTGTATTTTGTGCTTTTACTTAGGTTAGGGTGTGGGGGAAGGGTAAAATATCCCCCCCCCCACCATTGTGCTGAGGGGAGGGGTATCTCATGGAATACTAATACCAAAGGAAGGGAGGAAGGAAGGAATACATCTCTTTCCTCTCTCTCTCTTCTAAGGGAACATCCTCATCCTTACAGACGCTAGCAAAACTAAATTCCAAACTCAAAGGAAACTTTTGGGGAGTTCCACTCCCTAGTTTCCACATCAGAGGTGAGTGAAATTCCAACATGCCCCCTGAACTTGCAGCCAATCAACAAGAGATCAAAGATGTAGGTCTGGATACTTCTGTTGGAGGTATTCTAGTGTTTCTTCATCCTCTGGAGTGTAACTAGTGAGATGTGCAGAATGACCTTTGGTTGAGGAGCCAGGGTTCTTGTTGTGTTGCTTATTGGGGTATTTCATGTAGCAATTGTCTTTAGTATGTCCACTTCTAAGGCAGTGAGTACACATGCAAAATCCTTGCTTTCAGTGAGACCACAAGATCTGTGGATTGGTTGAGCAAGAGAGGAATGCTTACACATGGTTCAATGGCCTCTTGCTGTTGTCCAGCTGATTTTGGACAGCAAAGTCCTCTAGTTTCTTCAGGACTTGATCAAAGGGGATAGTCTCAAAGTTCATGGCAATGTTGGTCTTGAAGGGATGAAATTCTTGAGGCAGATTTTTGGGCATCAAAATATTCTTTACTTGATTGTCAAGAGTGAGGGGCCAGAGGATGATTTTCTGTTTTGTCACCCAAAAGAGCAGAAGAAATGTGGAAAACAAGAGATAATTGATTGAGAGAAAATTGTAGGCTAAGAAGACTTTGGGACTCAGGTGCTGTACAATTTTGGCATAGGTGTCTTCATTGAGCTTGACAAAAAATTGGGTGTTGTCTTTGTCCTTATTGGGATCAGGACATATATGGCACTAGTGACAATGTTTAGGGCTTTGATCTTGTGAAGCTTTTCCTTGATCAGGATAAGCCACAAGGTGTTGTTGTTGTTGTTGAGAATGAACTTGGAATTGCAGGCACAAACAAATTTTTTTGAGAGACATAGTTGGGAAGGATGGTTGATTTAGATTGAAGTTGGCTTGGGTTTGAAGGTTAATTAATTGTGTTGAAGTTAGGGGCAGAGAGCCTGAATTGTTGGTGAGAGGTAACATAGGCTTGGGAGGTCTTAAGTGCCATCAAGCTAGTTCTCCAGGTGGGGCTCAAGTGCCATCTGGATGACCAATGGTCTAAGAATTGATGTTTTTTTATTAACTCATGGTGTCTAGTTGATGTATATAGAGACTAGTTACAACTTGCGTAACATGTGGATCTGCAAACTTGAGGTGATGAATAAAAGAATTGAATGAAGGAAATTGCTTGCAACACTTGGAAAGGAATGAGGAGAAGGGAGGAGATCGGAGGTCAGTGAAATTCCAACAGGATCACTTACTAGTTCAAGATCCATACTTATTCTTGATGAATTGACCAATATTCAAGGACCAAGGGTGCTGGAAGTTGGTAGTGGGGCAGACTGAAAGGTTTAGTGATAAATTGGGAAGAGAGATTCAAGAGTTTTGGGTCTAAAATTCAATCAGAAGTTGGTCCAAGATCACCTACTTATTTTCTATAAGGGTTTGATGGCTGAGGATAAAAATATCTGATGCTATCATGACTTTTGATGACTGGAATGAATGATCTAGAGATGGCTGAGGGAAGGACCTTTATTTATAATTTTTGGTCCCACTCATGGTACAGGTCTCTTACCAGCCAAAGGAGGGTGGCCCAGGCAGCTAGTGCTGAGGCCAAGGAGTCAGTCATCCATGGGTTTGTTTAGACCAGGTTCATCAAGAACCAGGTTCATCAAGAACCAGCTTCATCAAGAACCCAACAACCAGCTTCATCAAGAACCCAACAACCATCCTGATCAAGAACCCAACAACCACCCTGATCAAGAACCATCCTCATCTCCATCATGTCCAACTCACCATCGATCGAATCACCACTCAAGAGATACTCCTCATCCAACACCCATCTCTTCCATCTCAACACTCCAACTCCCATCGACTCATCATCAACTACTTCCAATCAGTTCAAATCGAGAACTAGAACCTCTTCTTCCTCAGAACCAAGACCATTCAACTTTCAATCCATCTTTGACTCAATCGAACCCCAACCTCAACCACCCACACCCTTCAACCCTAATCATCTGTCCACCAAATCAGTTCACTTCAACTCACTCTCATCTCCCATCCTACCCAAGAGACTCTTCGATCCAAACCATCTTCATCCATCCTCATCATCCACCTCATCGGTTCTCGATCATTCGCCACTCTACAACCGAACCGGATTCGAACAACTCAACCATCCTTCGATCACCGATACGAATCACGTCGAGATGAAATCGATGAATACGATCCTATCTAACCTCAAACCTACCACGAGTTATGCAAACGATCCAATCAATTCATCCATCCTCACCCATTTACCCCTTCATTGGAACCTACAAGATTCAATCGATCAAAACAAGCAACAACAACAACAGCTCATCAAGAATTATCAATCCACCAGCTTCAACCATTTCTCAAAATCTTCCTCCATCAACCCCATCCATACCACTCATCCTTCGACACCCAAAACTATACATCAAACGCCTCAAATCCCTCAGAATAGATCGACCCCCGTCAGATCATCATCTCAACCCTATTCGCCATCCAACGAACCTCAACAAACTCCATCCAAACAACTCAACTCCAATCCAACCCATCCATCCTCTAAGATCCCTATCAGCTTAAATCCTACGCTTCATTCAACAGGCGTCAAGTTGGGTCAGAAACGGCTCATGGAACGAATCCGTATCAATCTGATCTCCCTCCTGATCGTTTGGTTGGTCACCTCGACCAAAGTCTACAAGTAAAAAAAAAAAGTTTTCATTCATCCATTCCTCTTGCTCCCTCGGACGGTGGCCTGGGCCATGCTTGTTGATGAATCTGATCACCTTCTCCGCTCTCGTTTATCACCCCAGCGAGATCATCTCGGCCATTACCAATCGGATACCCATCTTGACGTTCCCACTTCAATTCATAGGTAATTCATCTTCCTTATTTCAATCATCAACCGATGAAGAGAGAAAAAAAAAAAAACCCCTGAACCGATTCTCATGCAGCTCAGCCAATCAAACTCATTGTTTGCTAACCACCACCTCGATCAAACACCCCCTCACGTTGATTCAGAGTGGGCTTTGTTAGTTGTTATCATCGTAAACTTGATCGAAGGTTACTACAGGTTGAAGACTCAAGTCCCCATCACTCATGTCGATTTACCCTTAACCCCTCAACAAATTCGAACCGGTGGTAGTGGCCCGAAACCTTCCAATCCTCATCGTAACAGTACACTCTCATCTTCAACCAGGATCAATGACCCTACTCAGGTTAGTCGATCGGTTCTTGGTGCGATCGGATTCTTTCGTCCTTGACCCCATGCTGACCTTGCTTCTGTTGGTGCTTTGCTCTCCGTGTTGATGTATACATACTCTCGCGTTGGTTTTCTCAAGGAAACCATGTCAAGCTGGTCACCTTTCCATCAACGCCCACAAAATCAATCATCCATACCTGACGATCTGAACAACAAGGTTGATGGTGATCAGTCAATTTTTAGAAGATCTATGGGCCCAGGCTCGAGTTATCTAAGTCAAGATCCGTTAGTGAATCCATTAAGCAGGAGTACCACCCATCTATTCAAACGTTCGGTTCTGAAAAATAGTAACCGACTCTCAACGGATGGGAACCATTCACCAGCTCAATCACCCTCGAACCATCATCCTTACCACCAGCTGATCAATCCTTTAAGTTCATCCTATCCCTCCACGTTCATCTCATCTCACCACCCACCTCTTCGTTCGCACAATCCTCTGTTAGACGCCTCCCCCCTCCTGCGCGGTTCTCTATCCTCTTCCATATCTAAATCCGTCCGAAAAGTCTCCAACCAGAGCAGTCTCCAAAAGCTTTTGGACGAAACGTTATCCTCTTAGAGATTTTCCCCCGGAACATACCCGCCCCTTCCTTGGTGGGTGCTACCAACTACCCCCCATGGATTCAATCTGGGCAAAGGAGGGGGAGCATAGTCGAAGAGAATGGCATCGATTCGGCTCGGTGGTCCCATCTCTGACCTTTCAACTGGATCCTACTTGGTCTTTATATATATATATATATACATATACATGTAGATATTTAATTGTATCGGATGAGTTATTGAGAACGACAAAAAAGAGTTGATTCATGAACGAAACTTGAATATCAGAGCCACCTCTCATGCCATATGAACGTGAGCCACATCCAAGGCTGAGAGGAATCAAGGTTTGCTTCCAAATGATAGCCAGCCTGATTCGACCGGATAGAGAAGTAGAGGATCAGAAACATCTGTGAAACAAAAAGAGAGAAAGACGGTTCGACACGTGTAAGTCCAGGAGAACGAGAGCGAGGGGCGGGGGGGGGGCCTTGTACGCCCAGGTACTCTCGGCCTCTCGCATCCAGGCCATGCTCATGGCTGGAAGCCGAACCGGGGCTTGACCAGGTCGGACGCCAGAGGGGGGGCAGGCCATAGAGGCTGGGTCGAAGGATCAAGAGTCGAGACCTTGACGCTCTTCTTCCCTCTTCCTCACCCGAGAACTAAACCCAACCCGGGTTGTGAAGTCAAACTCGTGGGAAACGGACTGGTAGCTGATTCTAGAGGTTCACGATGGGGGTTTTTTTTTTTTCTTTTCTTTTCTTTTCTTTTCTTTTCTTTTCTTTTCTTTTCTTTTCTTTTTTTTTTTTTTGTTTTAATTTATTGTTATTCTTGAAGGGTAGGGAGAGTGTGTGAGTATGGAGGGTATGTATGTGCAGTACGTAGACCTTGTAGTGGCCCTCGTGAGATTGTTGGTGGGCATGATGGTGGGGCGGGCCTGTTGGGGGAGTAACATCTCTTACCCCATACTCTCTCACCATGTCACGATCCCGCACCCTATGTACATAGATATATAAACACTTCCCCCTTCGGATGGCAATACTGTCATGGTTTTACCACGGTAAACACATAATCTCTCACCGAACCGAGCAATGCATACTCAAACACATACATATATAAACAGACCAACGAACAAGCAATGCAAAGAACCATGGTGAAAGGGACAAACTAACTTAACAGGTTATGAGCCCTCTAGCGCACCTTTTTCAACTCATTCTCAAACGCGTATCCTGAAATACTGAAATCGTCTTGCTACTGTGCTACCCTTTCAGCTATTTTTTTTTCGAAAAGCTACAGCCATTTCTCAAATTTGCCGGGCATCAGGCGTGGAACGGAGAGTACTTCCGTGATCTGTGTCTCCTCATCAATCCTACATCTTGCTAAGCATCTCTAAAACCGCCATGTGTACTGGCGTGCATCCTAAGGCAGTCAACTATTTGCATATTCCGTCAAACACCAAACATACTATTACACCTATCCCTACACACCCTTTCATTTCTTTACCTCATACCTTGTCTCTCAGAAGTAGGAGCTTGAATTTCTTCTCGCATCGGATCAGGACTGGCCCCCTGATTCTACATTGGCCGTGACGACGGCCGGTTGGTGCGCTTGGATATCCAAGTTCCCGTTTCCCCTATCCTTCCCCCGTCCTTTTTGAACTTCTTGACCCCTTTTTTTTCTTTTCTTCGCTCTTTCTTTGCCGTTGTTGTCACCACAATTCCCTCGCCATCCTCCCTTCCCATTCCATACCACACCAACGTATGTCTTCTCCACACGACCCCCAGATTGGCCCACCAAAAGACAAACACCGGGCAAGGCGCGTTTCATCCTCCACCAGACTCACCCCTGCCCCGGTTGCAGCTACATCCGACATGCTCACCAAACAAGCCCGACACCACACCTCCGTTGAATTCCCTCCTCACATCAACAAAGCTGCCATGCGTGCTTCACTCCTTGCCGAGTTAGACGAGCGAGAAAGAGAGCTGGAAGACCAAGCAAGAGCGCTTGACGAACGCATACTATACAAAGAGAAAGTCCTGGACGAGCGCCTGTGACAAGCGACCTCATTGGCCAAAGCCAAGAAAGACAAACCCCCCCAACGGCCGACCAAGATGGAAGCCCGGAACGCGGCCACAACCTCCAACTCCATCATCTTGAACATTGTCAAAGACGACCGCCTGATGATAGATGGGTCAAACTGGACGGTTTGGGTGGAAGACACGCGGGATTGCCTGAGGCTGGCAGTGGACAACCCCAACTATTTGGAGAGCCAGTCTTTTGACGATTATCACAAACGGGTTGTGAGGCCAATTGTCCTTGCCTCGGTCGCCACGCTGCTAAAGCGGATGATCCAGAAATGCGTGTCAAGCCGCGCCATGTTCCAGATGCTGAAGGATCATTTCCACACCACCAATTGGGCATCCCAGATGAAAGCGTACCGCCGCGCTTTTGCTTTCAAAGTTGACTCGGGCATGACCGCAGGTGACCTGCACCATATCAAGGACATGGTAGAAGAGCTGGAGGTGCTAGGAGTGAGGCTCACCAGCAACTCCCTGGCCGGTTTCATCCTCCAGGCTAACATTGACCCAAGTTTGGACCTCTATCGCGATTTTGAGAACCGCTTGGATCGCAAGATGGGGCGGGACGCCACAGTTCCCACTCTCCCCTTTACCAAGGTACTGGAACTGTACAAAATCTCAAAACAACACGCCTCCCTCAAACCCACACAAGACGAGACAGCCAGCGTATCAGTATTCCATTCTACTCCCTTTCCCCCAGCCACCCCTCCTACCAATGAGATGGCTGACACAACGCCAAGCCATGGCCCGGAACTCTACCTGGCGGGGCCCCCTGGCTGCTGGAACTGCGGTTCCATGGACCATGTAAAAACCAGGTGCCCCCTGCCCATATGGGACAGGCGTTGTTTGCCACCTAGGCGGGGCTCTTTGTTTCTCCCCCCGCAACGCGCCACACACCCTGGGGCTTTCTTGCAAGCCGCACGTTTCAATTCTTTCTATCCCATCATCACCCCCCCTAACATGACTGCTACCTACCCCGCCATGCACCAGTCCGTGTACCCCCAGGCCACGTACACGGGGCCTCAACAGGGACCATTTCACAGTACGCAAAACTCGCCTGCTACCCCCCCTGCCGCACCGAATCGGCCAGACGACCTCTATCGCCCATGCTATTTTGCCGGGGGTGGTTCCTCCACTGCTAGCAGCTCATACGGGGGCAGCACTGGGACAGGCTACTCACGTGTGCTGAAGCCCCCCATGGCCAGAGCATTTGAGGTGCCACCAGATGGGGGGGACCCCGGATGCATCGAGCTGAATTCCGTTGATGCCAGCGAAGCCATGCTGTATCCCATTGTCGATAGCAGCGCCTCGCACCACGTCACAGGAGACCGTACGCTACTATTTAACTTTAGAGAGATTCCTCCGTTGGCTTTGAGGGTGGCGACTGACGGTTGCAATGCCTCCATTACAGGGATTGGATCACTGCTGTTTCCCTTGCCCAAAGGTGGAGACGTTGTCGTGCCGGATGTCTTGTATTGTAAGGCTGCCCGTGGTACCCTCATCTCCTTGGCCGCGTTCAGGCGTGCTAACATCTTCTTCTCTTACGACCAGATCAATGATTCTTTTGTCATCAGCCACTGTTCCGGGAGGACCCTTTTCATATGCCCGCTCACCCGAGGACAGCAACAGTGGATCATGCCTGCCCCCTATTGTTGCTTACCCCGGCACTGTGTCAAAGTCGCTCATGCCAAAACACTAGCCAAGCCTCCTATGGTCAGTCAACCGGTCAACCCTATCCTCGAGACCCCGCGGCACGATACACACCTGTCCCATGACGAGAGAACGCTGCTTTACTGGCACAGGGTGTTTGGCCACTGTGGTATCCGCCAAATACGACGCCTGCTGAAAGGACAGGGCTATGCTTCCCTCCCGGCAAAGCTGCCGTCCGGTTTTGTACATTGCCCTTCTTGTAAAATAGCTAAGAGCGCGAAATCATGTGAATTACAAAGTTCGCAGAGGGTTTTTGAGCCACTCGGCGCTTTGGCGGTCGACCTTATGGGACCTTTTGAGGTGCCCGCCATTGATAATTCACTCTACCTATTGACTATGTATGACTTGGCGACGGGCTTTAGCCAAGTAGTGCCTCTCAAATCTAAGGGGGAGGCCGCGGCTCAGATCATGAGCACCATAAAGCGCCTGGAAAATCAGACAAGGAAAGCTGTTAAATACTACGAGCTGACAACGGAGGGGAGTTTACCTCCAAGGCTCTGTCAGAGTTCGCAGCCGGAAGAGGCATGGTCATTGAGCGTAGCTTGCCCTACCACCACCATCAAAATGGAGCTGCCAAGCGACATAATCGCTCGTTGGCGGATACTGCCCAAACACTGTTGGTGGACAGTCAGCTAGGCAAGCATTTTTGGATCCTTGCCTTCCTGTGGGCCTCCCACAACCTCAACCGGCTACCGAATGTGCACACCAATGACAAGACCCCATTTGAACTCGTGTTCGGAGTTAGGCCAGCGATGGACCGCCTGCGTGTCTTTGGTGACACAGCCTACGTACATGTCCCCCCGGAGAAGAGGTCTAAACTTGACCCGCGGGCTATTGCTGCCAAGGTTGTTGCACACCTACCTTTCAGCAAAGGGTGGCTATTTTACATCCCCGCCACGGGTACATTCACCTCATCCGCCTGGGCGGATTTTTTGACAAAGGAGCCACAAGGCCGGACCCCTAATGAGGCCGGTGCTTTTGCCCTGCAATTGGGTTCCTTTGAGAACAAAGAGGCTTTCAAACAAGAAGAGGCCTTGGTCGATACCGTCACAAAGCGGCACCCAGTTCCCAAATCTTACTGGGAGGCCGTGAACGGTGAAGACGGCCTGGCTTGGGTACCTGTCTTTAACAAGGAGATCAATAATCTTTTCCGGAGAAGGGTCTGGGTTTCCAAACCCCTGCCCCCAGGGAGGACGGCCATGCCAATGCGGTGGGTAATCACCAAGAAGGACCGCGCCGATGGCTCTGCAATCCAAAGGAAGGCACGGTGTTTCGCCATGGGGAACAAGCAGGAGGCGGGGGTTGACTACGGCGACACGTTCGCGCCCACGGCAACCTTTGCATCCCTGCGCGTCATCTTGACTCTAGCGGCAAAGATGAAATGGCCTGTTCACACATTTGATTTTGTAGCTGCCTACTTGAATGCCCCCATTGATGCCGAGATTTGGGTGCAACCACCCCCAGGCATGAAGGTGGCTCCAGGCCACGCACTGCGTCTGCTAAAGTCCTTGTACGGCACAAAGCAGGCAGGAAGGTTTTGGTGGCAATACCTCAAAGGAGTGCTCTCATCCCTGGGCTACCTTGCCAGTCTTTACAACGCAAGCCTGTACTTGCTGCAGGATCCCACCGCGCGGGGTCTCATATGGATCCACGTTGATGATGGTTTCATCACAGGATCCTCCAAGGCCGTGATCAGACGTCTGGAGAAGGACTTTGGCGGATGCCTCGAGGTCAAATGGGATCATGCGCTGACCTCAGTTGTGGGCATCAACGTGACACGCAGCAAAGCAGGTTTTTCCTTACATCAGGAGAAATTGTTGCGGAAAGTGGCTGGGGAGTTCTGGGACGGTGCCTCCCGCGCGTCAACGCCTCTTCTGTTGACATTCGAGCCCGTTGCGGACCCCAACGGCGACTCGTCAACAAGCCGGGAGTTCCTGCAAATAGTCATGACACTGAGCTACCTTGCGGTGGGGACCCAACCAGACATTGCTTACGCGGTGAACTGCCTGTCCCGCTACGCCTCCTGCCCTGGTACGGACCACTGGAGGGCGTTACACCACCTGGTCAACTACGTGGTCGCTTCCCGCGAGAAGCGTCTTTGCCTTTTCCCAACAGGGACCGGGGAGCATCTACAGTGCTTTGTGGACGCGTCATGGGGGGGAGTATTTGAAGTCTACGTACGGAGTGGTAATTCTTTTTCAGGGATGCCCAATTTTCTGGACCAGTCAGAGGCTCGCAACGGTGGCCTCTTCAACATGTCACGCCAAACTGATGGCGCTAGGAATTGGGACAAGGCACGCAAAATGGATACAGCACCTACTCAAGGACATGACTGGAGAGTCTTACGTCATTCATCTGAAATGCGATAACCAGTCCACCATTCACGTCAGCACAGATGACAGCTCAAACAAGCGGAGCCGACACGTCGAACGGGAGTTTTTTGTTGCAAACGAGGCTATCTACAACAAGGAGGCCAAGATTGACTGGGTACCGTCAATGGAGCAAAAGGTCAACATCCTGACAAAGAACGTACCGGCCAGGCTCTTCTGTCACCTTGCGGATACAATCCTCGGAGGGTAACCCTTCCTATTGCCGCCCCCCTGTCTCTTGCTAAACGTTTCACCACGCTCCTTTCGACCAGACACTCTTTGTAAATAGGGGGTGCATCGGCTCGGTGAGGGGGGGGTGTCATGGTTTTACCACAGTAAACACATAATCTCTCACCGAACCAAGCAATGCATACTCAAACACATACATATATAAACAGACCAACAAACAAGCAATGCAAAGAACCATGGTGAAAGGGACAAACTAACTTAACAAATACAACCTCGTGGAAGTTGACTTTAACCCCTCAACAGGTTATGAGCCCTTCCAATTTCTTGCGACTCATCCTCAAATCAAATCCTGAAAATCCGCCGGGGTAGCTGGCGTGTTGTTCAATAGTTAGTGTAAAGATATATGGGTTCACTTTTGCAAATTGTATAAATCCATACCCACATCTTGACACATACACTAGATTACAGACATACTTTATGGATTATGCTACTAAACCAAAATCCTCATGTATATAATCTAGATCACCCGCTGACCAGAAGGACTTTCCTCATCAGAGTTTGAGTCCAAGTTCGGCAGCGGGTGAAGCTAATATCCTGGCGTTGGTGATCTGGGCAGGTTAGTAATCCAATGATCAGAGTTTGAGTCTAAGTTTGGAAGCGGGTGAAGCTAATATCGTGGCGTCGGTGATCTGGGAAGATTCCTTAACATAATAAATATAACAGGTTAAAAGCCGGCTTGATCACTGCAGTGCTGCTGAAGATAGGATCAATCTGAGTTGATCGCTGGTAGGCTTTCCTTTGGTGAGTCCGCCGGTAGGTGGATGGAATTTTTCCGCAACATTCTGGAGGATAGTGACAATTCAGACAAGATCCAACAACGCCAGAACTCAAACAAGTCATCATTTTATTCTGTGAGAGAGGGGAGGTTTGTGCCTGAACAGAACAACATGAGTGTCCCATCTATTGAATCACTCCTGGAAGTGATTAACAACTGACAAGCGCAAGTGGAAAGGTCCGAGAGGAATCAACCACCCCATCTTGCCCCACATGGCGGCAAAACTAGCAACATGGACCCCATTACAAAGAAGTTTTTTGAGGATCCTGTTGCAGTCCACAACACTATGAATCCAAAGAAGACAATACTTTCATTTGATGGGTCTAATTACTCCCAGTGGGAGGCCGCCATCAATCGCACGCTACGCAGAGCCCTTTGACAAGATACAAGCTTTATGAATGACCCAAACGCCTTCAACCATCTGGCTTGCGACTACAAAGAATCCATCACAATCCTGATCAGGAACACCATTGACAACACATTACTGAGCATAGTGGAAGGCTGTGGTACCAAAGATGCACAATCTCTTATTGACCTACTTAAGAAGAAATGCAGTAAGACCGACCATTGTTTTAAGTTGCCAATTGTTGATTGGTTCATTAAAGCAATCAATGAAAAGTCGGGGTTGGACAACCTCTGGATTGCGGGATGGCATAAAATCATCGCTGACCTCACTAGGGTGGATGTGTCACTTGATGAATTTTATGGCCTTGTCATCCAAGCCAGCGCGTTGCCCCCCGCTGGGATAGATCTCCAGAACTTTGAATACGCTGTGAGTCAGAGCCTGGACAATTCAATCACCCCACCAACCTTTACGGAAGTCTCCACGGTCATCCAATCTTGCTCAAATAAACTTTGTACAAGAGCCACCCTGCCCGTCGGTACTCTACCATCAGATGTGGAGATGTCCGTTCAAGCGTTCAAGCACAACACCGGCAACAAGTATGTCCCACCAGCTAGACAAGGGACAGCTGGCAGCAAGAGTTGCACTCCAGGTCAAAAAAAACTGTCAATTGATAAGGCATCTCAATTCAAAGGGAGGTCACCTAACAATTCACTTCTCCGCAAGTTTGGATGTTCATGTCATTACTGCGGCAAATCAGGACATTGGTACGCCGATTGTGACGACTTCTGGGACCACGTTGGCATTGGGATTATTCCCCCCCCACCAGTCAATCATGCTGATAGGGGATCTAGATATGTACCGCCAACATGACCTGACAAAATACCGGCCTTGGGGGGACAGATCAGACAGCTTGATGTGGAAGCGGTATCAGAGGGACAAATCCTCCTTGATTCAGGTTCAACCCCCCATGTAAGTGGCACATCCAGGTTCTTCAAAGTGACTGAAAAGTTGAAGGAACCAATCAATCTGACAATGGCCGTACCTGCCAACTCTGCCACTGTACGTTACATTGGTAGATTGATGATGCCAACCAAGAGGGGGATACTGCGTGTGAATAATGTGTACTTCTGCGATGGAGTGAAGGGAGCAATATTATCCACAGGGAGATTGGTGTGCAATGGCTGGAAGCTTACCCACCAAGGGACTGACCTTGTTGTTACAGACCCCGAGGGCACTCTTTTTCCTACTTTCTTCAATAATTTCTGTTGGACCATCCCGTTGGTATGCAATCAAAACCAATCTTGTCATGCTATAAGCCAGAAACCTTCTATAGATCCATACGTTTGGCATCTACGCCTTGGCCATGCGTCCAAACCAATAGTGAAATCTTTTATAGAGTTGCATTTTGAGAAACAACCCCGAGGGACCTGGAAGTCCTACTTCTGTGAGAGATGCGCACTATCAAAATCTATAGACCGCAAATCACTGGGGGCGGACTCACAAATACCTTGTCATGAACCACTTCAACTATGCGTGATGGATGTGATAGGACCTTTTGAGAAGTATTTGAACGGGGAGAGGTTTTGGCTGACACTCCAAGACCACGCAACAACTTACACCTTTGGTGCAGCCCTCCAGTCAAGGAGCAAAGTTCCCCAGAAGATAATGAGTTGGATTGAGCATCTTTGTAATACAATTGGGGTAGTACCAACACACATACGTTCTGACAACGCTGCGGAATACACCGGAACCCTCCGCAATAAGCTTGAACCACTGGGTATTTGTTTAGAGGCTGTCCCTCCTTTTCAGCCAGAGAAGAACAGAGAAGCAGAACGGGTCAACAGGACAATTGGGGAAGTTGCGCGCACCATGCTGAATGAGAGTAAAATGGCCAATCAGTACTGGAGCTACGCCTACCATACCGCCACCCACATCCACAATAGGATCCCTAACTCCAGAACTGATGGTAAGTTTCCATTGAAGGCCCTGTTTGACATAGACTGCGATCCAAACTCGATCTTTCCATTTGGAGCACGGGCTATAGTCCATATTCCAAAAGAGAAACGTCAGAAAAAGCTGGACAATTGCGGTCAGCATTGTAGACTAATGGCATACCCCATTGCGGGAGCGGGATGGCTGTTCTGGTCTCCTTCGGAACGGCGGGTGATCCACTCATCATCTGCAATCTTCCCCGATTTTCAATGCCTGCCCATCAAGTCTGAGCCCAACAAGGTAAGTGTTGACTTCATCCTAAACCAGTTGACGCTTCACTTGGGTCAAGAGGAAACAGATAACATAGCGCGGGAGGAAGCTGATATTATCAAATCCATGCCGGTGAAGACGGATCACTATTTTCCAAAGTCACTACCCAAGGCTTTGCGCGGGGAATTTGGGAAAGAGTGGTTGGCGTCAGCAACGTATGAAGTTGATAAATTTGACGAGCTTGATGTCTGGGAACCAGTTAAGCCACACCCTGGGATGAAAGTATTGGGAATGCGATGGGTGCTTGCTAACAAAACTGATGAAGAAGGGAATCTGATAGAGAGGCGGTCAAGACTGGTGGTCAAAGGCTTCAACCAACAGATGGGTGAAGATGTCCATGAAACGTATGCGCCGACTGCAAGCCTCAATGTGCTTTGGCTACTAATTGTGCTTGGCTTGAATCTGGATCTCCCAATGGCGACTTTCGACGTCAGTTTGGCATATCTTTACAGCCCAATTAGCAAAGAGGTTTATGCACAACCGCCCACCGAGGTCAGACCTGAATGGAAGGGAATGGTTATGCGCCTGAAGAAAGCGGTGTATGGGACAAAACAGGCGGCGCATTGCTGGTGGAAATTCTTTGATGGTATCATGTCCGGACTGGGTTTTGTAGCGCAAGAGCTTGAACCTTCCCTGTACCTTTTGAAGAAGGGTGACAAGTTCGCCATTGTATGGATGCATGTAGACGATGGGTTTGTACTCGCCTCATCTGGAAATTTTCTAGTCTCACTTTGACAAGGCATGGAGCACCAGGTAAAGCTGAAATGGCAATCTTTGCCAAAGAAAATCGTAGGTATCAACCTGACTCGTTCAAGTGGATTGTTCTCCTTGTCGCAAAATGTCCTTGCTGAGCAAATTATCCGAGATTACAAGCGGGTAGCCCATCCAAAGCAAAGTCCTCTACCGGAACAGGCGCCAATCCTGAATACAGGGGATCCCGTTGAACCAGGCCTGTTTAAGCACTTTATTGGGTCTCTAATGTACTTGGCTGCGGGGACTAGGCCAGATCTATCATACCCAGTCAATCTCCAAGCTTGGTATACCAACTCGCCATCTACAGACCACTGGGAAGCCCTCGACTGGCTGATTGGCTACCTTAAGCAAACAAGGACAATTGGGCTGGTCTTTGCGAAAGGCAAACCCAGATTGGAACTTTGGAGCAATGCTAGTTGGGGAGGTGAGCACAAACGGTCTACATCAGGACATGTGATCAAGTACTTTGGCAATCCCATTGCGTGGGGGTAGAAACAAAAGAATGTAGTTGCCTTGTCAACCTGTGCCGCTGAGTATATTGCCCTTTCTGACGGGACCCAACAACTTGCCTACCTGCGGAACGTCCTTTCAGAAATAGAGCAGCCAAGAATATCCATTTTCTGCAACAACGAGTCCGCAATATTGATTGCAAGCAACAACGCATCAAAAAAGCGGATTAAGTACTTATCTCGGGCGTTTTACTTTGTAAAAAACTTCATCAGACAACACGCTGTAGCTCTCAACTGGACCAGCACGCACACTCAACAAGCAGACGTGCTAACCAAACAATTAGGCCCTAACAAAATGGCACCGGCACTCACTACCTTACACCTTGAGGCGGTACAATTTCCAAAACGCGTAGGGGGGGTGTAAAGATATATGGGTTCACGTTTTGCAAATTGTATAAATCCATACCCTCATCTTGACACATACACTAGATTACAGACATACTTTATGGATTATGCTACTAAACCAAAATCCTCATGTATATAATCTAGATCACCCCCTGACCAGAAGGACTTTCCTCATCAGAGTTTGAGTCAAAGTTTGGCAGCGGGTGAAGCTAATATCGTGGCGTCGGTGATCTGGGCAGGTTAGTAATCTGATGATCAGAGTTTGAGTCCAAGTTTGGCAGCAGGTGAAGCTAATATTGTGGCGTTGGTGATCTGGGCAGATCCCTTCACATAATAAACATAACAGTTAGGAATCTGTTCAAGTTTTCAAAACTCCCTCTTCCAGCGTGTCATTCCAAGCCTCAATACCCCTTCTTCATCTTTTCCATATTCCCCTCCCTTTTTCTTTTGGCTCAGACATTTATTCCTACCCTCATCTTGTTAATAACGTTTATGTACTCTTTCTTCCAGTGATTGAGTGTGGCTACTCACATCATCAGGCTCTGTGACGACAGAGCTGAGGTGAGTTGGGTTTCTTACTCGATATTGCGGGTGTGAGCGTTTGGGGTGGTGTCTGTGTCTTTTCCCTTCCCATTTCCTTCTTCCCTTTTTTATCTACCTTCCATCCTTGTCTGCACCTCAAGACAACACCATTTTCCCTTCCTCCTCCACGGACAAACATTGCGCTTGAAACATCTCCTCCTCATACCTCACCCCTGCGGCAGTAACCGCCACAAATGACCTTCTTGCCGAGCAGGCTAAACGCTGATCTCTGGAAGATGAAGATGCCAAGTGGGCGGAGGACAATCTTTCACTGCGTGTGGCCATCATAGCGGAAATGGCTCACAGCAAACCTCTCATTGACAAGAAGACTTGGGCTCTGGACGACAAGATCAGACTGGCAATGTCTATTATCATCAACTCCCCGGCCCCTACAAGACCTTCCGCGGAGCCATCTTTTTGCCCCAATGAACTTGATGCAAGGAACGTGGCAACCACATCTAATTCAATTATCAACTCTATTAAGGACAAGGAACAACTCAAAGCTGACGGGTCGAACTGGTCCACATTGGTCAACAATACCAAGGAACAAATGCGCCTGGCAGTAAACAACAGTGAATATCTCCAGACAAGACCCTACAACGACTACCGTGAACGTGTGGTACGACCAATTCTGCTTGCCTCCATATCCCAGCCTCTCAAGCACATGCTCCAAAAATGCCCAACCAACAGGGCCACATATGTACAAGATGCTACAAGAGCATTTCCACGCTGGCAACAGATCATCTCAGATGCGTCTTTACCGCAAGCTATTCAGTTTTGTGGTTGATCCCTCCATGGCAACGGGCAACCTTCATGGCATCCGGGATCTTGTTGATGAGTTTGAAGCCGCGGGTGGCAGGTTCAGCGGAGACACAATAGCTGGCTTTATCCTTCAGGCGGGTATTGACCCATCCTCAGATCTCTACCGTGACTTTGAAAACCCCATTGACCACAAAATTGGGAAAGGCTCATCAATATCGGTCCCATCTTTTTCAAAATAACTGGAGCTCTACAAGATCTCCAAGCAGCATACCTCCCTTCCTGCTTCTAAGTACCAGACCCTTCCTCATTTCTCACCCAATTTCCCAATTGCCACAAACCAAGCTACTGCTCCCTTTCAATCCCCCAATACTCTTTCTACCCCCTTTCCCAACCATGCCTCCCATCCGTCTTTGGACAAGTGCCTTTCCCCTCCACACCCTGACAACGCCTGTCTGAGCGCTTTGGCCTTTGGTCTGCCTACTTTCTGGAATTGTGGATCCCCGGAACACTTCAAGAATTGCTGTTCTCATCCGCTTGTAGACCAGCGGCGTTTACCGTACCGTGGTACTCAGCCTCTCCTGCAGAGGGCCTATCATAAACATCCCTTTCCTCAACACGGACTCTTGGGATTCCAGTCCTTCTACCCCACAATTGCCCCCCTCAGTGTTGGGGCCACTTGTTAAAAATCTGATGATTATAGTGTCTTTGAATCTCATCTCTTATTTTCTTCTTTTTCTTTCTCATATTTTCTTTTCTTTTATCTTCTCTGTTTCTCCTATCAGCTGTGAGTCAATCACCTACGCGGTTGCGCGTCTATCCTGCTCTATGATACTTTCCCTCTACGGTGTGCACACTCTATATATGAAAGTAATTGTTCCTCCTTGTACTGCTTGACAGAGGTCCTGTGTTTGCCCCCAGGGCTCTCAGGTCCTCCTTGTTGAGTAAGTAGTTTTCTTTGGCTTCTTATCTTTTTGTTTCTTTCTTCTTTTCACCATTAACCAAACCACTGACTCTTCATGATCAACCGATAGTGCTATTGTGAATTCCCTCAACCTTCTCATCTTAACTCAAGGCCGTCACTTGTCTTCCCAGATCACAAATATCCTTACGGCTGCTTAGCTCCTAATGTCTCTTCACGTCCAGCCGGTTGTCTCTTTTGGTTCTTTTAGGTTATTATCATTCCTGTTCACTTTGTTATCTTTCCTAAGTGATTTTCTCATTCTAATGAATGTTCTTTTAGCCTTTTCATTCTTCAGATTTACAGTCCCAGGGTGCTCTCTCTGATCAGATCAATAAAGAACCAAAAGAACCTACCATGTCCAACAAAGAAGATAACTCAAAAAGGAGCAATATCCCTATCCTGAACAAATCCAACTACTCGTCATGGGCTTTACAAATTTTTAGCTACCTACGTAGAAAAGGACTGCTCGAGTTTATAGAAGGAGTAGACGACAAGGACCCCATTATTCCCATTACAGCTTCTCAAAAAAAAGGGCTATGAAGCTGCCAAAATCCTGATTCAACACCTTGGAGACACTGCCTTTGATGCTGTCATCAACCCAGCCAACCAATCGGATCCTCTAGCTATCTGGGAAGCCATCTCCAAACGTTACGCCTCTCTTTCAACCACGAACAGAGGGAAAATTTGGCTTTCCTTCCTTTGATATCAGTTCACAGGAGACCTCACAGCCTACATTCAAGAATGCTGTAAAATTATGAATGAACTAGCCACTGTTCAACTTGAAGTGCCTGACGACATTCTCAGCTACACCATACTAGCCAAACTACCTGCCCAATTCTACCACGTGGTTGATTCTATCTTGCTAAACAATGATATCCTCAAATTCCCTACCAAAGTCCTCAATAAACTTTGAGAAATTACTCATCTAGAGTCCACTCAATCATCAAAGGGTCCAACCGCTGAAGAATCCTTGTCCTCTACTGCCCTCTACAAAACCTCGGACAATAAATCAAAAAGGCGTTCGAAGCATCCCTGTTCAAAAGGAAAACATAATCCTCTTGCCAAATATCCTGAAAACCGCTGTTGGCTGCTTCATCCTCATCTCAGACCAACTCAAAATTCTCAGGGACAAGCTCATCTCACCAATACTGCCTCCTCAACCCAGTCTACCAATCCTAACCAAGAAGCCTCAGCCTACTTCAGCGCTCAGATTTATCTACAAACAAAATCTTTGTCCTCAAAAACCCTGCTTTCTGTTCTTGACTTGGGTGCATCGCATCACATTGTCAACAATCCCAAATGGATCTTCAACGCTAGGAAAACTTCAATCAAGATTGGTACTGGGAACAATAGCAATGCTCTTGATGCTGTAGCTATTGGTGAAGCCTCTCTCCTGAACCACAAGGGTGCACGAGTTAAACTGGAAAATTTTCTACTGGTCCCAAAGATCAACCGTTGCCTTATTTCTCTAACCCAGCTCAAGTCAAAGAAAGTGGTCATCAAGAAATTGGGATTCTCAGGGTCCTCCATATCCTTGGACAACTTTGAACTAGTCGGATCTACCTCAAACAATCTACTCAAACTCTATGGAGTTTGGTTCGAACAGGAGAAAGCCAAAGTCCACTATTCAACTTCACCTCTCCTCAATCTCCACAATAAACTAGGACATGTCAGTGACGCTAAGCTCAAAATTCTTTTTCCAAATGCCAACGTACCGGATTTGTCCAAGTGCGAAACCTGTCAAGTTGGGAAGATGATCTCTACTCCATTCAATAGTCACTTCAAACCGGTCACTCGGGTTCTTGAAACTGTCCACATGGACTTAGTTGGTCCATTCTTGATTCCTTTGTTTGGGGGTAGCAAGTATTTTCTTACCATTGTCAATCAATTCTCCCGATTCAAATCAGTCGCTCTCCTCAAATCCAAAGCAGACACTCTTGATGCTTTCAAAACCTACTCCAAAATGGCCAAATGTCAACATAACTCTAAAATCATCAATATACTTACTGATAATGGAGGTGAGTTCATCGGCCAAGAGTTCAAACTATACTGCAAGGATGCTGGGATTAATCACCTCCTTTCACCACCATACTCCCTGCAACAAAATGGCCTAGCAGAACGAGCTAATAGATCAATACTGGAAAAAGCCAGATTTTTCATGCTACAAGCTAAACTTATGAGTCAGCTCTGGGGAGAAGCGGTAAACACTTCCATAAACCTGCTTAATCTCCTTCCGGTCTCTTCAAACCATAATCTTATCCCTTATTAGATTTGGTAAAAACGTTCAGTCAACTACCATTTTCTAAAACCTTATGGCTGTACTTCGATTGTCCTTATTCCCATACATCTACAAAGATCAAAACTTGCTCAAACTGGCTTTAAGGGTTTCCTGGTAGGGTTTTCCAAAAATTTTTCAACCTACAAAGTGTTCAACGCCTCAACGAACAAAGTCGTTATCTCAGCAAATGTTTGATTCCTGGAAAATGACTTTGCTGGGACCAAGCATGCGCAGACAAACTCGGATCCACTTCATGAACTAGAATTTGTTCAATCTCTGGATGCCTTCAAGGTTGTCAATCAAGATGACAATCCGATTCAGCAAGATAACAATCCACTTCAGCCCAAACAAGCAGAAACCTCAAATCCAGATTCCATCGATTGCTTGTTAAACTCTCCAGACCACTTCCCTTTGGACTCTTTGCCTGCAACAAATCCTAACAGCGCTGAATTTGAGATTTCCCCCAGGAACATTCTGGATCACCCCAGAAGACTCAACTCGCAGCTCTATCTAGTTGATGCGGACTATGAAGATCGGAAAACCCTAAATCAAGCTCTCAATAGTAAGTACAAATTTGAATGGATAAGCGCAATGGAGAAAGAAGTGGGTAATATCAACAGCTATGAGGTATGGGAAGAGGTGGATGAAGATGGAAATATCTCTAAGATCAAGTGCATATGGGTGTTCAGAACTAAACGGAACAAACGAAACAAAATTATTGAGTTCAAAGCAAGCCTCTGTGCCCAGGGTTTCAATCAAGTGGAGGGAGTTGACTTCATAAACACGTTTGCACCTACTGGGGATAAGAGCTCTCTAAGGCTACTTATCTCCTTTAAAGAGAATCATTTCCTATAATAAAATAATCACATACTCCATTTTGAAGTACTACAAATTCAATCTTTATCTTGATTGATCCTTTAGAGTGGGGGAGTATGATTTCTGTTGGCCATACTCCAATAGCATTGAGAGGTGAGTTACAGCTGCTGAACTTAGCTCGAGGTACAGGTAGTAAGTTTTTCTTCCAGTTGGAATCATGTTTATCTAAGTAGTCAGTTCCAACACAAGAGCAGAAGGATCCACTGTCTAGAAGTAATTTTACGGGGGAACCTTGTATCAAGCCAGTGGCATAACAAGTTTTATCACCGGTGTACCCTTTTCCAATAGAAGGTTTGAGGGTTAAGGTCTTAGCTTCAGAAACATGTTGGATTTTCATGTTGGGTGTCCATTTTTGAGGCAAATTGCTATCTTCATTAACAGGGTTAATATCTAGGGAAGATTCTATGTTGCCTTCGATGACATTAATGGGATTAGTGATAATTAGGTCACATTCAGAGATGGAACCATCAGTGTCATCTAGTTGAGGGTCAGGATTAGTGTCATCCTCTTCTCCTTCAATAGGATTAATCTTTCTCCTGGGTAAAGGACAGTCAGGTCTTACATGCCCTGTTTGGTTGCAATTCCAACATGTCTTTTCTTTGGTCACTAAAGTATTCTTGGCTTCTGAGTTGTTAGGTAGAAGTTCTTTGTTCTTGTTATTATAATCTTCCTTATTCCTAGTAGTTGGTTCTCTGGGCTTATTGAGCTTTTTGTCTAAGCCATTCATGTCAATAGTTTCTTCTAATACTCCTATGAGAGTGGAAAGGTCAGAGTTCATGGGCATTCTGCACCTTACGCTATGGTTAAGTTGTCCTGGACATAGGTTGAGGAGTCTTTCATTGACTTCTTCTTTATCAGCATTAGGGTAGAAGCAGTCTAGTCTTCTCTTCTGGTCAAGGCACCATTTGTGAGGTTTGTCCTTAGATGGATCAAACAAAGAAGTTTTGAAAGTTTTCATCATTTTTCTTTTCCAAATTCTGGTACCAAATTGTTCCTTAATCAAATCTTTCCATGAATTCCATGACAATGATCCTACCTCTTCTCTCTTATTGATGAACCAGTCAAGGGCTACTCCCTCAAACAGTCTAGGTAGTCTTACTACGGCTATGTTATCAGGAAGTTCATAAGAGGCCAGAGTATAGTCAATAAACTTAATAAAACTGACATGATTGTATTCTCCTTCTCCGGAGAATTTAGGCCACTCAGTGATAGGGGGAAGTAATTTTAATGCTTGTTCTATTTCAGGAGTGGGACTAGGTCTGAAAGATTCAAGCCTTGTTAGTCTTGGTCTAGAAGGTAGTTGGGGCGTACTGTGGTACCTGGAAGGTCTGATTTCGTCAGAGTCTGCATTGGGTTGAGATAAGTTTATCTTTAGATCTCTGAGATCATTCTTAATCATACCTAATTCCAGATCAAGTTTGTTACTTAATGAATCAATTTTATTAATGATATGAGTAGGTGAAACATGGTCTGTTTTATTAATACCTTCTTTGATTTGTTCAATAGATAGAAGAATTTCTTCTTGGATAGCTGAAGTATTGTTTTCCAGGTAATCTATTAGTTCTCCTTTACTCAAACTAATGCTGTCTCTTATTTGTTTTACTTCTAACTCATTGATTTTGATCAAGTTGGATTGGGATTGCATGACTTTACCAAAATTGGTATTTACTTTATCCAATTGCTCATATACTTTATCAAAACATTTACTAATGATATCAAAGTTATGAGAAACATTTATGGAAAACAAGTTGAAAGTTTCTACATCTAATTGCGGTAAACTTTCTTCCATTTTCTTGCCAAAGATATTATGTTGTCCCACTCTTTGGGACTCTTTAACTTCTGATGGGCTAGAGATCTCTTCTTCTTGTGGTTGTTGTTTCCTCTTAAGGAAACTAATTGGTCCCAAGGATTCCAATTCTTCACGTAACTTTCTACTTCTTTCTTGGGAATTAATTTTTGGAGGGTTATTTGAGTCTTCTTTGCCAAATATATGGCTTTTCTCATACCCTGATGGTCTTCCTGGGTCTGAGCCTGTTTGAACAGTTCCCAATGACCCACGTGCTCTTTCACTAATACCTTTATTTTCTCCTCCTTGGAGGAGTCCGGCTGGGGTGGCGTAGGTGGAACGGTATCCTCCTGGGATTTCACGTTCAACAATGGACGGCCCTCCAACGGTGAGTTGGTCGAGTTGGCGGCCGCGGTCGTTGTCACGGTCGCTCGGATCGGAACGATCACTGGCTCGATCCTCATTGCGTTCGCGACTGGCGTCCTTGCGCACACGGGTTCCTCCGGGCAAAGATCCATATGATGGGGCGCGTCCACTGGCACGGGTGTTGCGTCTGTTTTGGAGCATTTTAAAGGTTATATAAGTTTTTGTCGAAACTTTATAAAAATAATTTTTTTCGAGTAATTTTTTTTAAAAAAAATATTTCTTACTTATATGAAGGTTTAAAGGCACTAAGTCCTTGTTGGGGTCAGGTCCGTCCTTGGAGGGTATTCCAACGGGATCTGAGTGGGTTCCAATTAAATCTTGGGACAAATCCAAGGGTCCACAGTCTGGGACGTCCTCTAAGAGGTCTTGGTCAATAAGATCACCAAAGACAAAGTCCACTAGAAATAATAAAATATAAGTTATATATTTATTTATTTTATAATAATTTTTATTATAATTTTCGAGTTTTTTGTGATTTTTTTATAAAAAAAATAAAAAGGAGATCAAAGCTCACTTTTATAATTTGGATACCGTCTCTTAAAAGCAGAAAGCTTTCTTTGATAGGTTTTCCACTCTTTGTGCTGTCTTAACAAGGAGTTAAAATTGATAATTCTTTCTAACTCTTGTTCCTTTTCTTTTGAGATTTGTTCTCTATAATAAAGAAGTCTCTCTTGTTTCTGCTCAGGAGTTATAACAACAGGCACAAAGTTACGTAATTTTTCTTCTTTTTTCTGTTTAAGAAGATTTAAATAATAATTGATCAATTCTCCGTTGGTTTTTAAATCCACTGGACGAATTAAGAGATCAAGATAAATGATAAGTATTTCTACTTATATAATTTTTTATATAAATAACTGGTCCAGGAGATAATTAATTAAATAATTAATTATTGAGGATACTTCCCGGCCAGACCCCCAGTTGTCAGCTCTCTGATACCAGGAACCTTGCAGTCCTTTAGCTACAGAGAGTGATAAAAGAACTTGGAGCAATAATATTCCAAAGAATAAACACTTTAAAGCTCCAATAATGGTACGGTAAGAGCAAGTGCAAGGTTTATTTGGTTTGGTTATAAATATTTTAAATATAAAATATAAAGAGGGGCCACAGTATTATACTACTGGGGATCTTTACAGACTAGCAACCTCTCTTCAAGGGGCCTCCTTAGGCAGTTTAAGAACCTTGGAATAAATATGGGTGCCTTATAAAGGACTTATTCCACTAATGGCCGGGCTTAACAGCACACGTGGCCTAGACAGGAAGGGGAAACACTCACTCTGAGTACTTGACCACGAAAATCCTGGAGTAATTGGAAGGGTTTCAGAGCAGATGGGGTTGATTGCCTGACTAAACTTCAATGGGTGATTGGTTAATAAAGGTAAATAATACTACTACAGACTAAGTCATAAATCACTTGCTTATCTTCATATAAGCACTTGATTAACAATGACACCGTGTCTGATTGATAATAAATAATTCCTGATAACTGATTAACTCCACTGGAAACAGAAGGGCAAAAGAGCCTGTTTAAATATTCCTTTTTTGGGTGCTTGAGGACCTCTAGAAGGGGTACTAGCCGTGGGCTGAGGCTAGGGGGGCAATCAGGGCAAGATTGGCACGTCCTCAAGGTGCTGTTAGCCTGCTGGCCTTAGATCTGTCAAGGAACAGCTCCTTTTTAGCTGCAGGATCTGTTAATCAATAGATTAGTCATTTTGCTGATCCTGCACTGATCCTTAATTTGTACAGTAAGTACTGGTCCAAAGTGAGCAGACGTAGATTTTTATTGATTCTCCATCCTCTGCTGATCCTGTATGTAATTTTTAATAATTTTTACGACCACTCCTTATGTAGTTTCGTGGTCTTTGAAGGTTCTGATCAACTTACTTCGTGGTGAGTCTGGATCTTTATTTAATTAAAAAAATACTAAAAATTAGTTATTAACTAATTTCAATTGATTTTTAAGGTTTTTGAACCTTAATCTATGCTCGTGTGTTGGCTTTACATATGTAGTGTATATCCTACTATGTTGTAGCTTCTCTGAGCGGTACCTGGATGTCATAGGAGGCGCGGGGATCAGTCCATTCAAATGCGCGCGGGGACTGATCCGCTGCTCAGATGCGCGCGGGAGTTCAGCGCTGTAGGGACGCGGGGCTGCGTGCGGGAGTTGGCGTACGCGGGAGTCCAACGCTGTAGGGACGCGGAGCTGCGTGCGGGAGTTTGCGTACGCGGGAGACCGGAGCTAGGGACGCGGGGCTGCGTGCGGGAATTGTGACAAAAACACAATTTCCCGTGTAACTCCTAAACTACACACAACACCTGGATTTCGACTGAAATTTAGGTGTGAAACCTATACATGACATATCATGTGAAATATTAAAATGGCTAAAAAGTGCCATACTGGTGCCGTGGTCATTTACCATTCTGTATTAAATTAATTAAAAAATATAAGGAGTACGAATTCAAGGGTGGGGTCAGTGAGTGACCCTACCTTATTTTGGGTGGGGAATCCATTTCTGCAATAATATTTATGGATTTCCTACTTCTTCATTTTATAATAATTTTATTTATTCATTTATCTTTATTTTGTTAATATTATTATTGTTGCTGCTTTGTCAGGTTGCTCTGTGCTAAGTAGCAGGCTGACAAAATTCTCCAAATCAGGTCTTAATTATAGAAAACTCGTTGGTGAGCTCAATTACATAAGTGTTAACACAAGGCCCAATATAACTTTCTCGGCCAACTATCTGGCTCAATTTCTGAACGCTCCAGGTCTTGTACACTATAATGCGGCACTTAAGGTCTTAAATTACCTGGCACATACTGCCAATAAGGGCATCAAACTCACTGTAAAAGACTCTCCTGCTCCGCTAGCTGCCTTTGTGGACTCCGACTGGGCCACTTGTCCTTCAACCCGATGCTCAATCTCTGGGATTGTCATCACGTGGAATGGAAACCTAATCGCCTAGAAGTCTAGGAAGCAAGCCACTGTGTCTCTATCGACAACCAAGGCTGAATACAAGTCTGTAGGTGATGGGGTGAAAGAAGTATTATGGATGCAAACTTTCCTGTGCGAAGTAGTGGGTGCCAAATTTGACATGCCAACAGTCATTCATGAAGACAACGAAGGCTGCATTAAGCTGGCCATGCAGCACACGAACCAGACAAGATTCAGATCAAAGCATCTTGACTTAAGACATCACTTTATTTGGGAAGAGATACAAAGAGGTACCATTCAACTGAAGAAGACCTCTTCAAAGGAAAATTGTGCTGATTTTCTCAAAAAAGCCCTCTCACAAATCCCAATGCTAACCTGTCTGAACTTCCTGCAAGTACGCTGAATTCAAAGCCAGGGAGGGTGTTAAAAATCTGATGATTATAGTGTCTTTGAATCTCATTTCTTATTTTCTTCTTTTTCTTTCTCATATTTTCTTGTCTTTTATCTTCTCTGTTTCTCCTATCAGCTGTGAGTCAATCACCTATGCGGTCGCGCGTCTATCCTGCTCTATGATCCTTTCCCTCTACGGTGTGCACACTCTATATATGAAAGTAATTGTTCCTCCTTGTACTGCTCGACAGAGGTCCTGTGTTTGCCCCCAGGGCTCTCAGGTCCTCCTTGTCGAGTAAGTAGTTTTCTTTGGCTTCTTATCTTTTTGTTTCTTTCTTCTTTTCACCGTTAACTAAACCACTGACTCTTCACGATCAACCAATAGTGCTATTGTGAATTCCCTCAACCTTCTCATCTTAACTCAAGGCTGTCACTTGTCTTCCCAGATCACCAAGATCCTTACGGCTGCTTAGCTCCTAATGTCTCTTCACTTCTAGCCGGTTGTCTCTTTTGGTTCTTTTAGATTATTCTCATTCCTGTTCACTTTGTTATCTTTCCTAAGTGATTTTCTCATTCTAATGAATGTTCTTTTAGCCTTTTCATTCTTCACCACTTACCCAAGTCTCAATCAACCCATCCAACACAACTCCCGTTTGGCTGGGGAATTGCCTGCTCCTACTCCCCTTAAGTAGCAGAGGCCAGAAGACCTATACCATCCTTTTTATTATGCTGGTAGTAATCACATGGGCTCCACAACGTCATCTAGGGCATCCGCCACTCCCGCGGCTACTGTTGGGCCAGGGGCAAGGATGTTTGAGCTCCCGGAGAACGGACTTGATCCCAAGGTTGCCCAGTTTGACTCTGCCAGGACGGGCGCTCATGCTCCGGCACCAATAGTAGATACTGGGGCATCCTATCATCTTACGGGAGATTTTACGCTCCTCTTTCATTTTAATCCCATCAAACCAATCCCCCTTAACGTAGCAACTGACACTGCAACAACAATGATCACAGGTATTGGATTGATGCTTTTCCCTGCGGAGGACGGAAGAGAAGTGGTTGTGCCAGGGGTCCTATACTTTAAGGATGCTTGTGCAACCCTCATATCCCTAGTGGCTTTCCAATGGGCTGATATTATATTTGATTACAATCAGCCAAATGATTCCTTTGAGATCTTTATGCCAAATGGCACATTTTTATTTTCTTTTCCACTGCAACCAGGCGCTCTTCAATAGGCAATGCCTAGACCATTTACGTGTCCATCATCCCCATCATCTCTTGCAATAAATATCCCATTGTTTTCTTTGCCAATCAATGCCCCACACACTGATTCTGTCTCTGAAGGCCTCACCAGAGACAAGGCAACTTTGTTGCACTGGCACCAAGTATTTGGCCACTGCAGTATACGGCCTGTGCATTGCCTGATTAAGGAGGGATGTGCCCCAGGGCTCCCTGAAACCCTTCCTGCGGGCAAATTCCACTGTTGGGCATGTAAGATAGCCAGAAGTACTTGTACCTCCAACCTCTCCCCCACCAAGCAAGTTTTGGATCCCCTTGAGGCCCTTGCAATGGATCTCATGGGTCCTTTCAAGCTAGTAAGGATTGATAAATCCCTGTATCTGCTTAAAATATATGACATAGCCTCTGGTTTTAGCCAGGCTACCCCTTTGAAAGCCAAAAGTGAAGCCATGGGCCAGGTGATGAACGCAATGTTAAAATACGTAAGAACTTACACATGTGCTACGTATGATTGTAATCCAAATGGGATGTACATGGGGGCCTCTGCGTCCCATTGGACACACACATGGACCATACGTGCCCATGTGGATGTCATGGATTTGGGGAAACTGGCCTCAAAAACACGTGAAACAGGCCTATTGGTACACGGGCCCTAACGGGCCTGGTGGGGTATATGGGCAAATACAACCAGATGGGCTTGCATGGGGATAATTGGGCCCAAGGTTTATTTTGGACGTACTTGGCCAGATGGGCTGACCCGCCAAAGTATGTTAAATTCACCTTTTGGGCTTGGGGGCAGCCAGCGGTGTCACAGCCCATTTGGGGCTTCCGCCCCTGTTGCGGCCCACTTGGGGCCGCTGTTTTTGCTTAAAACCTGTTTATGGGGCCCAAAGTCCCGCGCAAGGCCATTGTAGGGGGCAGGGGGACTCAAAATGGAGCCCCCCACCCTGGTTGCCGCTGCTGCAATGGGTGGCGGCCACAGGGCTGGTGGCCCCGGATCCTCCCCCTCCCCTTGCTTGCCATTGCACGGAGGAGGGGAAGGGCTGGCTGGATGGAACCAGCCAGTGACCGGTTGCAAGGGGCAACTGGTCATGGTGGGGGGGACTTGATCACCTCCCCACCAAGAGAGATGGCTAGGCCGGTTGCATTGAGGCAACCAGCGGTGGGGGGGAATTGACCACCCCCCACCATCAAAGGGGTGCTCTCCCCCCCCCTTTACCAAGGGGGAGGAGCGACAGGCTGGAGGGGACCTGACCACCCCCCAGCCCACCTAGCATCACAACTCCCTGGGGGAATTGACGTCCAGGGCCCCTGGTAGGGGGATTTGACAGCCCCCTCCAGGGATTTGAGAGAAAGAGGGGGGGGGGCATGTCCGCTGGTTACACCCCCCCCATGTGTGTCTGAGACCGGACCCAGGTGTGTCCTGGGTCCCTCCTGGCCATTTGTATGACAAGGGGCTGGTTGCATGAGGCAACCAGCCAGCATGAGAGGTAACAAGCCCGTTGTAATAGACAACGGGCCAGTGGTTTGAAAAGCTAAGGGGCTGGTTCAGCCCCATTGAGGTGAAAACACCAGAAATAAATGGAAAAGGCTGGTTGTAAGGGTACAGGGACTGATGCCATGCGGTTTGATGTAGCCCAAACCAAGTAACAAGGCCTGTAGAGCCTGTAGAGCTCTTTTGGAGCGGATAATTTGCCTTTTGTCTTGTTGTATCATGGGCTCAAAAGAGGCAAATCTTTTTTACTCAAGGAGCTCTTCTCCCTGCTGTTTTCCATCATCCAATCATCATCCAATTGAATTCATCACCAATATCATCCAAAATATTGTGAGAGCCCATCAGAAATTATTGACACAAGGTGTCCAGCATTTCTTTTGCTTTAAACGCTGCTCATTTGCCTAAGCTAATTGCTAGCCATAATTATAATACACAATTCATTGTTTAGAGCTCCAATCCAAGCGTACTGTCCAAATCATAAGATGTGATAATGGAGGGGAGTTCTCCTCAAAGGTTTTCCTCAACATTGCATTGGAAAGAGGTATTGTCATTGAGCAAATTTTACCTTATCACCATCATCAAAATGGCGCCACCAAGCAACACAATTGTACTCTTGCGGATATGGCCTGCACTCTGCTTGTTGACAGCAGACTTGGAAAGCCTATTTGGAGCCTTGAATTCATATGGGCTTCCTACTCTATCAACTGCCTCCCAAACGGGAAGGACTCATCAAAGACTCCTTATGAAGAAATGTTTGGTTCAAAGCCATCTTTTGTTGACTTTAAATCTTTGGGGACACAACCTATGTCCATGTTCCCCCGGAGAAAAGGCAAAAGATGGACAATAGGGCCCTGGTAGCAAAGGCAGTGGGACACATGCCCAACAGCAAGGGCTGGCTTTTCTACATCCCCACCACAGAAACTTTTGTCTCCTCCATATGGGCCAGTTTCCATGGCAACGCCTCCTTCCCCAATCTGCAACATTGTGTTGACGCTTGACACACAAGGCTTGGAAAATTTGACAACAAATGAGCATTTTCCCATGAAGAGGATCAAGTGGAGAAATCAATGCCCATCAAGACCATTCCAAAATTATGCTGGGAGGCAGTCAACAGATTGGAAGGTCCAGAATGGTTGCCGGTTTTTGACAAGGAGATGGGCAACCTCTACTGCAAAAGTGTATGGGCCTGTGAGCCTTTGCCTCCGGCAAGCGCCCCATGCCCACCAAATGGGTAATTACCAAAAACGATTGCGCTGATGGCTCTCCGTTTGAGCAGAAGGCCCGCTGTGTAGCTATGGGTGATAGAAAACTAGAAGGTATCAATTCCAAGGAAATATTTTCCCCCACTACCACCTTCACGTCCCTCCAAGTGATCCCCACTCTGGCTGCAAAATTTAGCTGGATGGTACAAGCTTTTGACTTTGTTGCTGCTTATTTGAACTCTCCTATTTGTGAAGAGGTCTGGGTAAAGCCTGCGCCTGGAGTAAAGATCCCCAACGGCCACGCACTCTGCCTGTTGAAAACACTCTATGGCACCATGCAGGCTTCCTGCTTCTGGTGGAAATTCCTTAAGGGTGTTCTGCTTGATCTGGGTTACACCGCAAGCCTATAAAATTATAGTCTCTATGTGCTACAAGACCCAAACAGCAGAGGCATCATCTGGATCCATGTTGACAACGGTGTCATCACGGCCTCATCCATGCAACTCCTCCGCCAGTTGGAACAGGACCTCCATGGTTGTTTAGAGATCAAATGGGAGAAGAACCTTACATCAGTGGTTGGCATCAAAGTCCATCAAAGCAAAAAGGGATTCTCCCTACATCAAGAAAATCTCCTCCATACCATTGCCACACATTTCTGGGATGGCATCTCAACTGCTTCCATGCATTATCCCCCGTCTTTTGAGCCTGTTGAGGATCCTGAAGGAAAGAGAGAAATTTCATCCAAATACCTACGCATTGTCATGTCCCTCAGTTACCTTGCTGTTGGGACAAGACTGGATATGGCATATGCCATGAACACCCTGGAACGCTACTCTTCCTCTCCAGGCCCTTCGCATTGGAAGGCCCTACACCACCTGGTCAACTTTTTCATGGCATCAAGGGACCAAAAAATGAACATCTTCCCAACCAATAAACCAGAGCTTCCCACAGCCTTTGTTGATGCCTTGTTGGGGGGCAATACTCAAAGTCCACCTATGGCATATTTATCACTTTCTGGGGATGTCCCATACTCTGGTCCAGCCGCAGATTTACCACCATTACAGAATCTACCTGCTAGGCCATGTTCATGGGCCTTGGCATTGCGACTTGTCAGGCTCTATGGTTCCTTCATCTGCTTGCAAACATGCTAGGTGAGCAATTAAAGATACACCTCAAATGAAAAAATCAGTCAGCCATTCATGTGAGCACTGATGACACATCCAACAAGCCGTGCCATCACGTTGAGCACAAATACTTTGCAGTCAATGAGGCGATCTTCCATGGAAAGGCATGTGTGGAATGGGTCCCACTGGATTTGCAAACAGCAGACATCCTCACAAAAAATCTCCCATCAGACGCCTTCAACCGCCTCTCCAAGGCACTGCTACAGCAAGTATGACCATTACACATCTATTTGTCTTCATTTTCATTTTCATATCCCCATCATTCTGTTTTGGTCTCCCCGCGGTTCAGTGCAGGTAAAACAACTTGGCAAGGGGGGGGGGGTGTTGGGGGAGTAACATCTCTTACCCCATACTCTCTCACCATTTCACAATCCCTCACCCTATGTAGATAGATATATAAACACTTCCACCTTTGGATGGCAATAAAAACTCATGGGAGTTTAACCCCTCAGCAGGGGCCACCTGGTCAGCCCTCAGACAGTTTTGTGACCACGTCTGCAGCTGCCAAAACAATTCCAACAATGTTTGTTTTGCTTGGCAGATATCTAAACAATTTGAATTGTCCTGGGCCACAAGACATATAAGAGGCTGGGGGATATCTTGGATGGGTGCGTCTTGGCACTTAGGATGCTTAATGGCTTAAAAACTCATCCCAGCATGTAGATATGTGTTGGGGGAGCAACAAAGGCACACCATGGTGGGCTGGCACAGACTCCTTCTTGAAATCTGCTCAATCATGCAATCTGACCATCCACCATGTCAGCCTCCTGCCTCAGTTTTGGGCAAATCCCAAATCCAAATCTTGGTAAGGAGAGAGAATGTCAGCTATCTGATACCAGGAACCTTGCAGTCCTTTAGCTACAGAGAGTGATAAAAATACTGGAATAATAATAGTAATAATTTTTACAAGAATAAACACTTAGAGGCTCAAATAAATAATATAATAAGAGCAGTTTCAAGGTTTAATTGGTTTGGTAATAAAAGGTTTTCAATATGTATATAAAAGAGGGGCCAAAGTATTATACTACTGGGGGTCTTTACAGACAAAGCAACCTCTCTTCAAGGGACCTCCTTAGGCAGTTTAAGAACCTTGGAATGAAGATGGGTGCCTTAGAAAAGGCTTATTCCACTAATGGCCAGGCATAATGGCACAATGGCTTAGAAAGGAAGGGAAACACTCACTCTGAGCACTTTACCACAAAAATCCTGCAATAATAGGAAGGGTTTCAGAGCAGATGGGGTGGATTGCCTGACTAAACTTCAAGGGCTGATTGGTTTTAAGAAATAAATAATAATACTACATAATTTTTCATAAATCACTTGCTTAGATTCTTCATAAGCACTTGACTAACAATGAAATGGTGTCTGATTGATAATAATTATTCCTGTTAAACTGATGATAGAATAATGGATCCAAAGAGGTCTGTATAAATACCTTTTTGGGGTGATTTTCAGCTTCTCAGGGCGCGTAGAAAGAGTTCTGCTCATGGGCTGAGGCTGACAAGCCATTCAGAGCAAGATCAGCTGACCTTAGATCTGCTGGATTTCTGTACTATTTCAGCCACAGGATCTGTTAATCTATTATGGGGTGAATTTGATCATTCTGTACTCATCCTTCATTTGTACTATTAGTATTGCTTTGAATTAAAAGGATGTGGAGGTTTACTAATTCATAATCATCTGCTGATTACGTAGATAATTTTTAATAACTTTTATGAACACTCCTTGTAGTGTTTTGTGGTCTTCAAAGATCAGAGTCAATGATTTACGTGGTAATCCTTGATCTTTAATTTATTATTAAAGAATGTTCTAAACTTAATTCTTATTAATTTTAATTCAGTTTTGATCTTTTTAGATTATTAACAATGCATATGTCTACTTGTTACATATGCCAGGCAACCCAAATTAGGTTGTAGCTCTTTTGAGAGGTACCTGGTTGTCAGATTAGTCACAACGGATCCAGACGCGGGGATCAGTCAGTTCAGATGCCTGCGGGGTAGGATCCGCTGCCTGCGTGGCAGAATTAGCTGCGCGCGGGTCACTAGTACGCAGGAAACTGCTACTACGAGTACATAGGGGTATGTAATGATGTGGGGCTGCACGCGGGAATTGTGACATAAAACATTTCTGTGTGTAACTCCTAAAATATACATAACACCTCAATTCTGAGTGAATTTTAGATGTAAACCCTATACGTGACAACATGTGTGAAATTTTAAAATGGCAAAAAGGTGCCATATTGGTTTCATAATTTTTAGTACTTTTCTTTTTAATTATTTTAAAAATGTAAGGACTTGGATTTCAAGGGTGGGTTCAGTGAGTGACCCTACCTAATTTTGGGTGATGAATCCTTTTCTTCAATAATATTTATGGATTTCTCACTCATTCTTTTGTCAATTTAGATATTCTTATTTTTTATAGTTTTTTGTTGCTATGAAAGGTTGGTCTGTGCATAGTAGCAAGCTGACAGAGAAGGATTCTGGGGCGGGTGGATGGTTGGGCACTAGACTATCTACAAGGTATGTGATATGTGAGAAATTGGTGAAACCTTGTGGGTAAATTCTTGTGACATAATTGTGTCCTCCCATCACTCATAACAGCATCCACCCAAATTGTCAATTGTGGGTGACCAGAAAAAGAAGCAGAGAGAGGGGGGGAGAGGGATGTAAAGAAGGAGGAATGGTGATGGATGTGGGATAAAAGTAGCTTTGAGAGCAGTGTCTGGTTGGATGAGAAGTGGTCTAAGGATTGACCAATGCCTAATAAAATTCCTGAGAGCCCTTACTCCCTTCTTTGGATCACTCTCTTCCTGGGGTGGAAGAACTTAGAAACTTTTCCAATGAGGAGCAATTTATTCAACTATCTCCATTGATATCAGCATCTGTTCAAGTAAGGAATCCAGTTCTTTCTTTTCTTTCCAGTTAATCCTGACCAATTTTAGATTGGAAAAAAACAGCAACATCCATTTCTGAATGTCCAAACACTCAAGCCAATGGGGCATCCCACATTGGCTTAAAATGAGATTGATGATGTTTCCACACAAACCTCCTCTGCAAAGGGAAAGGGAAAGGCCTCCAATTCCATCAAAATAAACACCAATAACCATTGTCATAGGAGAAACACTTCAAAATTTTTCATCTTTTTGGATGTTTGGCAAAACCTAGAGGGAACAGTGTCCAATCAAATTAAATTGTTTCAGACGGCCCTTTACAACTCTTGAATAAAGATTGGAACAGTTCTTCCTACTGAACTGTTATCATTGGGATAAAAGGTGTCTTTACAGGCAATCAAACTTTTTGTGGATTAATTAGAGAGATTAAAGTGGAACCATGATGGGGAAGTGTGCACCAAGTCATACTTGATGAATATGGGTTTTCCCTGTTCCCACCAAATAGGTGACCTACTAGTTAGAAGAGGATCTGTTGTGCCCAAGGATGTTCAACCTCAGTGGAGTTTTGATTATCACCCTTGCAATTGTAGTTCTTTAAGTTGGTTTAAATTTGATTGTTGGATTTTTAAAATCACTCTGTGATTAATGCCTTTTGAATGATGATTCCTACTTGACTAATATTTGATACTTTGAATTTTGAAAGGTAGATGTTGATGAACTGCTCAAAAATTCTCAGTTACATGAGAAGCTCAATGCTCACCTATCTGGTGGGAACAGAGCAAACCCATAGTCTTGCAGTATGAATTGGGGCACACTTTCCCATCATGATTCTGCTTTAAACTCTCTAATTGTTCCACAACAAGTTTAATTGCCTCTAAAGACAAATTTTATCCCAACGGCACAAGTTCAGTGGGAAGAGCTATTCTTATCTTTCTTCAAGATTTGTAAAGGGAAGACTGAACCAAGTTAATTTGATTGAAAACTGCTCCCCATGGGTTCCTCCAAACATCCAACATGCTTCCCAAAGAATTTGAAAGGAATTTTTTGAGAGTAGCATGGGCCCCTTCAATCCAAGACGTGGTTTTATTTACAAAGTAAGGGTTTTTGCAAGTCCAATCCATTAAAAAAGTCTCTTTGATACCAAAGATGTTATGTCCATATACTAAAGCACATCCTCAAGGTCTGCAAAGAAACACTTCATACAAGTCATAATGTAAGCAACCCAAAACTAGGAAGATTAACAGTAGATGCAGTGATTTGGAACTTACTCTAAGTTCCCCACCATTGAACTCTGCCTCCTCCTTGGTTTGTGAGGCCCCATACATAGCTATTTCTTGGAGTTCTTTTCATGTGAACAGGCTGAACCCAGCCTGGGAAAATCTATTGATCAGTGGTTGTTGGACTGTCTCTGGTTACGGTGGTATTGACCTTCTTGTTTGTCTGGGAATAAATATGTTCAGGGTTGGTCAAACCATATTCATATTTGAGCCACCTTGTGGTTATGATTTATTTTTGTGTTCTGATTAATTCACTGGTCAGCCTGTGATCCCATTTTTGCCTTGGTGGTAAATCAGTTTGACTTTGATTTTCCACAAAAGTGAAACCAGACTGATATTGATTCTCAACCAAGGTGAAAACCAGTTGAATTTTATTATCCATAAAGGTGAAATCCACAATAAAACCTAAATATCTTAAGATGAATCACAGAATAAATCATTTTTTTTTCATGGTAAAACTTTTGATACTTATTTGAGACAACATTGGCCACATATAGTGACTTCATGTCACTGGTCACCCTACATTTTCCAAAGAAGCCAATGAATAATCAAACCAAAAAAAAGGGGGCCAATCAACCCAAAAATCCCAAGCAACTTGCACAAAGGGAGGGAAACATAAAAAGTCATTGCAAATAAACATCACCCAAGACCAGCCCCCGGACAAAAGGGCATGTGATGGATACCAAGAGGAGCGGGGAGGATGAAGTGATTGTGAAGAAAGACCCCACCCACCTTTGCCTTTTATAGACATTGATGAGAGGGGAGAACCTCACTCCCAAAATCCAACCAGTGATTGCAACAATCCAAGAATCTCCAGCAGGTTCAAGCTGCAAACACAACTATTGCAGCTAGTCACCAGGGTATCTTGCCCATAAAAGGTGGGGATCTCCCCTGAATTTTTTCCCCATCATCCATCTTATCATGAATAATTGAATCATCATCATCTCAGAAATCAATCAGTGGGGCCCTTCCCCTTTATCTGAGCATCCTTTGTTAAAATGCGTATTCACTTACGCGTGTGCTACATATAAGTGCAATCCAAATGGGATGCACATATGGGCCTCTCCTGCCCTTTGACACTCACACGGACCATACGGTGTGGTGCCCAATCTGGGACACCTCTGGACCAGTATGGAAAAAGTAAAATTTTTATGAACTTTTCTATAGCCTCCATTTAGATCCAAAAAAAAAGAATTTTTTTCTGGAATGATTTCCATATCCAGTTCCCAAACTTCCAGCTCCCACTCTCCTAGTTGTCTAGGATCATCTGTTGGGTTCCTAGTGCCCGGTCCTATGTTCAATTTGCCCTTGATTTTTGCTGCTATCCACCCTTTTTGGCAAACGCGCGGATGAAGACCTGCTTTACTTGCGGGCTTCTATCCAGCACCGCCACCCCCAAATGGCAACCCCCCTCATCTTCTCTCCCTCAACAGTTTGCCAACCTACCAATCCATCCATGATCTTGCTCACTGCATCTTCTTCTCTACCATCCCAGCCATCCTATCTTCATCAATCATCTTCCCTCCAACCGGTCCTGGCTCCTCAAAACCTCCTTGTTCCATCTCTATCCCTCCAAAAAGATGACCACTCTTGATAGCTCATCTCCATCTGGCCCCTCAGTCAATAAAACTGCCATTGTGCCACCCAAACACTTGGCTGATCCATCATCAACCTGCAATCAATCCCTCCTCATAGGTCCTTTGGGTGCCCATTGCTATTCTAAAGCCAAGGATCCATGGTCTAGGGCTTCCTTGGAAGATTGCTCACCAGCTCAATCTCATTTCACTCATTCAAAAAGAACACATCCATCTCTTCTCAGGACCGCCAACCAGTCTTGCTCAATTGGTTGGACGGTTGGTCACTATTGCACCTCCCTCTCCTCACCGGTCATCCAACCACCTGTCATCATCCCATCACTCCATCCATCTTTGCTGTTGGTCTCCAACACCAACAGCACCACCACCTGTTATCCACCCATCAATCTCCTCATCCAATAGACTGAAAGCTGTTTCTTGCAGCCGATGGAATTGTAGAAAGCGCCTGATCAATCTAGGCACCCCGAGGCCTTGATCATCACCTGCCTTCTCCTTGCCTGCCTTGCTCATCATCACTGCTTGCGCCCAAGCGCAAGTTCCCTCCCTTGTCTGTCCAATGTCTCCGCTCTTGAGAAATCATCTGTGGGCCAGTGGTTGCCTGGGCCCATCAGCCTTTCCCCACGGCTCCTCACCTGCAACTCTCCTGCCTGTGCCCATCACTGGCATGGGCTGGCGTCTTTCCATTCCCGCTCATCCATGGGTCGTCATTATTTAAATTTTTCTAGGTTGTTGTTTTTTTCTTTTTTTCTCATCAGTTCTTTTGTTTTTCTCATGATCATCAAGAAAAAAAATTCCAATTTTTTTTTCTGCTCTAAATGTGTTATCACTTTTACATAGTCAACAGGGACCACTGGCACATAAAAGGAGGGGCTCTCCCCTACCTTTTTCTAATGATCCATGGGAGTGTGTGCATATGTCCCCCCCATTATCATTGAAATCTGATCCTCATCCTCATCTTGGGTATATCTATGATTGCCCCCTGATCCATTTATCCTTAGTCTTTGCCCCTCTGTGGCCTGATCCTTATCACCAACCAATAGCCTTGCTGGTTAAAGAGAATTCTGTCTGTTGGAATTCTTGAGTGTGTTATACCACTCCTTGATCCCTTTCTCTGGCCATACTGGTCTTGATCCCTCCTTGATCATCTTTCTGGAGCCAATCACAATTGATTGAAGAGGTCTTATTAAGCTTAAGACCTGGAGTGTCATAACTCCCTTATTTTTGTTTGGAGTTGCATTCTACCAGCCTACTCTTGAAGTCCTTGAGAAGTGTTGAGGTTATTCTTGCTTCAAATCAGTTACTGTTTTGCTTTTAGAGCTTCTTAAACATAGTTCTTTCACTTGTACAGCCACCCTCAGTTATCTGGTACCCTTCAAGCGCTTGATTGTGGAGAGTTGGACAGGTTCATTGAGAACCTGGAGGTTGGTTGGGTTTGAGTTGATCATCCCCAATCTTCTTCTGACGACCAGAGTTATTAGCTTGTGGGCATTGTTTACATGAAACAGCTTTTGTTCTTTGAGCTTTAAACAAACTTTAGCTTCTTTTTTCCAAGTTTTTCCCACATAATCTTGGCTCAGATAGTGCTGTTCCATCACTACCAAACTACTATCATCTTTATCCTTTACTACTTGATTCCTCATTTAACAGGTTCTGGACCTTGATCTTGGTGTCAGCCTCCTGGATGCCAAGAACCTTGCTATCCTTTAGCTACCAGAGGTGATAGAATAAATAATAAATATATTATTTAATAAATGCAGCAAAAATGCGTAAAATATTTGGATTAAGCTTATTGCAAGGTCAATTGGTTTGGTTATAGTTTATTGTTATAAATAAATATGAATAAATTGATTATTAAATATTCTTATAGAGGGGCCACAATTATATTGGGGATCTTTAACACCTCTCTTCAGGGATTTCAGTATGAAAACACGTAGTCCTGGTTACTTTGGGCTCTTTAGTTTAAAGGATATTTTTCCCAAAGATAATATGTATATAAAATACACGGTGGAGTGGCAGGGCCTTGTAACCAAGCTGCCACAACAGAGAAAGGATAATAAAACTCACTGGTATATTATTAAATCATTTGGGTATCTGTTTGGGATGTTCACTGATGGTTTAAACCTGTATACTGGGGCTATAAGGTTGTTCAGCAGTTTTAATTGATAAAAAAAGAGGTTGAGGATGGATATTATTGATCAGACTTAGCCATAAATCACTTACTTATCACTTATAAGTACTTGATTACCGTGGCACGGTGTCTGGACATAAATATAACTGAGTATCTGCCCATCAATATCCTCAAAAAAGCTCTTTATTTATAGCTTTTTGAGTCCCAATACTATCCTTCTGAGGGGTACAGGGGCTCAAAGGGACGGAAACTAAGGCTAGCAGGTTACCAGTGGTAGCCTGTCATGTGTTCTTTGTGCTGTAGAACGGGTAGCATCTAATTCCTCAGGGTATGGGAATTATTCTACTTTATAATAGATATTAGGACGTGTGAATAACACTAATATGTCCTATTTATTTATTATTTAATTAATCATCCTTAGTAAATGTTCCCATTAATACCATAATTATTTAAATAGAAATTTCTACGGAAATCTTGATGTCAGGTGAGTTCTCATTATGTATTAAATAATTGGAGTAAAGTCATGATATTGATTTTACTCCTTATTTTCAAGTTCCAGTTAGTTTACTAAGATAATTACTTAAAATATAAGTCATGGGAATTTATGTAATATTTTTATATCATGAGTTTTCTTAGTATCTCACAAAGATATTGATGTCTACAAATTCTCATAAAAGTATATTAAAGTATTTTAATATATTTTTAGAAGCTGTCATTGTCTTATTTTTGACATTCTTGGTACTTTGAATTATATTTAATAAAAAATAAGTATAAGGGTTATTTAAGTATTTTTATATAATATTATGTACTTTTAGAAAATCTACTATCCATGGGAACATTTATTACATATGTAGAATGTTCCTGTGTGGGTTGTAGCATGTTTACACGGTAACTAAGCCTCTCAGGACGCCTGTCATTCTTTCAACCCGTAGTCCCGCAGCTGCGTACTTGTCAGAGGCCCCGGGCTGCGTTCACAACCTTGACAGAGTGACAGGGCTGTATCTAAGCCACGCGCAGGTGCATTGGCTGCCGGGCTGTGTGTGGGAATGGTGACAAAACACATTTCTGTCCCTAACTCCTAAAATATACACAACACCTCAATTATGACTGAATTTTAGGTGTGAAACCTATATGTGACAATAGGTGTGAAATATTTAATTGACCAAAAATCTCAATAGTGGAGCCATGGTATTTTGGTCTTTCTTTACTTAATTATTTAAAAATATAAGGAGTTGGATTTCAAGGGTGGGATCAGTGAGTGAACCTACCTAATTTTGGGTGGAAAATCCATTTATGTAATAATATTTATGGGTTTCCTACTCCTTCTTAGATTAATTAAATTATTATTATTTTTATTTTATTTTTGTTACTTTTGCAGCTTGCTCTGCAATAGTAGCAAGCTGAAACTTGGTTACCTTTAAATATTTTTTTAACACTCAGGAGGGCTGCCTAAGCATCACCTTTCCCCTCCACAGAACCTCAACGGCCTAGCACCGTTTGGAGTCTTACATTTGGTTCCCCAGGCCAGGATCAAACCAGCAACCTTGGGATTTACAGTGCCAGCTTGAAGAATCAAACTCTGAAATCCGATCCAATCCTTTTCTTTTTTTTCTTTTTTCTGTCATCATCCAGATCTGATCTGTGTAGGCAACTTGTTCCAGAAGTAAGTCCTCCCAATTGTGCACCATCTGAGCAGGATTCTTGTCGTTTATTTGTGAAACTCTACCCTTGCCATGCTTGTGAGCCACCCTGGAACTCTTCTTTTTGGATCTCCTTAGGAACTCTGTCTTCAAAATGGAATCTGTTTGTCCACCACTGTTTGGGCCAAGATGGTCAAAATCAAAACCCAGAACAAGAACCTAGGCCTCAATGGAACAAATGTAGAACAATTTTTGGACTCCTATGAAATAGCTGCTGAAGTGGATGGTGCAAGTGAACATGATATGGCCTATCAGTTATGATTTTTTATATCCTCTGATGAAGTTATGGAAGTGATCAAATTGTTTGATGGATTCAAAACTCATAACTGGAGGCTCTTGAAGGAGGCTATGTTGGCTTATTGGGGAAAAATAGATGTGGCTAGGTTTACCTTACAGGACTTGGATGCTCTGGTTTCTCAATAGATCTCCAATGGCGGTGTCTCTTCAGCCTCTGATTATCAGTCTTTCAGAAAGTCTTGGAATCCTATTCAGTCTTATCTTATCAGGAAAAATCACATTGACACTGTGGACAAAATTTGAGTTTGATTTTCCAATCTTTTTTGCCAGGAGTGCACAAAAGGATTAGGGATGAATTGGTCAAGTCTGGATCCATGATCACTACTAGGGATAATCAATTCAAACTCCCTATCTTTCTGGTCCTTAGGAATGTGTTGGAAAAAGTCATGAAAGGTCAAACTGCTTTAACTTTTGAAAAGACCAGGATCACTGAACCAGTCCATGCTCCTTCCTTTCAAGAATCCAATGAAATCATGAACAAGATGGAAGCAAATTGCAGACCTCAATCAAGCCCTCAGGCCAATAAGGATACTTCTACCATAGATGAGATTCCTAAGCTACTTCACGCCTTTGAGAATAAAATAGATCAGAAAATATCATCTCTAGCTACCCCTAAACCTGCTAATTCTGTTCCTAAATCCACCTTAGTCTGCTATTACTGTCATAGAGAAGGCCATGGTACTGGTAGATGTCCTGAACTCCAGAAGGACAAGGAGGAGAAATTAGTAGAGCAGAAGGGAAATAATTTCTTTCCTCCTAATGGTGCTTTGATCCCTTTTGACTCATCTCATCCAATCCGTCATGTGGTGGCTTCTTACCAACCACCAACTTCCAAGAAGGCATCTCTGGTCTCCTTGGATTTTCAATCATCCTGTGGCATTCTTCAACCTTGGTATCCTCCAGCTATCAATTCTTCTAGCTTCTCTGGTGCTTATCAATCTGATCCAGCTAGGAAACGCCATGAGGAACCCAAACCTCACAAGTCTCCTCCTGTTCCATCTTCAATGCTTTGAAAACCTGTCAAACGTTGATCTTTTCCTGAGCCTCCCTCCTCTGACATGGAAGACATGGAAGTAGAAAGGGAGCCACTCATGGAAAGGTTCCAGGATCACTCTGATCCTTCTCCTCCTCTTCAATCTGGTAAACCCCCTTAATCCTCTGATCCTCTTCCAGGACCTGCCTCACCTGATCTTCCTCCCTCCACCCAGCCCAAAGTTTTTTTTGAGAGGGGCATTTTGAAGGACTACCGTAATGCTGTGGAAGGAGTATTAAAGAAAAAATCTGATCTCAAAATCCCTGATCTGTCTGTGGCTGAGGGCATGAAGAAATGGGTTTCTTGTTGATGTGTGGAAATTGGTCTGGAAGAATTGAAGGTCTCTTCTGGAACTTTGATGGAGGACTCCGGTGGAACAGATCCCCCTTCAGATGCCAATATGTATTCCTGCCCTCTTGGATTTTTTCCCTGCTATCTTGGTGAATTTGCTAAAAAAGTTTCTCTTCTTGTGGATTTGGGCTCTCAGATCAACTTAATCTCAGATGCTATGGCCTGCAAACTCAAGCTTAGCCCAAGGGTCAGCTTTAATTCTGCGGTTTATGGTATAGGGAATCAGTCAGGCAAACTGTTTGGTATTGCTGAGGATGTTCCTGTTTAAATTGGTCAAAATCTTGTTGGAACTTGTCACTTCTGGATCACTTGTTTGGAAGGTCCTATGATCTTGGGCCAACTGTTCTTAATGCATTTTGGTGCTACCCTTATTTTTTCTTATAAAGTTGGGGAGAGAATCCTTCTCCCTGATGCTTATTGCAGAAAAATTGAAGTTCTGCTTTATTCCTTGGATTCTGGTTGTTGGGAACAAGATTTTCCTGGTTGTTTTCCCAAAACAGTTCTAAAGGGAAAGCAGAAGGACAACTCTCATTCCTCTCAGCCTCATTTTTTTTTTGGATTAGTTGATCCTACTCATAGTTGTAGTTCCTCTCAGCCTCAGAATTCAACTTATGGAACAACTTCAACCTCAGAGGCATATTTTTTGTTTTCATCATCATCTCTTCCTCATCCAAATAAGATCAAAATTCAAAAACATAAAAATTCCAAGAATTCCAAAAATATTTCTTCTCTCTCTGGGTCTGTTGTATCTTCTTTTCCTTTTTCCCTTCAGTCTGATCAATTATCCTCTACTCCAGTTTTGAATCTCTGCAATGAGTCTAAACTAGATCCCAATCTCAATTCTTTTCTTGGTGGTTTTGGTATGAAGGAGTATGGTCTTAAGTGGAGGCAAAGTGGGGTAGAAGTAATTCCTCCCAATTGTGCACCATCAGGGGCCTCTACTAAGTTCATTTTTGAAACTCTACCCTGTGCCACACATATGAGCAATCTGTTAGCTTTTGGATCCTCTTTTATGGAAAAGGCACCTTTCAAGGACAAGGGGGAACATCAAACTTGGAAGATGTTGGAACTTGGCCTCATTTTTTGTAGTCAGGTCTCACTGGTCAATGCTTGGAGGAAGAAAGGGTTCCTCTCTTTTGCCACCAAGTATAAAACAGTTGCAAAAAAGGTTCAACCAGTCAACCAACCAATGCCTCTCAAACTCAACCCTCCTCTTATGGGCCCCCCTCTATCCCGCAATCCTTACTGTGGTTTACCTCAATCTCTTACTGATCCATTCATACCCTCTGGTCCTGTCACTGAAGACTGTCTGAAAGTGGTCAACTTTGATCCAGATGGATGGCTTCTTCCTGATGAGTTGAATTTGATCAAAAATGTCTTGGCCCTTAGGGAAAAATCTACCTCTTTCTGTGAAGAAGAGAGAGGTCTCTTGAAAGAATCCTATGGCCTCCCTTACATTATCCCTGTAGTAGAACATGATCCCTGTCAAAAGAAGAAGATCCCAATACCTGCTGCCAAAGTTGAGGAATTCATCAAGTTGGTTTGTAAACAAGTCCAAACCGGTTTATATGAAAAATCAACTTCTAGATATTCCAGTCCTGTTTTCTGTGTTCTCAAGAGTAATGGTAAACTTAGAATAGTTCATGATCTCCACCTTCTAAATCAGGTTACTATTAAAGAATCTGGTATTCTCCCTGCTACTGAAGAATTTGTCAAATCCTTCTCTGGGAGAGCTTGCTATGGTCCAGGTGACATTATGGGTGGCTATGACAAACAATCCTTACATCAAATTTCTTGTCCTCTCACTACTTTCAATACTCCTCTTGGTTGTTTCCAACTTACTTGATTACCTCAAGGTGCCACCAATTTGGTTGCATTCTATCAGGCTCAGATTGTTTGGATCCTACAGGATGAAATCCTTGATCATGCTGGTATCTTTATTGAAAATGGCGTGATTAAAGGTCCAGTTTCTGATTATAACAATGAGCTCTTACCCTGGCATTCAGGAATCTGTCAATGTATCTGGGAATATGCAACCACTCTGGAAAGGATCCTGTTTCAAATTGAGGAGTCTGGTCTCACTGTCTCTGGATCCAAATTGGCTGCCAGTGTCCCTGCTTTGGAAATTGTTGGTCATGTGGTCTGCAAGGAAGGAAGAAGGATGGCTCCATCCAAAGTCAACAAAATTCTCTCTTGGCCTACTCCAATCAATCCAACCAAAGTCAGAGGTCTCTTAGGTGTTGTAATCTATGTTTGGATCTTTATCCATTCTCTATCCAAAATTTGGATTCCCTTGCATCACTTAACCAGGAAGGATGCTGAATGGTTTTGGACTCAAGCTTGTGAAAAATCATTTCAAATTCTCAAAAAAATTGTTGGAAAAGAAATTGTCTTGGAGAAGATCACTTATGGACCTAGGACTTGCAATATCAAGCTGGCTGTGGAATCTAGTTATCAATCCATTGGGGCTGTCCTTACTCAGGAGGATGAAAATGGTTTGGATTGTCCTGCTCTGTATGAATCTCTTCTTTTTTCAGAGGTGGAATCCAGGTACTTCCAGCCAAAACTGGAACTTTGTGGTGTGGCCCAAATTTTGAAGAAGCTCCAAACTGTTCTCTGGGGTCAACACTTTGAGTTAAAAGTCAATGCACAATCCATTATCAAAATGATCAATGCCCCCAGTCTTCCAAAAGCTCCAATGACTTGTTGTGTGGCTTTCATCCAGTTGTTTTTTTTGAGCTGAAGCATCACTACTGTTGTGACTTCCACTCATGGCTCCTATTTCTATTTTCTATCTAAGTTCCTCTATGTTTGTTTTCTGTTTCTCACTCTTGCCACCCAAAATTTCTGACTGGGTTCCAAGACTCCAAATCTGAGTGGGCAACCTCTGAGCGCGTCCAGCTGAGAGTCAACAACTCATCTCCTGGGAATCACAACAACCATTCACCTACCGACAGTACTCAAGTTTCCATGCATCTACCCCATTAAGTGTCTGCCGGAAGCAAGCTCAAGCCAAGTAAGAACAAATCCAACTCTATTGGTTATGATCCGTACTAAAAATCTCCTCCAGATTGTTCAAGGCGCCTCTCTTGGTCATCCTATGCTTTTCTTGTAGCTGGTTGTATTCCAACCGTCTCCTGAAAGACTCCTGTTGGTGTTGCTTCTTTTCCTATTCTGGGCCTCAATGACTCTTGTCTTTTCATTTCATTTCTGATTATGTTCCCACTCGAAATGCATACTGGTCTTGGTTTTCCTTCCAATACTTTTTCCTCACACAGTTAAAAGCCAAAACAATTCCACAAACTGGTCACAAGCAACATGCCCAAGCCAGGATCATTGTCAACGCCAGGACCAGGGGGAGACCCCATGAATTTCAAATCTCACGCCCTCAAAGTACTCATCAAATCAAAACCCCTACTGAATGAAGAAAACTACAGTATTTGGCGTAAGAAAATGGAAAAGCTTTTAAAACTCAGGGGAATCTTTCAAGTTATGAACTCCCTGGATGAGTTTTCTTCACTGGATGAAGAGACCAATCAAGAGATGGTAGCCTACCTGATTGCCAAACTTGATTCAAAGACTTACAGCAACATAATCAATGACCGCAACAAAGACAACGCCAAACTAATATGGACGGCAACCCAATCTCACTTTGCCTTGTCCCAATCAACAAACAGAGCTCGCATCTTCAATAGCTTCCTCCATCTCTCCATGTCCTCAAACATCAAGCCATTTGTCACAAACGTCAAAACTTTCCTTAAAAAACTGACCAAAGTTGGTATTGAACTCCCATCTGATATCATAGCTTACCTGGTACTTTTTAAATTCCCCGCCTCAATGCAAAACATGAAGAATCAAATCATGCATTCAACCGCAGAAATGAGGATTGAAACCGTATTAGATCATCTCATCAAACACAAAAACAAGATCAGCGCCCAAGAAACTCCCAACAAACCTGTCAATATAGCCCTATACAACGCACCGAGATGCGAAAATGGAAAGCATAAACCTGCCGTAACATCTCACCCGGCACAAAACTGCTGGATTGAATTCCCTGAACTTAGAATGTCTAATACTTACTACGGAGGAAACAAGAACAAAAAGAAAACTGCAGAAGAAGCACATTACTACTTGTTTTTCTGTGGACTCAATCTGAACTGTCAAGAGAGACTAATTCTGAGCCGGTTCATACTTTACTCTGGATGTTCCATCCATATGATAACAGAAAAGAATCAATTCAAGTCCCTTACCTGCTCTGACAGAGAGGACAAGATCCAAACCGGAAAGAAAAACAGGATGATCAAGATTGAGGGAATTGGTACCGCTTCCATCCCTTTCAAACACTGTGAAATCCACCTCAGTAACGCCGCGTGGGTTCCAGAATCAACAGTCAATCTCATATTGCTTGGAGCGTTGGTAGAAAAAGGGGCGAAGCTGAATATCGACTCAACGGTGTCTCCACGCACCTTTTCTGTCTCCTCCGGTGACAAGGAATTGTTCACCGGAAGGATATCCAAAAATCTCTTTGTCATAAACACTAAAACAGAAACCAACGCTGCTCTCTACTCTAGCAAGGATCTACCAAAGATTCACAGAACACTTGGCCACGCCTTTCTTGGACAGATGGAAAAATTTCTGAAAAAAACCATCACCTCCAAAGACAAGGAGGACTTTGAATTTCTCAACTGTAACAAAGACAAGATTACAAAGTCTAGCTTTTTGCAAGTCCACCAAGCGGCCTCTATGAGTTTTGGATTGAATCCATGTGGATCTAATGGGACCTCTCAACCCCACGGCCAAAGGCCATTTCATATTCATCCTAAATCTCATTGACTCCTTTTCCTGGTATCTTGCCTTCTTTCCGCTCAAAACCAAAGACAAGGCTTTTGAAACGTTGATCTTTGTTCTTGAGAATGAACGTAGAAAATAAAAATGTTATCCCATGGAATTATGCTTGGATGGCGGAGGTGAGTTTGTTAACAACAAATTTTCTGCTTACCTGAAAGAGCGCCACATCAACAACATCGTCTCAGAACCATATCACTCCCAACATAACGGACAAGTAGAATGAGCTAACAGGACTGTCATGGAATCAACCCATGCCATACTCTCCAAAGGCCAAATCCCCAAATCCTACTGGCACGAGGTGGCTTGCAGCTGTTGTTTGTTACTCAACCAAATACCTAAAGAAAAAGGAATGGAATCCCCATGGAAAAGTATGCATGGCAAAGACCTCCTGGAGGGTTATCTAAGACCTGTCGGCACCAATCTCATGTATCAACTTAACAATCCTCAAATCCAATCAAAAATATACAAGAAAGGGGAGTCTGGCAAGCTCGTAGGTTTCAACCCCGGCTTGCTCTCATACAAAGTTCTTTTGACCTCCGGAAAGATTATCAACACAAAACATGTCATCTTTTACAAATCAGTTCACGACAATGCCATTGCTCAGAGAGACCAGACAGATCTGAATCAATCAACCAAACCTGCCATTCAGACAACTCTGGCTCCACTCAATCTGCCCAATGAAAAATCTCAAGATTCCAACAACGAGTGCACCTCCAAGTCAATAAAACAAGAAGAAATCTCTGACAAGGATAGTAACAAAACCAACAAGAATGAAGAGGTGTCCACCAGTCTGAGGCCAAATTTAAGAAACAGAGAACTGCTAGCCAAACCCAACAGGTATATTTATCACTCTTAAAAACTACCCAACTCCATTGAAGAAGCCCTAACCATTCCCGTGTGGAAAGAATCCACCCTAAAAGAACTCAAATCTATTGACAATCAAAATGTCTGGGAGGAAGTTGATGAAAAATTCATGACAAATCTTCTCAAGACCGTGGCGGTCTTCAAAGTGAAGCAAAATACGCATGCCAAAGCTCCCACCTACAAGACACAAATATGCGTCCAAGGTTTCAACCAAAGTTACAGCATTGACTACTTCAAAACTTACTCTCCCACTGGAAGTGTTGCTTCTCTCCAAGCCCTTCTCACCTTTGCTGTGGACAAGAACCTTGACCTCCTTCAGCTCAATGTCAAGGGAGCCTTCTTAGATGCTGACCTAGACAAGGATGTGTTCATCGTAAACCCCTCTGGATCCGGTCAACGTGGAAAATACTTAAGACTGAAGAAATTTTTGTATGGACTAAAACAAGCACCTGGCAACTGGTACAGAACGCTGACTTTGTGGATTGAAAGCCAGGGTTTTGAAAAATCAGAATGCAATCCGTGCCTTTTTCTCTGCAAACATGATTCCTCAGCTCTTTTTTTTCATGTGGACAATCTCATAGTTGCCGGAAACACGGCAGACTTCCAACGCAAGTTCCTTGACCGCTTCAAGAACTCCACCGCTCATCCTCCCAACACCCTACTTGGAATGAAAGTTGTAAGAGAAAAAGGGATAATGCATCTCAGTTTACCCCTGCACATTGAAAAAGGGCTGATGGCCATGAACTTGACCAATTGCAAAAATGTTACCACTCCCAGGACTCCAGGAATGCACCAATCTCCAGCGACAGAAGACAATCATAAAAAATTCTTAGATCTGAATGTAAACTATTGGTTGCCAATTGGCAGACTGAATTTTATTTCTGGACTGGAAAGACCTGATATCAGCTATGCTGTATCTAGTCTTTCCAGATTTTCCAAAAAACCTGGTTATTCTCACTGGATGGAAGTAGTGCACGTTTGGAAATATCTCTCAGCTACCAGGCAAATTGCCCTAACTCTAGGTCCACAATCCGTATCTAATAGGCTTGTCTGCTACAGCGACACCACCTGGGGGGACAATCCTGACAACAGGATCTCCCAGAGCGGTTACTTATGCTCATTCAAAGGAAGCCCCCTCTATTGGAAAAGTCATTAACAGCGCAACATCACTCACTCCTCCACGGAATCCAAATGCTTAGCGTTATCCAGCCGTCACCTAGAAGGAAGATGGCTCCATCAACTCCTATCCAAAATCTATCAAGAAAAATTTTCATTCCTGCTTCACCTCATTGACAACAAATGACTCAATGACAAAATTAAGAAATTTGGCACTAACTCAAAAGCAAAACATATTGATATCAAAGTAAAAAGTCTCTGGGATGATTAAAAGAAAAAAACTATCAATGTCATGCTGATTCCGTCAGAGTTGATGGCTGCTGATTCACTGACCAAGGCAGCCAATAAAATCTCAAACTGCAGATTGGTAAATTGTTTCTCTGCTCCGTATCATTAACCTCTGATTCAAGGGGGAGTGTTGAGCTGAAGCACCACTACTGTTGTGACTTCCACTCATGGCTCTTATTTCTATTTTCTATCTAAGTTCCTTTATGTTTGTTTTCTGTTTCTCACTCTTGCTGCCTGACATGTCTCACTGGGTTCCAAGACTCCAAATCTGAGTGGACAACCCCTGAGCGCGTCCAGCTGAGAGTCAAAAACTCATCTCCTGGGAATCACAACAACCATTCACCTACTGACAGTACTCAAGTTTCCATCCATCTACCCCATCAAGTGTCCGCCAGCAGCCAGCTCAAGCCAAGTAAAAACAAATCCAAATCTATTGGTTATGATCCGTACTAACAATCTCCTCCAGATTGTTCAAGGTGCCTCTCTTGGTCATCCTATGCTGTTCTTTTAGCTGGTTGTATTCCAACCATCTCCTGAAAGACTCCTGTTGGTGTTGTTTCTTTTCCTATTCTCCGCCTCAATGACTCTTGTTTTTTCATTTCTTTTCTGATTATGTTCCCACTCAAAATGCAGACTGGTCTTGGTTTTCATGCCAATACTTTTTCCTCACAGTTCTCTTTTGATATTGTTCATAGGCCTGGAAAATCTTTCACCATGCCTGATGGTTTATCTTGAAACCCTCTTGGAGATGAAGAATTGGCTGTTGGAATGGATTTTGATGAGGAGGAACCCTTAATTTGTACTGTATTCACCTTTTCCTCTCAAGATTATTCTGGCTTCAAACAAGGCTTCTGCCTTAAATTAGAGCAGTATCTCTCCACTCTCCAAAGGCCTCCTGATCTCTCTGCTAAAGATTTTTGATCACTCAAAAGGAATTCCTCCAATTTCTTTGTCCAAGGTACTAGGCTTATGAAAAGAGGCAATCCTTGTGCTCTTATTGTTGTCAACATCCCTTCTAAACAAGATTCAATCCTTGAAAGTCTCCATGAAGGCCTTGGTAATTGTGGGGAAACCAAAACTTATTGTTGAATATCCAAACAATTCTGGTGGCCATCCTTGAAGAAATCAGTCTCTCAATGGTTCAAGAGTTGTGAAGTATGTCAGAAACATTATCTTAGGCGCCCAGCAGAAATTTGTTCTCCCACTGGAGAGTCCACTGTCCTTGGAAGGATTGCTATGGATGTGGTTCATATTAAGGCTGGTGGAGCTAAGTACCTCATAGTGGCTAGAGATGATTTTTCTGGATGGGTTGAAGCAAAATTACTTAAGAACCTCAGCTCTGAATCAGTAGCAGCCTTCCTCTATGAGACTTGGACAATGCATTATGGCTTGGCTTAATCTTATTCAACTGAAGGTGGCTCTGAGTTTGGCGGTAAACTGGCTGAAATGATTCAATTGCTTCCTGGTCAACATAGGGTGACCACTCCTTATTATCCTAAAGGTCAAGGTGTGGTGGAAAGAGGCCATGCTCCTTTAAAGGCTGCTGTTGTCAAGCTGGCTGGTGAAAGTGGAAAGAATTGGTGCAAATTTCTTCCTCTGGTCCTCTTCTCCAATGTGGTGTCATTATATAGCCTCAGGTCGGGAACTGCGTTGCGGCCTGCGCCCTTGGCATCTGGTAGGTTATGCTCAGCAGCGGGGGTGCGCCGGTTCTCAGCAGTAGCTGCTGCAAAGCTCAGAAGTAGGCGTAGCAGGATTGAGCATGCGGCTGCGGGCCGGGCCTGACTAGGGGAGGCGGGCCGCGACCCGCTTGGGTATCCGACTCATGGATGGAGCCAGGCCGACCAGGTTCTCGGGAGGTTAGTCAGGGGAGGAAAAGGCGGGGCAACCGCGGGGATATACACGTGGAAGACCCCGCGCAAGCGCGGGCCGGCCACAGGACTAGGAAATTTGCGATGGCGCGTTGGGCGGATACGGGCAAGCGTGGTGAACTTCGGGTAGCACGCGGCGGAGGGCCGCGCCACGTAAGGACAAAACGGATTTGCATAATGGCAGGAGAGCTGAAGGGATAGGGTATGGGTTAGGGTATGGGTTAGGGCTCTGGGTCTAGGGTTTCTTCTTCATGGTTGTCAGTTTGTCTTTGTGCTTGTACTTAGGTTAGGGCTGAGGGGGGGGGATTCATATTTTGGTCTCAAGGATTCTCCCTCATGGATTCTATCTCTCTCATTCTCTCTTCTTGGGAAAAAAAGGAAGCATCCTTGAGTCTAACAGATGCTAGAACCATTGACTCCATAACTAGGGACAACTTCCTGAGGGAAAATTTCTAAAGCTTCCACATCTGGGGGTCTGGCTGGGAACTCAATCCATTCTCAGTATCTTGAAGATAATGCAGGATGCTGCCAACAACCGCTCTGGGATCCAATGTTCCCCCTCCCTATCCTCTAAGTTTGACTCCTGTTTCTGCTACTCAACCCCCTCCGCTGCCATCTGCTCATGCTCCCAGAGTTAGCAGTTTTGCTCCTCCCTCGGAAGGGTCATTGGACATGGCGGTGGAGGCTCCTTGCCACGTTTGGTTGAGGCCGAGGGACTTCCCTCATCTTTGGTTTAGTACCTTGGACGTGGAGCGTTTTCTTTCTAGATTCAAAGGGATCAGGGATTTGGAGGGCGCATTGGGCGCGGATAAGGTTTGGACTATTGTGCTTTTAATTACCAAGGAGGAGAAGCTGCAGGACGTGGAAGAAACGGTTGGTTACAAGAGGCAGGACTGGGGGTTGTTGAAAAGCAAGATTTTGGCAAGGTGGGGAAAGCGCAAACCCCGGTTCCAAGAAAGCAATTTTGATCAAGCCGCGGAGGAAGCAAGCAAAAATGGGGGGGTGCAATTGCGCAAGGGACTAGTGGAATATATGTTGAAGTTTGAGAGAATCTACAGCTCCTTGGCGAAGAACAAGGTCATCGCAGGTCAGACGGGTGCCATGAAGCGGGCGTTTCTGGGGGGTCTTGCGCCTCAGCTCCGTTCCAGAGTGCAGGGATACCTGTACAACCGCGGTCTGGTTAAGAGGTCACTGGATGGAAGCATCACAATTCTTCCTGATCTTTTGGTTATCTGTCAGGCTGTGGAGAGCAAAATCAATTTGGACAAGCTCATTGCGGATACGGCATGAACGTACCCATCTTCCTCCAAGAAATTGGTCACGATCTCAGCGCCGGTCCCCAATCAAACCTCGGTGGTGCGGCTACCAATGCCCTCTCATGCTGGACTTTCCCAACAGTCTCTGGGACCATCAGTCGGAGAGATGACGGAGATTCTGCGGGACATAAGGGTTTTCCTCAACCGGACAACGGCTCCCGCGGCTCCGACAGCCACACCGCCTCCAACGGCTCCTTCTCAACTGCGGGCGGTACCGCCTCACATGGCAGAAGGGTTCCAGCCCCCCAGCGGACCATCCAGGTCGTTTGGGTTGCCGCGGTGTTCATATTGCAGGGAGAGAGGGCACTGGAAGTCGGTTTGCAAGAACCTCACTTGGGACATGGACGAGGGGCTTGTTTGCCCATCCGGGATGAAGTACATATTCCCAACAGGTGAATCAGTGGACTTGACCAAGGACAAGCCGCCGCCAATTGTGAAAGTGCGGGAAATAGCAAAGGCTAAGGCCGAGATCGTCCGGGTTTTGCTCAAAATCGTCACCGCGTCCGGAACCTGGGAAGCGCCAAGAGTGGAGGCCAAAGTCAGGACATTGGCAACAAACGAGCGAATAGCAATGGATGTTGACAAGCAACCAATGGCCCCAAATCCAGTTGCACGCGTGCCAGCGCCGGACAGGCTGTCCGCTAATCCTGCGGAGAAAAAGAAGGCCGCAGACATTGTCCAAAGGGTGATGGGGAACAACTCACCAATACCCCTGACCCTACGAGAGCTAGCGGCGGTATCCCCTGCGGTTGTCAACAAGATGGTCCAGGCCTTGAAAGATTGCGGTCAGGGCTGGGTACCAACAACGGTTCAGTGAGTAAATGTGGCGGAGGAGGAAACGGATCTCAAGCCGTGCCGGTCAAAGTTGGTATCAGTCCTGCTTGCTTATGTTGCAATGACCATTGCAGGGCAGAAGGTGTGGGCAATGGTAGATAGCGGTTTGATGGTCAACTTGCTTCCGTCAAGGTTGGTGGACGAGCTTGGCCTGGTGCGGAGGAAGTGCGCAATGGGCCTTTGGGCGTTAAATGGCGGCAAATGCTGCGTGGATGGAGTAGTAGAGGCGGACAAGGTCAAAGTCGCAAAGGTTAGTAAGCCCCTGTCATTTCTCTCAGTGGAATGCGGTGACGTGATACTAGGTCAACCATTTATTTTTGGGTTCAGAGCTCAAATGGCCTTCAACACCGAGGAAGGAACGGAGGCACTGACTGTTGAAGATTCACTCGGGGCGCGGTTTGAGACGACAATCTGCAATCACGGGAGAGGGAGGTGGGTGCAGGGCCCGGTGGCTGGCGGAGATGAGGAGTCCAACGTGGGGGCTGACCGTAAGGGTTACCCCGCAGAGGATTTTCCCTAGTTGGCCGCGGTAACCGCGCAGAGCAAGCCCCGGCTCAGCGCGGGTGGCCAACTGGTAAGGAGCAAGTGGAGGGGGGCACCCATAGGGCGCAGGCGCCAGATTTAAGTTCCATTCCTCAGTGTGCATCCCCGAAAGGTTCTATGCTTTGAAAACCCTATCATTGTGCCACAGTTGTGAGCAAAGGCGACAGCCCCAGTTTGGTTATTACTAGGACTTAGGACAGCAACGGCTGGGTCTGGATGGCGCGGTGAAACGCGGGCAAGTACAAACCGGTGGCACAAAAAGTACGGCCGCGGAATGAGCCCATGCCCCAGAGGCTCAACGGACCCTTACGACCAATTGCGTGGTCCCAAGACCCGTGGGAGACGCCCCTTAGGAAGAATGAATGGGTAATGTGGTTGGCGCAAATCACGGAAGAACGGGTGGACGCCCTTAATTTTGGACCAGCGGAATGGTTGAGTTTGGAGGAGAGGGATCTTCTGGTGTTGGTGTTGGTGTTGAGGGAGAAGGCGCTTGCTTTTGGACCGGACAAGGGCGGGTTGTTGAGAGGCAAGATTGGGGACCCTTATGTTATTCCCACCATCCCTCACAAACCATGGCAAATCAAGCAGATTACAATCCCCCGTACCATTTGGGAACCCTTTCTGGAGCTGGTACGGGAGCGCGTGAGGACGGGGATTTACGAGCAGTCCACGTCAAGCTATTCAAGCCCTATCTTTGCGGTCATCAAAAAGGATGGGAAATTGCTAAGGATTGTTCACGACCTTCAGAGGTTCAATTTGTTCACTATTTGCAACGCGGGGCTTCCCCCGGACGTGGAAGAGTTTCTGGAGTCAATGGCTGGGCGCGCTTGCCACAGTCTGGTGGATGTGATGGGAGGAGCTTTGCATGTGAAATGCTTCTTTGCGCGTGGTTCCACTTCCTTCAACAAAACTTTGGGCGATGATTTGGGGTATGAGGGCAAGGAAGCCCCGGGGTCAGGCAACAATGCGGATTGTTTGGATGGCAAAGAACCGGGGCGCGACGCGCAACCTCGGAGAAGTAAAAGTTTGCAGACTGCTGGGGACAGCTGTCAAGCTGGGGGGGAGCGCTAGGTGGTTAAAGCTTGATTTGGTGAGGGGGTGTTCTAGCCGGTTCACAGCCACCATAACTAGACACCCCAGAATGTTTGTTTCCTTATTCTTCAGTTTGGACTTGGTTTTGGATTGGTACTGGCTATGGTTTATTTATTGCAGGTACGCGGGCGCGGCGTGACGTTGTGTCTGCAAACGCAAGGACAAGCCCCGCGCACAGATGCTCGGACAAAGAGCTCTTCAAAAAAAAAAATAGAATATTTCTTTCTGCTCTTTGGATCCGGGCTTTTCTTCCCTTCTTTTCTGTTTCTTTCTCTCCTGTTTCTTTCTTCACGGACGGGTGCATGGGTCATGGATGGTCTGGACATGGTTATAAGCTTGGCTTGGTAAGGGGGTGCTCTAGCCGGTTCACAGCCAGAATGACTAGACACCCCAGAATGTTTGTTTCCCATTGCTTCTCCCTATACTTCTGGTTGTGCGCGCGCGCTGTTGGCATGCTGTTTGTTTGTTTTGTAGTATGGGTACAGGGAACTGTGTGGCAGTTTGTGTGGGGAGGTCCAGGTGCCCCTTTTGGAACGGCTGGTCACTTACGGTCGCTCAAAAAGCAAAGCGCACGGACGCGGACCTCAATCTCAAGCTCATTCTCACAAAGCGCGGTTGCGCACTTTTTCTCAGAAGTTAAGACCTTGCGCGGATACAAGTATTTCTTAGGAAAAAGGAAGCATGGTACAACAAAAGACTTGTGAAGAAAAGAAAGGGAAGAAGGGTAAGGGCGGGGCAATGCGCCTAAGCCATCTTCATCATCTCCTCCATATCCACCCTCAACAATGCCAGTAAGGCCCGGAAAGATGCCAGGAGCTCGCGCAGGGATTCTGAGGATTGGGATCCGGGGGTCGCAAGATAATCAGGAAGCATCGTGGTTAACCTTTCCGCATAAACCTTGAAGCCGGCCGCCGGGAGTGCCATTACAATTGGGATTTCCGGGATCTTGGGGGGGCTGGGGGGAGGAGTGGCCGGTGAAGACAGGGCCTCCGGGGAACCAAAAGGGGGTCTTGGTTCAGCTGGAGGCAATGACGGGATGATGATGGGTGACGGAGGCGGAGGGACGTTGGGGGTTGTAGGCCTCTCATCCAAGACCGCTGGTGGGGTGCCTCATGAAGCCAGAGTGGGAGGAGCCGGTGCAGGTGCCGGAGGAGGACCCAGAGCCAGAGCAGCGCGACGCTGGAGAGTTTCATTGAGGCACGGGTCCCTCGCGCCTTCCGTGACCCGGACGCGGTCCACCCAGGATTGCATAGCCCTCCGGAAATCATTGAAGGATGGGAAGTCCTCCTTCCGCAGTGGCCCAGCGGGGCAAAGAGGAGAAGCTAAGTTGCAACCCTTGCTTGGTGGAGGACGGCGGAGTCCACAAGTCCTCCATGATGGTGTTGTCCTCCAAAACTACAAATGGGTCCGGACAAGCCCTCTTGCGTGGCCTGGGGCAAGAGCCAGATTGGGGGGGAGCTTGGGGCATGCTGTCACTAAGTGAGCAGCGACAGTGGCCGCGACGGCAAGCAACACAGGCGCGTTGACCAGGAACAATCAAACACGCGTGCCCGTTCCAGGTGCAGAACTTGCATGGGAGCATGGTGGCGATGGAGCAGGGGGAGAGGAACTTGCGGAGTGTGTTAAGTGGGGTTGGTAGGGGGGGACGGTGCAAAGGTAATTGAGGTAGCAATGGGAAGGGACCTCTGGGGACAGAACTCAAGTCGGGGGGGATGTGGTGTCATTATATAGCCTAGGGTTGGGGACTGCGTTGCGGCCTGCGCGCTCGGCATCTGGTAGGTTAGGCTCAGCAGCGGGGGTGCGCCGGTTCTCAGCAGTAGCCGCTGCGGGCTCAGCAGCATCTGCTGCAAAGCTCAGCAGTAGGCGCAGCAGGATTGAGCACGCGGTGCGGGCCGGGCCTGACTAGGGGAGGCGGGCCGCGACCCGCTTGGGTATCCAACTCATGGATGGAGCCAGGCCAACCAGGTTCTTGGGCGGTTAGTCAGGGGAGGAAAAGGCAGGGAAACTGCGGGGCTATAAACGTGGAAGGCCCTGCGCAAGCGCAGGCCGGCCACGGGACTAGGAAATTTGCGACGGCGCGTCGGGCAGATATGGGCAAGCGTGGTGATATTTGGGTAGCACACGGCGGAGGGCCGCGCCACGTAAGGACGAAACGGATTTGCGTAATGGCAGGCAAGCTGAAGGGATAGGGTATGGGTTAGGGTTCTGGGTCTGTGGGGTTTCTTCTTCATGGTTGTCAGTTTGTCTTTGTGCTTGTACTTAGGTTAGGGCTGAGGGGGGGGATTCATATTTTGGTCTCACAAATTCTCCCTCACGGATTCTCTCTTTCTCATTCTCACTTCTCGGGAAAAAAAGGAAGCATCCTTGAGTCTTACAGATGCTAGAACCATCAAATCCATAACTAGGGACAACTTTGTGAGGGAAAACCTCTAAAGTTTCCACACCAATTGGATTTCAGCTAAAAAAACCACTGGCTACTCACCTTATAAAATTATCTTTGGAAAAAGGGCTGTACTTCCTCTTGATCTGGAAATGGAATATTTCTTAGGTATTTATTGGGAAAAGGTTTCTTCCACCACTGATCTATTAGTTGCCAGATCCAAGCAACTGGAGCAAAGTGAAGATGTTTGTGACAGAGCTTATCAGAAGATGATGGATTCAAGAGAAAAATCAGTCCAGTATTGGGAGGATAAGCACTCCAATCAAATCAGGGATCCCTTGAATACTGGGGATCTAGTCTTAGCTTATAATCAATACTTGGAAACTCAGTGGGAAAAGATTTTCTTTAACCACTGGAATGGTCCTTAATGAGTGGTCCATCAAGTAAGAGGTGGATCATATGTTTTGAAAGAGCTGGATGGAACTCAGATGGCCAGAAGGTTCTCTGCTGATCAGGTCAAGAAATTTCATTGTTTTGGAGGCAACTTGTTCCAGAAGTCAGTCCTCCCAATTGTGCACCACCAGGGGTCATCTGCTGCATTTTGTTGTGAAACTTTACTGTATGCCACATATTAGAGCACCTGGGACTCCGTCTTCATTCTTTTATCTCAGCAACCTCCAGGGCCTTTTCTTTGGATAGATCAAGCTCCCTTTTCAATCACCCGCAAGATCAAACAGGCGTTTTTCTGTTTGAATTCCTCAGTTTCTTATTTTATATATATCATCAAAGATACTAAGATGAAGACTAGGGACAGTCTGTAAGTTGGTGAGAGATGTGGTTCCCAATCTGGGAAAACTCTGTACCAGTACGGAAAAAGTAAAATGTTTATGAACTTTTCTATAGCCTCCATTTAGATCCAAAAAAAAAAAAAAACTTTTTTTCCGGAATGATTTCTATATCCAGTTCCCAAACTTCCAGCTCCCACTCTCCTAGTCATCTAGGATCATCTCTTGGGTGCCTAGCACCCGGTCCTATGTTCAATTGGCCCTTGCTTTGCGCTGCTATCCACCCTTTTTGGCAAATGCCCGCATGAATACCAGCTTGGCTCGTGGGCTTCTATCCGGCACTGGCACCCCCAAATGGAAACCCTCCTCATCTCCTCTCCCTCAACAGTTCTCCAAACGGCCAATCCATCCATCATCTCGCTCACTTCCTCTTCTTCTCTACCATCCCAGCCATCCTATCTTCATCAATCATCTTCCCTCCAACTGGTCCTGGCTCCTCAAAACCTCCTTGGTCCATCTCTATCCCTCCAACAAGATGACCACTCTTGATAGCTCATCTCAATCTGGCCCCTCAGTCAATAAACCTGCCATTGTGCCACCCAAACACTTGGCTGATCCATCATCAACCTGTAATCAATCCCTCCTCAGAGGTCCTTTGGGTGCCCATTGCTATTCTAAAGCCAAGGATCCATGGTCTAGGGCTCAATCAGAAGATTGCTCACCAGCTCAATCTCATGTCACTCATTCCAAAAGAACACATCCATCTCTTCTCAGGACCGCCAACCAGTCTTGCTCAATTTGTTGGACTGTTGGTCACTATTGCAACCCCCCTCTCCTCACTGGTCATCCAACCACCTGTTATCATCCCATCAATCCGTCCATCTTTTCTGTTGGTCTACAACACCAACAGCACCACCACCTGTTATCCACCCATCAATCTCCTCATCCAACAGACCTCAAGCTATTTCTTGCAGCCGTTGGAGTTGTAGAAAGCGCCTGATCAATCTAGGCCCCTCCTTGCTCATCACCTGCCTTCTCCTTGCCTGCCTCGCTCATCATCACCGCTCCCACCCAAGCGCAAGTTCCCTCCCTTTTCCATCCAAGGTCTCTGCTCTTGAGCAATCATCCGCGGGCCAGCGGCTGCCCGGGCCCATCAGCCTGTCCCTGCGGCTCCTCACCTGCAACTCTACTGCCCATGCCCATCACTGGCACAGGATTGCATCTTTCCATTCCCGCTCATCCATGGGTTGTCATTATTTCAATTTTTCCTAGGTATTTTTTTCTTTTTTTCTCATCAGTTCTTTTTTTTTTCTCATGATCATCAAAAAAAAAAATTCCAAATTTTTTTTTCCGCTCTATATGTGTTTTTACTTGTACATAGTCAATAGGGACCCCTGGCACATAAAAGGAGGGCATCTACCCTACCTTTTTCTAATCATCCATGGGAGTGTGTGCATATGTCCCCCCTGTTATCATTTAAATCTGATCCTCATCCTCATCCTGGGTATATCTATGATTGCCCCCTGATCCATTGATCCTTAGTTTTTGCTCCTCTGTGGCCTGATCCTTATCACCAACCAATAGCCTTGCTTGTTGAAGAGAATTCTGTCTGTTGAAATTCTTGAGTGTGTTATACCACTCCTTGATCATTTTCTCTGACCCTACTGGTCTCTATCCCTCCTTGATCATCTTTCTGGAGCCAATCATAATTGATTTAAGAGGTCTTATTAAGCTTAAGACCTGGAGTGTCATACCTCCCTTATTTTTGTTTGGAGTTACATTCTGCCAGCCTAATCTTGAGTTCCTTGAGAAGTGTTGAGGTTATCTTTGCTTCAAATCAATTACTTTTTTGCTTTTAGAGCTTCTTAAACATAGTGCTTTGCCTTGTAATGCCACCCTCAGTTATCTGGTACCCTTCAAGCGCTTGTTTGCGGAGAGTTTGGCAGGTTCATTGAGAACCTGGAGGTTGGTTGGGTTTGAGTTGATCATCCCCAATCTTCTGCTTACAACCAGAGTTATTAGCTTGTGGGTTTTGTTTACATGCAACAGCTTTTGTTCTTTGAACCTTAAACAAAATTTGGCTTCTTTTGTCCAAGTTTTTCCCACATAATCTTGGCTCAGATAGTGCTGTTTCACCGCTACCAAACTACTATCATCTTTATCCTTTACTACTTGATTCCTCATTTATCAGGTTCTGGAACTTGATCTTGGTTAAATTTAAATATTTTTGTAATACCCAGGAGGGCAGCCCAAACAGAACCTTTCCCCTCCACAGGACTGCCACGGCCTAGCAACGTTTGGAGTCTTACAACGGGCCTGTGTGGATGTCACGGATTTGGGGAAACTGGTCTCAAAATGCGTGAAACATGCTCATTGGTACACAGGCCCTAACGGGCCCAGTGAGGTATATGGGCAAATACAGCCAGATAGTCTTGTATGGGAATAATTGGGTCCAAGGTCTATTTTGGACATACTTGACCAGACGGGCTGGCCCTCCAAAGAATTTTTTACTTAGTTTTTGGTCTTGGGGCAACCCATTGGGGCCGCCGCCCATGTTGTGGCCCGCTCAGGGCCACTGTTTTTGCCTATGGCCCGTTTGCGGGGCCCAACGGCCTGCGCATGGCTGTTGTAGGGGGCAGGGCGGCAGCCGTGTGGGTTGGCCTCCGGTTGTTGGAGCCCCGGGGCTGGGGCCAACGGCCCTGGCTCCTACCCTTCCCCTAGCTCCCCATTGCAAGGGGGAGGGGGAAGGCTGGCTGGGTTGAACCAGCCAGCGACCAGTCATGGTGGGGGGGACTTGATCACCCCCCCAGCAAAAGGTGTGGCTAGGCTGGTTGCATTGAGGCAACTGGCGGTGGGGGGGAATTAACCACCCCCCCACCAATGAAGGGGCGCTCTCCCCCCCCCCTTTACCAAGGGGGAGGAGCAATGGGCTGGAGGGGACCTGACCACCCCCCAGCCCACCTACCATAGCAACGCCCTGGGGGTATCAACCCCCAGGGCCCCTGGTAGGGGGATTTGACGGCCCCCTCCAGAGACCTGTGAGAAAGAGGGGAGGGGGGACAGCATGTCCGCTGGTCACCCCACCTCCCAAGTGTGTCTGAGACTGGAACCAGGTGTGTCCTGGGTCCCTCCTGGCCATTTGTATGGCCAGGAGCTTCTTGCATGAGGCAACCAGCCAGCATGTGAGGTAACAGGCTGGTTTTAATAAACAAATTTCAGAGTTTTGAACAGCTAAGGGGCTGGTTCAGCCCCGTTGAGGTGGAAACACCAGAAATAACCAGAATAGGCTGGTTTTTAGGGTACAGGGACTGATTCCATGTGGGATGATGTAGCCCAAACCAAGTAACAAGGCCTCTAGAGCCTGTAGAGCTCTTTTGGGGCGGAAAATTTGCCTTTTGGCTTGTTGTATCATGGGCTCACAAGAGGCCAATATTTTGTAATTAAGGACCTATTCTCCCTGCTGTTTTACATCATCCATTCATAATCCAATCAAATTCATCAACAATATCATCCAACATATTGCCCCATTGTAAGAGCCCATCAAGCAATGAATGACACAAGGTATCCAGATTTTTTTTTTAAATAGTGCTCATTTGCCTAAGCTAATTTCTGGCCATAATTATTACATCCTTATCCCAGGTATACCTATGATTGCCCCTTGATCCTTTGAGCCTCCATACTCAAATACTTGATCCATACTCTGTGAAATGATCCTTATCACCAACCAATAGCCTTGCTGGTTGAAGGAGAATTCATTGGGTTGAATTCTTGAGTGTGTTAAGCCACTCCTTTGATCCCTTTCTCCGACCAACTTGGTCTTTATCATTCATTTGATTGAATTTACAGAACTAGTCATGTTTGACTGAGAGGTTTCTTTAAGCTTGAAACCTGGATTGTTGAACCTCCCATTATTTCTTTGAAGTTAAATTCTGTCATGCTATTCTTGGGCTCCTTGAGAAGTGCTGGGTTATTCTTGTTCAAATCTGTTACTGTTTTTTGCTTCTGGAGCTTCATAAAAAAAATTTGTTGTTTTGTACAGCCACCCACAGTTATCTGGTACCCTTCAAGCAATTGATTGCGGAGAGTTGGGCAGGTTCATTGAGAACTCTTACGGTGGTATTGAACTTCTTGTCTGTCTGGGAATAAATATGTTCAAGGTTTGTCACACCACATTCATATTTGATCCAGGCAGCCTTGACCAGTGAGTGATTGGCAGAGCAAATGGAAGTGTTTTTGGATTTTATATATGTTGACATATTATTTTATTTCCTTCCATTATTTTAAATTTCTTATTCTTTATTTTTCCCATTTCATATTTCTAATTCTTTATTTTTATTTCCTTAATTTTCCTCAAGAAACCACACGCATGCTCTCCTAGATGCAAAATCAAATCTTCCATTTATGAATAAACATTCATCCACCATCCATGGCATGCAAAACACCCATCCACACCTCCACATTGGAAAAAACATACCAATTTCATCTCCATTGCTTCAAAAACATCTCATCTGCATTGCTTCAAATCTCCATTGCTTCAAATCTCCATTGCTTCAAATCTCCATTGCTTCAAATCTCCATTGCTTCAAATCTCCATTGATTCAAATGTCCATTGCTTCATTCTTTCACATCTACATTGCTTGATCCCTTCACATTTCCATTGCTTCATTTATTCAAATCTCCATTTATTTGTTAATTAAAATCTAAAGTTCTTCATCAATTCCCATCTAAATTGCTTCACACATACCTCATCATCATCTCATTACTCCACATCACATCACCATATTTCCCAAAATTTCCAATAAAAGTTTCAGGAAGCAAGTTAAAAAAAAAAAGCTTACTGGAATTTTATTATTATTTTACTCTGATTCAGACTTAAATATGGAATCAAATTGGTTAGCTTTGAATTCTCTATTGGAAAATCAATACATGGCTCCAAGAATACAGAATCTCAATCAGTTGTTTGGATTGAACATGCAATAGGTGTGCCAAAAGGAATATGGGTGCAAGCTTGCTACTATGGTGGGTCAGACGGCCAAGGTGGTTGGATTCCACCCCCCCCACGGAGCTTATGATATAAATGGGTCAAACAAAGCCCTTTTTTGATTCCAATTCAGCTTGCACTTAAGCTCTTCAACAATCACTTCTTCAAGGTTTTGGGCAAGGACATTGGCTAATGAGGTTCTCTGCTTGTGAGAAAGGATGTCACATCTTGAGGTACCTTACCCCAAGCCTGACAAATTCAGAAATAAAGCAAGTGGATGGGTGAAGCTCAAAGGGTGTTGAAATATGTACAAGTATTGAAAGGGTTGAATCTGCAAGGTGGTGAGGTGAATGAATTATTGCACTACCCTAGTTATTTTTCAATCTAAAAAAGTACCCAATCTCACGTGGTTCTTGGAGGATTGTCAGGGAGTCAATGAAAACTAAAGCATCTTCTGCAGCTTCAGTGGTGAATTTGGATCCCAGTTAATAATTCAGCGGACAAGAGGATGGGCTTATGGATTTTTGGAGGTTTGGATCACCTGACAGTTATTGGTTGGTCCATCATAGTGAAAAAATCACCAGGGGTGGATTTTGTTTGAATAGGCCTGTCCCTGACCTAATCAGTATTGGCAGAAAATAGCAGAATGTTCAGGTTTTGGTAAGCTTCCAATGAGACCGTGCAAAAAGAGCTAGATGAGTATTTCAGACCAAATTTGAAAGCTCCCTTCAGGAACATGAGGATAAGACAGATTAAAGCTCTTGCAAGCTTCTAGTCCTGATTTATACATGGAATTGGCTAGCATCCCTACAGTATGGGCTGAGTTTGAACAAGCAAACTTGGATAAATACAGATGGGTCAAGGATAAATCCACTTGGATATCCCAGGTTTAATTCACATCTTCTTGTCAATCTAAGGTTGCTTCTGGGAGTAGTGTGATAGTGGTAATTAGAAGAGTGACTGAAACTTTGGTTGAGTTTGAGTTGTTAAACATTTCAATGATCCCTATGGCCATGTGGTGTTGATCTAGGATGTATCCTTTATTGGTCTGGAAGAGTTGGATGCTGGCTAGGCTTTCAGTTTCTCCTATATCTTACATTTGTGATGGCAAAGTTTTTTTGTTCTTGAAATCAGGCATTGTGTTTCAACAACCATATTTTCTACGTGTATGTCTATCAAGCTGTCTTTCTTATCATTCTATTGTAGATAAACATAGTCAATCCTTTTTTTAAAAATAAAAGTTTGATTTTGCAAATCACATTGCACACTATGAAAATACTCATACAATTACTGCCTCCACAGACCTGAGGGGAGTTAATAGCGCTAATCTGGCCTCAACAAGGAGAGTACATAAATGACCGGGAAATCAACAACAAGAAAGTCAATAAAATGAGAAAAAAAAAGAAAAAGGGGGGGAAGAAGGCCAAAAGAAGAGTGATAACTGGGAGGGGCGGAGCATGATCAGGGGGAGGGCCAGAAACAGCGCAAAATATTGATGAATTGAGACAACATATTCAAACCTTGCATTATGATTGAGAAAAACCTATGCTTCTAACTTTATTGGTCTATGCTTCTTTTCCATGTTTTTGGTGATTTATTATAACCTTAAAATTTCTTATAATTTATTCACTTCCTATTCAAAGTATTCAGGTTTCTAAAGGCATACATATTTCCTTCCAAAAAGGAGCATTCAGGAAAACTGTCACAGCATTCATTTGGTGAATTTTGCATTGATGGTGAGCAGCTAGTATAATCAGTAGTCCTAACTAAAAATTCTTCTTCAACAGTGGGTGAGTGAATCTAGTAATTGTATGCTTGTGGATTTTGAAAATTGAATTGATAGAATTGAGTGGTATATATAGAAGGGTGATGTTAAATTCACAGCTCCAGGCATACAGGAGCCTTGTACACGGCCCCACACGGCCTGTGAAAGTCGTGTAGGGCCCCTCAACGCGTGGGGGACCATAAACTACTCTATATAATTTATAATTTATAATTTATAATTTATAATTTATTATTTATTTTGTATTATTTACTATTTATTATTTATTATTTATTATTTATTATTTATTATTTATTATTTATTATTTATTATTTATTATTTATTATTTATTATTTATTATTTATTATTTATTATTTATTATTTATTATTCATTATTCATTATTTATTATTTATTATTTATTATTTATTATTTATTATTTATTATTTATTATTTATTATTTATTATTTATTATTTATTATTTATTATTTATTATTTATTATTTATTATTTATTATTTATTATTTATTATTTATTATTTATTATTTATTATTTATTATTTATTATTTATTATTTATTATTTATTATTTATTATTTATTATTTATTATTTATTATTTATTATTTATTATTTATTATTTATTATTTATTATTTATTATTTATTATTTATTATTTATTATTTATTATTTATTATTTATTATTTATTATTTATTATTTATTATTTATTATTTATTATTTATTATTTATTATTTATTATTTATTATTTATTATTTATTATTTATTATTTATTATTTATTATTTATTATTTATTATTTATTATTTATTATTTATTATTTATTATTTATTATTTATTATTTATTATTTATTATTTATTATTTATTATTTATTATTTATTATTTATTATTTATTATTTATTATTTATTATTTATTATTTATTATTTATTATTTATTATTTATTATTTATTATTTATTATTTATTATTTATTATTTATTATTTATTATTTATTATTTATTATTTATTATTTATTATTTATTATTTATTATTTATTATTTATTATTTATTATTTATTATTTATTATTTATTATTTATTATTTATTATTTATTATTTATTATTTATTATTTATTATTTATTATTTATTATTTATTATTTATTATTTATTATTTATTATTTATTATTTATTATTTATTATTTATTATTTATTATTTATTATTTATTATTTATTATTTATTATTTATTATTTATTATTTATTATTTATTATTTATTATTTATTATTTATTATTTATTATTTATTATTTATTATTTATTATTTATTATTTATTATTTATTATTTATTATTTATTATTTATTATTTATTATTTATTATTTATTATTTATTATTTATTATTTATTATTTATTATTTATTATTTATTATTTATTATTTATTATTTATTATTTATTATTTATTATTTATTATTTATTATTTATTATTTATTATTTATTATTTATTATTTATTATTTATTATTTATTATTTATTATTTATTATTTATTATTTATTATTTATTATTTATTATTTATTATTTATTATTTATTATTTATTATTTATTATTTATTATTTTTTATTTTTTATTTTTTATTTATTATTTATTATTTATTATTTATTATTTATTATTTATTATTTATTATTTATTATTTATTATTTATTATTTATTATTTATTATTTATTATTTATTATTTATTATTTATTATTTATTATTTATTATTTATTATTTATTATTTATTATTTATTATTTATTATTTATTATTTATTATTTATTATTTATTATTTATTATTTATTATTTATTATTTATTATTTATTATTTATTATTTATTATTTATTATTTATTATTTATTATTTATTATTTATTATTTATTATTTATTATTTATTATTTATTATTTATTATTTATTATTTATTATTTATTATTATTTATTATTTATTATTTATTATTTATTATTTATTATTTATTATTTATTATTTATTATTTATTATTTATTATTTATTATTTATTATTTATTATTTATTATTTATTATTTATTATTTATTATTTATTATTTATTATTTATTATTTATTATTTATTATTTATTATTTATTATTTATTATTTATTATTTATTATTATTTATTATTTATTATTTATTATTTATTATTTATTATTTATTATTTATTATTTATTATTTATTATTTATTATTTATTATTTATTATTTATTATTTATTATTTATTATTTATTATTTATTATTTATTATTTATTATTTATTATTTATTATTTATTATTTATTATTTATTATTTATTATTTATTATTTATTATTTATTATTTATTATTTATTATTTATTATTTATTATTTATTATTTATTATTTATTATTTATTATTTATTATTTATTATTTATTATTTATTATTTATTATTTATTATTTATTATTTATTATTTATTATTATTATTTATTATTTATTATTTATTATTTATTATTTATTATTTATTATTTATTATTTATTATTTATTATTTATTATTTATTATTTATTATTTATTATTTATTATTTATTATTTATTATTTATTATTTATTATTTATTATTTATTATTTATTATTTATTATTTATTATTTATTATTTATTATTTATTATTTATTATTTATTATTTATTATTTATTATTTATTATTTATTATTTATTATTTATTATTTGTTATTTTTTATTTATTATTTATTATTTATTATTTATTATTTATTGTTTATTATTTATTATTTATTATTTATTATTTATTATTTATTATTTGTTATTTATTATTTATTATTTATTATTTATTATTTATTATTTATTATTTATTATTTATTATTTATTATTTATTATTTATTATTTATTATTTATTATTTATTATTTATTATTTATTATTTATTATTTATTATTTATTATTTATTATTTATTATTTATTATTTATTATTTATTATTTATTATTTATTATTTATTATTTATTATTTATTATTTATTATTTATTATTTATTATTTATTATTTATTATTTATTATTTATTATTTATTATTTATTATTTATTATTTATTATTTATTATTTATTATTTATTATTTATTATTTATTATTTATTATTTATTATTTATTATTTATTATTTATTATTTATTATTTATTATTTATTATTTATTATTTATTATTTATTATTTATTATTTATTATTTATTATTTATTATTTATTATTTATTATTTATTATTTATTATTTATTATTTATTATTATTTATTTATAATTTATAATTTATAATTTATAATTTATAATTTATTATGTATTATTCATTATTTATGATTTATTGAAGGCTACACAACTTGATTTTAGTTTTTTAGCGTGCCATAAAATTCAAATGGGATGTTTAGCATGCCACACAGCCCATTTGAGCTGTGTAGCATGCAACACAGCCCATTTGAGCTGTGTAGCATTCTACACGGCCCATTTGAGGCGTGTAGGATGCCACGCGGCCCATTTGAGCGGTGTAGCATGCCACACGGCTGATTTAAGTTGTGTAGGGAACCACACGGCCCATTTATCCGTGTACAGAGCTGTGTACATGGCTCCGTAGCCGTGAATTTAACATTATCCTATAAAGAAAGCTGGAGTCATTATCCATGGGTCCTCCAGCTCAAAGAATTGACAACTTGATAATTTTGAATTTTTTGCAATGTTCTCTGATTGATGTGAAAGGTACTGTTTTGAGTTGTTGTAGTAATTGTTTATTAAGTTGTAAATTATTGGTCTGAAACTCTTCACATGAAACCCTTTGGATTTTTTCCATAAGGTGATAGGGTTTTTTTTATTGAAAATTGGCGGTAGAGGTTTGAAACTTTGAAGAAATGTAGGTGGAATCGTGATTTTTTAGTTAACTAATTAGCAAGGAGCTGGAAAGCCATTCAATTTTTTTATAATGCTCCTCAGTATCATTCAAGGGTTTTTTGTTGGAATCATTCATTGAAAGCAGTATTACCAGCAATTTAGAGCTAGTAGACCATTTGGCTTATCTACATTAACCAATTAATTCTGTGGGTTTTTTCAGGAGTATTAATTTTTTATCTTAGTGCCACAAGTTGCCATATATCTATTTGGACTCTATATAGTTTCAAGATCATCTACAGAGAGGCCAGGAAATTATTGGCTCAATGGGAGGAGGGATGATTGGGCAATGTGACGGTGATCTATTTGGAGGATGCAGTTTTGATTCTGATGAAGGGGACAAGTGAAAAGCTCTGTTGAGGTGAGGTTCTTGAAGTGGAGATGTTCAGGGTTGTGTTCATTGCCATAATTTTGGATCAACAGTCCCACTCAATTATCTTAGAGTGAAACATAATACTTTGAAGAATTCCAAAAGGAATCATTGATGATATGATAAATAAGGGATTAAAAGTGTACCAAGGGATTGAGGAGGTGTTCAATAGTTTTATCAAGCTAGTTTGATAAAAAAGGGCATAAATAAAAAAATTCATATGATCTTGGGGTGATTTTCTTGGATGGTATATGTTGATGGTAGACCTTGATGATTGAAGAGGAAGTTTTAGGTGAGAGTGTAGGGATGAGGAGTGAGAGAGATTTATTTTGGTAGGCTTGATGGATTGGTGGTTTCAAGATGAGTCAATGAATCCAATGAAGGATGTCAACAATGAGGTCTGCTATTTTCAGGAGAAAAAAAATTGTCTCCAGTCTATCGGAATAGCTTCCTGATCATGGTGATATGATTGGGATGATTATAAATATTTTTAGGTGAGAAACATGGTCTCCACAAATAGATTCCCAGGATGAATTTCATATTGATAAGATCCATGATGGCTTTTTTCAGAATACCAACAATTTCCATAGGAATAGCTGCCTAGGATGAGGATTTGATAGATGATTTAAACATCTGAGGGTAGAGGAGAATTTAGGGTTTTAACCATAAAGAGTTTTACAATTGGAGGAGAGAAAAAAGGCTTTTGAATAGGAAAGAGTAATTCCTTTTAGAGATATCTTTAAACAATATTTCATTAAGTAAACAACAAATGAAGCACTGGGCCAGAAAAAAAAGTTAAATAGAATTTAAATATTGTATTCTTGTCAGCTTGCTACTATTGAAGAGAAATCTGAAAAAGTAACAGAAAAATAATGATAATAATAAAATTAACCTAAGAAGGAGTAGGAAAACAGCAGGATATTGAGAGACAAGAAAGAGAGGGTACAAGGAAAAGATGTTAGACTATACTTAGTAAGATACAAAGGAGAATCTGCAGAAAAAGATGAATGGTTACCAGAGAATAACATACCTGATGGACAAATACATCTCAGAAACTACAGAGCCAGAAAGAGGAACTGAAACACACATGGAATTAATTTTTTCCCAACATGCTCCAGAATTTTTTCAGATATGGCCATATCTTGAAGTGGGGGAATGTCAACTTGCTACTATTTCAGAGAAAGCTGCAAAACTAACAGAAATAACATAAAAATAATAATAATAAAATTAAACTAAGAAGGAGTAGGAAAACAATAAATATTATTACAAAAATGGATTTTCCACCCAAAATTAGGTAGGGTCACTCACTGACCCCACCCTTGAAATCCAACTCCTTATATTTTCAATAATTAAGGAAGGAAAGACCAAAATACCATGGCACCACTATTGAACTTTTTGGCCAATTTAATATTACAAATGTACTGTCACGTATAGGTTTCACACCTAAAATTCAGTCAGAATTGAGATTTTATGTATATTTTAGCAGTTACAGACAGAAATGTGTTCTGTCACAATTCCCGCACGCAGCCGCGGCAGCAATTGCACCCGCGCGCGGCTGAGCTACAGCTCTGTCACTCTTTCAAAGTTGTGTACGCAGTCCCAGTCCTCTGACAAGTACACAGCCTCGGAACTATGGGTTTAAAAAGTGACAGGCGGCCTGAGAAACCTAGGAACTGCGTAAACATGCTACAACCTACACAGGAACATTCTACATATGTAATAAATGTTCCTGTGGATAGTAGATAGTTCAAAAGTACATAAAATTATATAAAAATACTTAAATAAACTTTATACGTATTTTTTATTAAATATAATTCAAACTACCAAAAATATCGAAAATAACACAATGACGCCTTCTAAAAATATATTAAAATACTTTAATATACTATTATGAGAATTTCTAGACATCAACATTTTTGTGAAATAATAAGAAAACCTATGGTGTGAAAATATTACATGAATACCCACAATTTGCATTTTGAAGTAATTATTTTAGTAAATCAACTGAATTTCGAAAATAAGGAGTAAAATCAATATCATGAATTTACTCTAAATATTTAATACATGATTAAAACTCACCTTACATCAAAATATCCGTAGGAATGTCTATTAAAATAATTATTAGCTTACTGGGAACATTAACTAAAGATAATTAATTGAATAATAAATAAAAAGTACAGATTAGTGTTATTCACACATCAAAACATCAATTATAAAGTAGAATAATTCCCATACCCTGTGGAATTAGATGCTACCCATGTTACAGAACCAAAAACACGTGAAGAGCTGCCACTGGTACCCTGCTAGCCTCACTGTCTGTCCCTTTGAGCCCCTGTACCCCTCAGAAGGACAATATTGGGACTCCAAAAACTATAAATAAAGAGCTCTTTAGAGGATATTGGTACCCAGAGACCCAGTCATATTTATACCCAGACATTGTGCCAAGGTAATCAAATAATTATAAGAGATAAGTAAGTGATTTATGGCTTTAGTCTGATTAATAATATCCATTCTCAACCTCCTTTTTATCAATTTAAACTGCTGAACAACCTTATAACCCCAGTATACAGGTTTAACCCATTTTTGCATGTCCCAAACAGATACACAAAGGATTTAATAATATACCAGTGAGTTTTATTATACTTTCTCTGTTGTGGAAGCTTGGTTACAAAGCCCTGCCACTCCACCATGTATTTTATATACATATTATCTTGTGGAAAAATATCTTTAAGACTAAAGGGCCCAAAGTAACCAGGCCTATGTGTTTTCATACTGAATTCCCTGAAGAGAGGTGTTAAAGATGCCCAATAAAATTGTGGCCCCTCTATAAAAATATTTAATAATCAATTCATCTATATTGATTTCTAACAATAAACCATAACAAAACCAATTAAGCTTGCAATAAGCTTTATCCAAATATTTTATGGATTTTTGCTGCATTTATTAAATAATGTATTTATTATTTATTCTATCACCTCTGTTAGCTAAAGGATAGAAAGGGTCTTGGCATCCAGGAGGCTGACAATTTTTCAAGTGAGGAAATAACAAAGACAAATAGAGTGCCTCAGAGGGGCCTTATTTGGTATACTACACTTTTTAACAACCTGTGGTAGACATTGAAATTGAAATACAGAAATATTTAATTTCTGGATGATTTATGAGGGTAATATAAAGAATATTTAAAGAGTGTAACAGTTTTTAGAGAATTTAGTTATATTCATTGATTGATATTAAACATTCAAGATAAAAGTTAATATATCAAAATAAAAAACAAAAATTGATAATGAATCTGGATAAATTATCAGTTAAATTAGATTGAGAAATTATTCAGAAAGTAATATTTTAATTTCCTTATTCTCCTCACACTCCAACTATTCAAATGTTGATTCATCAATCTGACCATGTGTAATTTCCAGGTTATGGGCATAATGGGGTGTATCAGAGTTAGCAAATCTGCCATTAAAGAAATGGCAAGTTTTAACCCAAATCAGCTATTTAAAACCCACTATCAAAAAACAAAACAAACCACTTATTTCACCTCAGGTGTGTAAGATTTTACTTCAAATGTTTGTTTTTTGTAATGGAGTAGAAAGATTTACCACTTCCAATCAACTTTATCCACATTTTTATTACCACAAAGCTCTCACCAATTGACCTCATCCACATCAACCTCCATCCAAGCCACCTTCCATCACACCTTTGGACCATAAAATCATCATCACATCCAATCAATCATCTTCTGCAAAGATCAAGACATGAAAGATTTTTCCAAAGGACCCAATCATAGATTGGGTTGGGATCACAATAAAACGGGTACATTGGATTGCTTCCATGATCATGAGTGACCATACCTTGACAGCAGGACCTTGTATACTAAATTTCATCAACTTTCCTCACTCTCCTTCAGCCTTGGAATCCAACTTGCAACCATCCAGGTGATTCCCAAAAATAAGAGATTGATTTTTGGGTGCGTATGTTGTCTCTGTTGAGTTGAGGCAGAGTCAAATATGATAATCACCAGTGGTGGAATTGTTCCCAATCATGGTTTGTACCAGTTTCCATCTTGAGAGACAGGCAGAGTCCAAGCCCTGCAATGGTTGATCTGCTCCAAACTTTTTGATTTATTGATAAATTGAACCAATGATGTCAACTATCAATTGCTTGCAAATTTCTTTGATCCCAAGGGTGAGATGAAGTTCAAAAAAGAGATGATCCAAAGGATGTAGGTCTACAAAAATAACCAACCATTCTCTCAATGCTTGATTTCCGGGACTAAGTAACAAAAATTTGCAACATGTATGGTACCAATCTTCCAAAAGAATCCCACCTTGATCCAATTTTTTCAAACTCATCTTTTGGCACCTGTTTTTTGTTTCTTCCAGTTGGAATTGTGTTTATCTAAGTAGTCAGTTCCAACACAAGAGCAGAATGCTCCACTGTCTAGAAGTAATTTTACGGGGGAACCTTGTATCAAGCCAGTGGCATAACAAGTTTTACCACCGGTGTAACCTTTTCCAATTTTAAGGGTTAAGGTCTTAACGTCAGAAACATGTTGGATTTTCATGTTGGGTGTCCATTTTTGAGGCAAATTGCTATCTTCATTAACAGGGTTAATATCTAGGGAAGATTCTATGTTACTTTCAATGACATTAATGGGATTAGTGATCATTAGGTCACACTCAGAGATGGAACCATCAGTGGTGGGTTCCAATCAAATCTTGGGACAAATCCAAGGGTCCACAGTCTGGGACGTCCTCTAAGAGGTCTTGGTCACTAAGATCACCAAAGACAAAGTCCATTTTATAATTTGGATACCATCTCTTAAAAGCAGAAAGCTTTCTTTGATAGATTTTCCACTCTTTGTGCTGTCTTAACAAGGAGTTAAAATTAAGAATTCTTTCTAACTCTTGTTCCTTTTCTTTTAAGATTTGTTGTCTATAATAAAGAAATCTCTCTTGTTTTTGTTCAGGAGTTATAACAACAGGCACAAAGTTACGTAATTTTTCTTCTTTTTTCTGTTTAAGAAGATTCAAATAATAATTGATCAATTCTCCGTTGGTTTATAAATCCACTGGATAAATCAAAAGATAAAGATAAATAATAAGTATTTCTACTTATATATATAATTTTTTTAAATATAAATAACTGGTCCAGGAGATAATTAATTAAACAATTAATTATTGAGGATATTTCCCGGCCAGACCCCCAGTTGTAAGCTCTCTGATACCAGGAACCTTGCAGTCCTTTAGCTACAGAGAGTGATAAAAGAACTTGGAGCAATAATATTCCAAAGAATAAACACTTTAAAGCTCCAATAATGGTATGTAAGAGCAAGTGCAAGGTTTATTTGGTTTGGTTATAAATATTTTAAATATAATATAAAAAGAGGGGCCACAGTATTATACTACTGGGGATCTTTACAGACTAGCAACCTCTCTTCAAGGGGCCTCCTTAGGCAGTTTAAGAACCTTGGAATAAATATGGGTGCCTTAGAAAGGACTTATTCCACTAATGGCCTGGCTTAACAGCACAAGTGGCCTAGACAGGAAGGGAAACACTCACTCTGAGCACTTGACCACGAAAATCCTGGAATAATTGGAAGGGTTTCAGAGCAGATGGGGTAGATTGCTCGACTAAACTTCAATGGTTGATTGGTTAAATAAAGGTAAATAATACTACTACAGACTAAGTCATAAATCACTTGCTTATCTTCATATAAGCACTTGATTAACAATGACAACGTGTCTGATTGATAATAAATAATTCCTGATAACTAATAACTGATTGGAAACAGAAGGGCAAAAAGAGCCTGTTTAAATATTCTTTTTTGGGTGCTTGAGGGCCTCTAGAAGGGTACTAGCCATGGGCTGAGGCTAGGGGGGCAATCAGGGCAAGATTGGCACGTCCTCAAGGTGCTGTTAGCCTGCTGGCCTTAGATCTGTCAAGGAACAGCTCCTTTTTAGCTGCAGGATCTGTTAATCAATAGATTAGTCATTTTGCTGATACTGCACTGATCCTCAATTTTTACAGTAAGTACTGGTCCAAAGTGAGCAGACGTGGATGTTTATTGATTCTCCATCCTCTGTTGATCCTGTATGTAATTTCTCCTTATGTAGTTTCGTGATCTTTGAAGGTTCTGATCAACTTATTTCGTGGTAAGTCTGGATCTTTATTTAATTAATGAAAAATACTAAAATTTGGTTAATAATTGATTTTTAAGGTTTTTGAACTATAATCCATGCTTGTGTGGTAGCTTTACATATGTAGTGTAGATCCTACTATATTGTAGCTCCTCTGAGCGCTACCTGGATGTCAAACTGATCACAGCAGGAGGCGCGGGGATCAGTCCATTCAAATGCGCGCGGGGACTGATCCGCTGCTCAGATGCGCGCGGGGGACTGTACCGCTGCGCGCGTGACTAGGTCACGGGATTACCTGCGCGGGAATTCGGTTGCGCGGGAGTCCAGCGCTGTAGGGATGCAGGGCTGTGGGCGGGAGTTGGCGTACACGGGAGTCCAAAGCTGTAGGGAAGCGGGGCTGCGCGCGGGAGTTTGCGTACACGGGAGACCAGCGCTGTAGGGACGCGGGGCTGCGTGCGGGAATTGTGACAAAACAAAATTTCCCGTGTAACTCCTAAACTACACACAACACCTGGATTTCGACTGAAATTTAGGTGTGAAATCTATACATGACATATCATGTGAAATATTAAAATGTCCAAAAGGTGCCATACTGGTGTTGTGGTCATTTACCATTTTATATTAAATTAATTAAAAAAATGTAAGGAGTAAGAATTCAAGGGTGGGGTCAGTGAGTGACCCTACCTTATTTTGGGTGGGGAATCCATTTCTGCAATAATATTTATGGATTTCTACTCCTTCATTTTATAATAATTTTATTTATTCATTTATCTTTGTTCCTTTTAATTTTGTTAATATTATTATTTTTGTTGCTTTGTCAGGTTGCTCTGTGCTAAGTAGCAGGCTGACATTCCCCCACTCCAAGATATAACTATATCTGAAAAAAATTTTTGGGGCTCAGTGTCTTTTACTGGCTCTGTAGTTTCTCAGGTGTATAGGTCCATCTGGAATGTTGTTTTCAGGTAGCCATTCATCTTTATCAGCTGATTCTCCTTTGTATCTGACTAAGTAAAGTCTAAAATCTTTTCCTTGGATCCTTTCTTTTTTATCTCTAAGTATTTTACTGACTTTTCCTTTGTCCTTCACAGGATCATCTAAGACTGGTATTTCAGGTGAAGGGGTCTTTTCACCTTCTCTGGGATGGTAGTGTTTGAAAAGGCTAACTGGGAAGACTGGTTGTTTCCTAGAGAGTTCATTACTAAGGATGACTTCTACGGCATTCTTACCATGGAGTTTCTTGATAGTGAAAGGCCCAACAAAGGCTGGTCTGAGTTTTCTGTTTCCAGACAAGTTATTGAAATTGGCGGTTGAAATTAGAACTTGATCTCCTATTCTGAAATCAGGTTCTTTGTGAGTTTTATCCCACCTCTGTTGGTTGTATTCAACAGCATCTTGTACACACTCAGCAGCGTGCTTGTTTGCCATATCTATCATGTTTTTGAAGTCCAGTGATGTTGGATGGATATTATTCAACTCCTGATTGAGGTTATCTTTGGGCAATTTGGGGATCCATCCTCTTTCCAGTACGTAAGGAGCTTCTTTGGTAGTAGAGTGTTTACTACTGGTATAGGCCATTTCTAGTGCAGGTAAAAGGCTAACCCAGTCATGGCAATATCCGTCTGTATTTTTGTACTCCATGCCAAAGCAACAGAACCTTCTGAGCATATCCTCTAGAGTCTGGATCATTCTTTCAGCTAATCCATCTGTCTGAGGGTGATAAGCTGTAGAAAAGGCTAAGGTAGTTCCTAACATATCATGGAGGTTTCTCCAGAATTCAGACATGAATTTGGGGTCTCTACCACTGATAATAATCTTAGGAATTCCTACATCAGCAATTAGTCTGTTCAAGAAGAGTAAGGCTACTTCCATAGCTGTGTCTTCCTTATGGTTAGGTAGAAACTTGGCTTTCTTAGAAAATCTGTCTACAATAACCAGGACTGAGTTGTAAGAGTAGGCTCCTCCAGGGGGAATTCCTGTTAAAAAGTCCATGTTGATAACTTCCCATCTTTTCCTTGGCTCAGCTATCCTTTGGAGTAGTCCAAACCTTTTCCCAGTGGTCCTGTTGGACTTCTGACAGATTTCACAGCTTGAAACATACTTGATAGTGGAGTCTCTCCAGTTGATCCACCAGGCAGTCTGCTTTACTTTATCTAGGGTTCTATCAGTAGACAGGTGACCCGAAGAGAAATTATCATGACATTCAGCTAAAACAAGTTTGATATGCTCTGCTTTGGTCAAGACTATAACACTAGAGTGTTTATGCCGGTAATAAACTAGCCCATCCCACAGTGTGAATCTTCCTTCTTTATAGGACTTCAGCAGGGGTTCAGGTAAACTGTTTATGAGTTTAGATGGAGGTGAAGTACTTTCTATGATGTTAATCAAAGTCTTCATGCCAGAGTTGTATGCTTCTCTGATGGAGCTGAACAGTGATTCATCTAGTTCACATATGTGAATTCCTATGAGTGGGCTTCAAGATAAAACAGGTTAATGTTTACTATAGGAAATATATCATGATCTTCTGGGTCATGAGCAGGATTGCTATTATCATTTGGTAGAGCATTTCTTCTAAGACTGTCAGCATTCTGATGTTTAACTCCAGCTTGGTGGACTATAGTCATCTGACCTCTGTACTGTTGTATGGCTATCTGCCATCTTAACATATGCCTCCTAGGAGTTTTCATGTTAATGAGAGTTCTAACAGCATTGCAATCAGTGATCACCACGAAATTTGTACCTTCCAAATAATAGTGGATTTTTTCTAATGCCCATACTAGAGCAAGGCATTCCATTTGGCTGGCACCATATCTCTTTTCAGTATCTTTGACTTGTCTAGATATGAAGAGTATAGGTTTCTCTACTGGTTTATCCTCTTCTATTACTTCTTGGTGTAATGCAGCTCCTAATCCCTCCATGCTAGCATCTATGTAAAGTTTAAAAGGTTTAGAATAATCTGGTTGTATCAACACTGGGGCAGTAGTCATAGCTACTTTGAGTTCCTCATAATTCTTCAATCTTTCATGAGTCATTTTGAAAAAAGTTTTGTTGTTACAGATCTCATATAAACACTTGGTGAGGTTAGCAAATTTAGGTATGTACTTCCTGTAATAGCTGCAGAAGCTTATAAAGGATAAGAGTTCCGTTTTGTTCTGGGGCATAGGTGTTAACATATGTACGCACTTACGCGGGTGCTACGTATAAGTGTAATCCAAATGGGATGCACAAATGGGCCTCTAAGGCCCATTGGACACACACACGGACCATACGGGCCCATGTGGATGTTACAGAGTTGGGGAAACTGGCCTCAAAACGCGTGAAATAGACCCATTGGTACACGGGCCCTAACGGGCCCGATGGGGTATATGGGAAAATACGGCCAGATGGGCTTGTATGGGCATAATTGGGCCCAAGGTTTATTTTGGACATACTTGGCCAGACGGGCTGGCCCGCAAAAGTAGTCTTTTCTCACAATTCGGGCTTGGGGCGGCCCATTAGGGTTGCCGCCCGTGTCGCGGCCCGCTCGGGGCCGCTGCTCGCGTCGCGGCCCATTCGGGGCCGCCTGTGTTCCTTGGCACGGCCCACGCGGGGCCCGACGGCCCGCGCGGGGCTGTTGCGCGGCCGAGGGATCCCGCGCGGTGCGATGCCGCGCGGGCCTGGCTGGTCGCGACCGGCGACCAGCGCCGCGGAGCCGGGGCTCGCGGCCCCGGCTCGCTCCCCCTCCCCTCGCTTGCCGTCGCGAGGGGGAGGGGGCCGGCTGGCTGGGTTGAACCAGCCAGCGACCGACCGCGACAGCGCGGTCGGCCAGGGCAGGGGGGACCTGACCACCCCCTTGCCCAAGGAGGTGGCGGCGCCGGCCGCAAGGGTAGCGACCGGCAGGTGGGGGGGAATTCATCACCCCCCCACCATTGATTGTTCGAGGCGACCGAGCAGGGCAGGGACGCTCTCCCCCCCCCCTTTACCGAGGGGGAGGAGCGATGGGCCTGGGGGGACCTGATCACCTCCCAGGCCAACGTACTTGATGACGCCCTGGAGGTATTTACCCCCAGGGCCCCTGGTGAGGGGATTAGACCGCCCCCACCAGGGATTTGAGAGAAAAAGGGGGGGGGACAACATGTCCGCTGGTCACCCCCCCCCCCATGTGAGTCTGAGACCGGACCCAGGTGTGCCCTGGGTCCCACCTGGCCCATTTGAGGGGCCAGGGGCTGGCTGCATGAGGCAACCAGCCCGTAAACAAGGCAAGAAAGGTCATCATGGCTGGTTGTAAAGGACAACCAGCCAAAGGGATTGAACAGTTAAGGGGCTGGTTCAGCCCCATTGAGGTGGAAACACCAGAAATAACCAGAATAGGCTGGTTGTAAGGGTACAGGGACTGATGCCATGTGGGCTGATTTAGTCCAAACCAAGTAACAAGGCCAGTAGAGCCTGTAGAGCCCTTTTGGGGCGGAAAATTTGCCTTTTGGCTTGTTGTATCATGGGCTCACAAGAGGCCAATTTTTTGTACTTAAGGAGCTCTTCTCCCTGCTGTTTTCAATCATTCATTCATCATCCAATTGAATTCATCCAACATATTTCCCCATTGTGAGAGCCCCATTAGCCATTATTGACACACAGTGTCCAGCATTTCTTTTGCTTTAAATACTGCTCATTTGCCTAAGCTAATTTCTGGCCATAATTATAACACATTATCAGTACCAACATCATCATTACTTCCAAGCCATCTAGACCTTTGTACCTTACTTTGGAGAACCTCAAAGACCTCAAGTTTTCCAAGAAGATGTCCTATATCCCTGATGTTAGCTCTACCAAAATAGTTCTGAATAGTCAGAACTATAATGCTTGGGCTGTCCTTATGGATAGTGAGCTGGATAACATCTGCTGTGGGGAAATTATGGATGCAGATGACACTCTGATCAGTTCAGAAGTGGAGAAGAAGTCTTACCATCTGATCCTTAGGCATCTTGATGAGAATCATGTGACATGGGTTGCTGATACTCTTAGGGAAGATGAGAGGAGGAGGGGCAGCATCCTTTGGAAGCTGCTTAAGTCCAAGTATGCTGGTGATTCTGTTCACCAGAAGGGTATAGCCTTTAATAAACTGTTCAAGTTACAATATTCGAATTGTAAACAGTTTGTGGCAGAGGCTAGGTCTAGTATAGCCAAGTTCAAGTCATCTGGACTTAACATGGATCCAGAGTGTTTGTCACTCTTAATCCTTCAAAAGCTGCCAAAAGAGTTTGATTCCTTAGTCAGAATAATTTCTCAATTGGATCCTCTTCCTGGGGAGGAGGATGTGCTTAAAAGGATTGAAAAGGATGACCTTCAATTCAAGATGAAGGGGGGTTCTGGAACAGCTCTAGTTGGAAATACTGGAAAATCTCGCAAGAAGGCGAAAAAGGATTTGTCCAAGGTCTTATGTTACAATTGTCAGAATAAGGGTCACTATGCTAAGGACTGCAAGGAGGCCAAGAAAAGGAAGAAGTCCGAAGGGAATGACAAGGAGGTCAATCTCACAACTGAAAACGTTGCAATGGTGGCGTTGGATGCTCCAATTGAAGAGGCTGTTGTGGAAGAAGGTCCCAACAAGAAGGCCAAAATCGATGAGGATCAAGAAATGGACTTGATTGATTATGAAGTGAGTAATCTTAACCTCAAAGATAAGAACTTATCAGTGACTGATAAAGCTTCTTTCCTACTAGGAGGATTGAAGGAGGATGTTCTTGTTTTGATTGATTCTGGTTGTACAGATCACATGTTTTTTGAACCAAATTTATTTTCAAATCTTAGTGATTATGATGGGGTTGTAAATATTGGTCAGAAAGGCAGAACAATTCAGATTAAAGGAATTGGAAAAGTTATTCTTGCAAATCAACTGGGTTTCCAAAATTACTTTTGATAAAGTGTTCTATGTACCAGAGTTGCCTTACAACCTTGTGTCTCTTGGGGTGTTATGGAAAAAAGGTTTCCAAATTTGTTATCTTAAAGGAGATATGTTTGTTATTGATATGAATAGGAGAACTGTTCTTAGTGGACAAGTTCGGAATAAGCTTCTGTGTGCAAGCTTGTTCAAATTCTCAGCTCTGAGCACTGTTTCTCACAATAGAAGTGGCCATAAGGTAAAGGACAGCAACTGTGAGAGTTGTACCTTGGGGGCTAAGACTAGAAATGTGTTCTCTAAGAGTAGAGATCACACAGATGTTCCTAGAGAGGAATTTTCCATTGATTTGGCAGGGCCATTCACTCCAGAGTCCCTTGGTGGGGCAAGATACTTCATCAATTTAGTTGATACTGCAACTAATTATGTTTGGGTTAAACCAATTCGATCTAAGGATCAGACCACAGAGGAGGTTTCTGTAATCTTCAAAGTCTGGAAACAGAATGGTCTGATGAAGGAGATCAAGAGGGTTATTACCAATGGAGGGGGTGAATTCGTGAGTAAAGAGTTTGGGAGGCTGTTGAAAGATTATGGTATCATTCATATAGTCACTACTGCAAGTACTCCACAAAATAATGGAATAGTTGAGAGAATGAATAGGACTTTACTGGACAAAGTCAGAACTATTATGTCTCAATCTGGTCTGCCAAAGTTCTTATGGGCTGAGTTGATGTGCATGGTGTGTCTGTTGCACAACATTGTAAGTGTTAATGGGAAGTGCCCCCATTATCAGTTTTGGAAGTTTTACCCCAAAACATCACACCTAAGAACAATTGGTTGCTTGGTGTATTATAGTGTCCACCATAATGAAATGGTCGGAAAATTAGACCCTAGAGCCAGAACAGGGGCACTTGTAGGCTATGATTTAATAAGTAAATCTTATAGGATCTATTGTCCAGGGACAAGAAAGGTTATCCGTAGCAGGGATGTAAAATTCGACGAAAGTACCTTTCCACTCAAAAGGAGTGAAGATGTCGTTGTGATTAAGCCACAACAAGAAATAGAATTAGCACCTATTTCACCAGCAAAAGCTGTGGAACATGTGGTTCCAGAAGATGAAGAGGTGGCAGACGTGCCACAAGAGGGTTCAGTACCCGCTCCAGGTGATTCTGTGGAATCAGAACCTGATGAGCCTCCACCTCCGGTTAGAAGGAGTGGTAGGGTTAGAGTACCGGTTGACAGGTACGGGGAGTGGAGATCCCATTATGCTGCCGCAGGATATGAGGAAGATACATTTCAGGAACAGTGTATGCTCAATGAAGTCCTGGAGTTGAGTTCAGAAATGGGTAACAGGGTTAACCCAAATAGCTTTGGCCAAGCTATGAATTCTGATGAGAGAGCCAACTGGAAGAGTGCTATTTTTGAGGAATTTGATTCTCTAGAGAATAATAGTGTCTTTGAAGTGGTTAAGCGGGATTCTGTTCCAAAAGGAAAGACCATTGTGGGGTCTCAATTGGTGTTAAACAAGAAGTTTGACACAAATGGAGTTTTGAAAAGTTTCAAGGCTAGATGTGTTGCACAGGGCTTCAAGCAGAGAGAGGGTATTGATTACCAAGAAACTTTCTCACCAACTGGAAGGCTGTCCACCTTCAGGTACATCATTGCTCTGGCAGTGGAGTTGGGTGAAGAAATCAGACAAGCTGATTTTGTAACAGCATACTTGAATGCAAAACTTGGAGAGGAGGAGACTGTTTATATGTCGATTCCTGATGGTTTTCGTGAATGGTTAGTAGAGACTAAACCAGAAACCATGAAGAAAATCTGTGTTAGAACTTTTCTTTCGGCAGATAAAGGGGAATATGTCCTCAAGCTGTGTAGATCCCTGTATGGATTGAAGCAAGCAGCTAGGTCATGGTATAACACCATGAGTGAGAAACTGATAGAGATTGGTTTTAAGACGTCTGAGGCCGATCCTTGCCTTTTTGTGAGAAAGGATGCAATCTTGTTTGTATGGGTCGATGACATTATCATTATTGGTGATGGTAAAGAGAGAGTCATGGAGACACTCAAAAAGGAGTTCAAGATAAAAGATCTTGGTCTGGCACAACAGGTGCTAGGAATGAAAGTTAGTAAGGGCAAGAATGGTATTAAGTTAGACCAAAGCCATTACGTTGAAGCTCTTCTTAAGCAGTATGGCTTAGAGGATGCAAAGGAGTTTGGTACTCCCATGCAGTCAAACATTTGTTTAGAGAAGTCTACAGATGAGGAGTATCTGGAGTTTGTTCAATCAGGGAATGACTACAGGTCAGCTGTTGGATCGCTTAATTATTTGGGGCAGTGTACAAGGCCCAATATTGCGTTTGCAATTGGGGTCTTGTCGCAACACTTAGAAAAGCCAAGCATGAGGCATTGGTCAGCGTTTAAGAGAGTTATGAGGTATCTTAAAGGAACACACAGTCTGGGACTGTTGTTTACAAAGTCAGCAAACTTTGATTTGGTTGGTTATTCCAATGCAAGTTGGGCAGATGGTTACACTAGGGAATCAACAAGTGGTTTTGTATTCTTTTTAGGTAAGAATCTGGTGTCATGGATGTCCAAGAAGGTGTCGGCAATAAGTCTTTCATCAACAGAGGCTGAGTATAGAGCTTACTTAGCAGCTTCACAGGAAGCAAAATGGTTGAGAAAAGTCTTAGAGGATACACATAAACCACAAGGGTTTGCGTTGTTGTATTCCAATAACCAGAGTGCCATTGCGTTGGCACAAAACCAAGTGTTCCATTCAAGAACAAAACATATTGATGTTCACTATAACTATATTCGCGACGCAGTTAACTGCAATGAGATTGTGTTGAGGTACATGCCCACTGGAGCAATGATTGCAGATATCTTGACTAAGGCATTAGACAGAAACAAGCATCAAGGCTTTGTGACTAATATGCGGATGTCACCCCTTTTGGATTAAGGGGGTGTGTTAAAATACGTACGCACTTACGCGGGTGCTACGTATAAGTGTAATCCAAATGGGATGCACAAATGGGCCTCTAAGGCCCATTGGACACACACACGGACCATATGGGCCCATGTGGATGTTACAGAGTTGGGGAAACTGGCCTCAAAACGCGTGAAATAGACCCATTGGTACACGGGCCCTAACGGGCCCGATGGGGTATATGGGCAAATACGGCCAGATGGGCTTGTATGGGCATAATTGGGCCCAAGGTTTATTTTGGACATACTTGGCCAGACGGGCTGGCCCGCAAAAGTAGTCTTTTCTCACAATTTGGGCTTGGGGCGGCCCATTAGGGTTTCCGCCCGTGTCGCGGCCCGCTCGGGGCCGCTGCTCGCGTCGCGGCCCGTTCGGGGCCGCCTGTGTTCCTCGGCACGGCCCACGCGGGGCCCAATGGCCCGCGCGGGGCTGTTGCGCGGCCGAGGGATCCCGCGCGGTGCAATGCCGCACGGGCCCGGCTGGTCGCGACCAGCGACCAGCGCCGCGGAGCTGGGGCTCGCGGCCCCGGCTCGCTCCCCCTCCCCTCGCTCGCCGTCGCGAGGGGGAGGGGGCCGGCTGGCTGGGTTGAACCAGCCAGCGACCGACCGCGACAGCGCGGTCGGCCAGGGCAGGGGGGACCTGACCACCCCCTTGCCCAAGGAGGTGGCGGCGCCGGCCGCAAGGGTAGCGACCGGCAGGTGGGGGGGAATTCATCACCCCCCCACCATTGATTGTTCGAGGCGACCGAGCAGGGCAGGGACGCTCTCCCCCCCCCCCTTTACCGAGGGGGAGGAGCGATGGGCCTGGGGGGACCTGATCACCTCCCAGGCCAACGTACTTGACGACGCCCTGGAGGTATCGACCCCCAGGGCCCCTGGTGAGGGGATTTGACCGCCCCCACCAGGGATTTGAGAGAAAAAGGGGGGGGGACAACATGTCCGCTGGTCACCCCCCCCCCATGTGAGTCTGAGACCGGACCCAGGTGTGCCCTGGGTCCCACCTGGCCCATTTGAGGGGCCAGGGGCTGGCTGCATGAGGCAACCAGCCCGTAAACAAGGCAATAAAGGTCATCATGGCTGGTTGTAAAGGACAACCAGCCAAGGGGATTGAACAGTTAAGGGGCTGGTTCAGCCCCATTGAGGTGGAAACACCAGAAATAACCAGAATAGGCTGGTTGTAAGGGTACAGGGACTGATGCCATGTGGGCTGATTTAGTCCAAACCAAGTAACAAGGCCAGTAGAGCCTGTAGAGCCCTTTTGGGGCGGAAAATTTGCCTTTTGGCTTGTTGTAACATGGGCTCACAAGAGGCCAATTTTTTGTACTTAAGGAGCTCTTCTCCCTGCTGTTTTCAATCATTCATTCATCATCCAATTGAATTCATCCAACATATTGCCCCATTAAGAGAGCCCCATTAGCCATTATTGACACAAAGTGTCCAGCATTTCTTTTGCTTTAAATACTGCTCATTTGCCTAAGCTAATTGCTGGCCATAATTATAACAATAGGTCTGTTCATTACTGCTGCTATCTTACTTTGGTCAGCAGTTAAAGTTAGTCCAGAAACAATGTGTCCTAGAGCTTTGAGTTCTCCGTATCCAAAGTTGCACTTTTTCATAGATACTTTTAATCCTACTGTGGCAATTGTTTTAAGCACTAGCCTTACTTTATCCATGTGAGTATCCCAATTTTCTGAATAAATGATAACATCATCTATGTATACCATCATCCAACCTTGTCTGATGAAAATTCCTAAGACTGTATCCATCATTCTTTGGAAGTGGGAAGGAGCATTTTTAATACCAAAGGGCATTCTGAGATACTCATATATGCCTAAATGACATATAATTCTCATAAATTTCCTACTATCCGGACTGATAGGTATTTGGTGAAAGCCTTTCAACATGTCCATAGTAGTAATAAACTTAGATTTAGAAAGATTATGTAGAGCGTGGTCAATCCTTGGGATAGGATAATAGTCAGCTTGGGTGTAGTTGTTGAGCATTCTAAAGTCTCCAACCATCCTAGACTTATCATTGTGCCAGGATATTATCACGGGGGTAGTTACGTCTACTTGCTCATTATGCCCTACTTTCCGTAAGACTTGTAAGTCCACTAGTTCTTGGATGTGGCTTTCTAGGGCAGTCCTAGATTTTGGACTAGAAGGGTAAGCTGGTCTCCTGAGGTTAGGAGGGTAAGGAGGCTTAATAGTCAAAGTTAAGACCATATCATGACCTTTAATATTACCAATGGGATGGTCTTTAGTGCAAAAAGCATTCTGGTTCTCAAAGCATGCTTGGAGAATATCTCTTTTCTGGTTTTCACTAAGCTTGGAATTCAAGGCAGCTTGGGAAAAGTATTCCTGGTTAAAAGTCTCTAAGTGTCTCTCATAAGTGGAATCAGTACCTTTAGCATTGACATGGCATATTTGGAACTTCTTGTTCCAATCTCCTCCTATAGTGAAATATCTCCCTTTACTCTGGAAGAAATCTATCCCGTACAGGCAAAGAGAATCATTTCCTATAATAAAATAATCACATACTCCATTTTGAAGTACTTCAAATTCAATCTTTATCTTGATTGATCCTTTAGAGTGGGGGAGTACGATTTCTGTTGGCCATACTCCAATAGAATTGAGAGGTGAGTTACAGCTGCTGAACTTAGCTCAAGGTACAGGTAGTAAGTTTTTCTTCCAGTTGGAATTGTGTTTATCTAAGTAGTCAGTTCCAACACAAGAGCAGAAGGCTCCACTGTCTAGAAGTAATTTTACGGGGGAACCTTGTATCAAGCCAGTGGCATAACAAGTTTTACCACTGGTGTAACCTTTTCCAATTTTAAGGGTTAAGGTCTTAACTTCAGAAACATGTTGGATTTTCATGTTGGGTGTCCATTTTTGAGGCAAATTGCTATCTTCATTAACAGGGTTAATATCTAGGGAAGATTCTATGTTACCTTCGATGACATTAATGGGATTAGTGATCATTAGGTCACACTCAGAGATGGAACCATCAGTGGTGGGTTTCAATCAAATCTTGGGACAAATCCAAGGGTCCACAGTCTGGGACGTCCTCTAAGAGGTCTTGGTCACTAAGATCACCAAAGACAAAGTCCATTTTATAATTTGGATACCATCTCTTAAAAGCAGAAAGCTTTCTTTGATAGATTTTCCACTCTTTGTGCTGTCTTAACAAGGAGTTAAAATTAAGAATTCTTTCTAACTCTTGTTCCTTTTCTTTTAAGATTTGTTGTCTATAATAAAGAAATCTCTCTTGTTTTTGTTCAGGAGTTATAACAACAGGCACAAAGTTACGTAATTTTTCTTCTTTTTTCTGTTTAAGAAGATTCAAATAATAATTGATCAATTCTCCGTTGGTTTATAAATCCACTGGATAAATCAAAAGATAAAGATAAATAATAAGTATTTCTACTTATATATATAATTTTTTTAAATATAAATAACTGGTCCAGGAGATAATTAATTAAACAATTAATTATTGAGGATATTTCCCGGCCAGACCCCCAGTTGTAAGCTCTCTGATACCAGGAAACTTGCAGTCCTTTAGCTACAGAGAGTGATAAAAGAACTTGGAGCAATAATATTCCAAAGAATAAACACTTTAAAGCTCCAATAATGGTATGGTAAGAGCAAGTGCAAGGTTTATTTGGTTTGGTTATAAATATTTTAAATATAATATAAAAAGAGGGGCCACAGTATTATAATACTGGGGATCTTTACAGACTAGCAACCTCTCTTCAAGGGGCCTCCTTAGGCAGTTTAAGAACCTTGGAATAAATATGGGTGCCTTAGAAAGGACTTATTCCACTAATGGCCTGGCTTAACAGCACAAGTGGCCTAGACAGGAAGGGAAACACTCACTCTGAGCACTTGACCACGAAAATCCTGGAATAATTGAAAGGGTTTCAGAGCAGATGGGGTAGATTGCTCGACTAAACTTCAATGGTTGATTGGTTAAATAAAGGTAAATAATACTACTACAGACTAAGTCATAAATCACTTGCTTCTCTTCATATAAGCACTTGATTAACAATGAAACTGTGTTTGATTGATAATAAATAATCCCTGATAACTGATAACTGATTGGAAACAGAAGGGCAAAAAGAGCCTGTTTAAATATTCTTTTTTGGGTGCTTGAGGGCCTCTAGAAGGGGTACTAGCCATGGGCTGAGGCTAGGGGGGCAATCAGGGCAAGATTGGCACGTCCTCAAGGTGCTGTTAGCCTTCTGGCCTTAGATCTGTCAAGGAACAGCTCCTTTTTAGCTGCAGGATCTGTTAATCAATAGATTGGTCATTTTGCTGATCCTGCACTGATCCTCAATTTGTACAGTAAGTACTGGTCCAAAGTGAGCAGACGTGGATGTTTATTGATTCTCCATCCTCTGCTGATCCTGTATGTAATTTGTAATACTTTTTACGACCACTGCTTATGTAGTTTTGTGGTCTTTGAAGGTTCTGATCAACTTATTTCGTGGTAAGTCTGGATCTTTATTTAATTAATAAAAAATACTAAAATTTGGTTAATAATTGATTTTTAAGGTTTTTGAACTATAATCCATGCTTGTGTGGTAGCTTTACATATGTAGTGTAGATCCTACTATATTGTAGCTCCTCTGAGCGCTACCTGGATGTCAAACTGATCACGGCAGGAGGCGCGGGGATCAGTCCATTCAAATGCGCGCGGGGACTGATCCGCTGCTCAGATGCGCGCGGGGGACTTTACCGCTGCGCGCGTGACTAGGTCACGGGATTACCTGCGCGGGAATTTGGTTGCGCGGGAGTCCAGCGCTGTAGGGACGCGGGGCTGCGTGCGGGAGTTGGTGTACGCGGGAGTCCAACGCTGTAGGGACGCGGGGCTGCGCGCAGGAGTTTGCGTAAGCGGGAGACCAGCGCTGTAGGGACGCGGGGCTGCGTGCGGGAGTTGGCGTACGCGGGTGTCCAACGCTGTAGGGACGCGGGGCTGCGTGCGGGAGTTTGTGTACGCGGGAGACCAGCGCTGTAGGGACGCGGGGCTGCGTGCGGGAATTGTGACAAAACACAATTTCCCGTGTAACTCCTAAACTACACACAACACCTGGATTTCGACTGAAATTTAGGTGTGAAATCTATACATGACATATCATGTGAAATATTAAAATGGCCAAAAGGTGCCATACTGGTGTTGTGGTCATTTACCATTTTCTATTAAATTAATTAAAAAAATATAAGGAGTAAGAATTCAAGGGTGGGGTCAGTGAGTGACCCTAACTTAATTTGGGTGGGGAATCCATTTCTGCAATAATATTTATGGATTTCCTACTCCTTCATTTTATAATAATTTTATTTTTTCATTTATCTTTGTTCCTTTTAATTTTGTTAATATTATTATTGTTGTTGCTTTGTCAGGTTGCTCTGTGCTAAGTAGCTGTTGTGGAGAGGTTGATGATTGAGTAGAAGGAGCAGGGGGAAAAGGAGGCAAAGGGATCAAGATTGGCTTGTATTCAAACCTGATTAATGTTCAGGTCACAATTTTTCTTATTGGATCCAAGCTCGATAAGCTGGAAGAAGTTGCCAATAAGATCTTTCTGTCCTTTGAAAAAATTTCTTCCTCCTCCTCCTCCCCCTCCACTGAAAAAAATAATATCACATCCACTTCTTCAGATGAAAGTTGTAATAAACTCTGAGGTACCTAAGAACCCATCTAATTAGTCAGGATTTTGACAATATATCAATATATCTAACTCTCTCAAATTATTTATTCCACACATTTATATGAAGGGCCTTATTTCTTGTGGGTTTCAAAGCCTTGAAATCTCTTAGAGAAATCCGTCTTGAGAGTGATTTAAACCTTCCCTATCTATCACCCACATCATCTCTTTAATTAGACTGATGGTTGAGGGGGAGGTTTAAATGATACAAACTGTACATGGAGTTGAGACAAGACATAAGGGAAGAAGTAATTGAGGAATTTGAATAAGATCAAACAAATGAAACAGAGGTAAAACTGAGCTTTCAGCTCTCTGATACCAGGAACCTTGCAGTCCTTTAGCTTCAGAGAGTGATATAAGATTCTGGTACTGGAATAATAGTAGTATTCAAATGATAAACATGTAAAAAGCTCAAAAAATGAATATGTTAAGAGCTGGTGCAAGGTTTAATTGGTTTGTTTAAAAAGGGTTTTCAATTTGTTATAAAAGAGGGGCCACAGTATTATACTACTGGGGGTCTTTACAGACAAACTACCTCTCTTCAAGGGACCTCCTTAGGCAGTTTAAAAACCTTGGAATCAAGATGGGTGCCTTAGAAAGGGCTTATTCCACTGATATGGCCCAGCAAAACATCACAATGGCCAAGACAGGAAGGGAAACACTCACTCTGAACACTTTACCACAAAAATCCTGCAATGATAGGAAGGGTTTCAGAACAGATGGGGCAGATTTGCTTGACTAACTTCAATGGGTTGATTGTTTTTTTGAAAAATAAATAATAATACTACAGACTAAGTCATAAATCACTTGCTTATCTCTTTCATAGGCACTTGACTAACAATGACACGGTGTCTGATTGATAGTAATAATTCCTGGTAAATTGATGGGGAATAATAGGTCCAAAGAGGTCTTTATAAATACCTTTTTGGGGTGAATATGAGCTACTCAGGGTAGGTAGAGAGGGTTCTTCTCTTGAGCTGAGGCTGGCAAGCCAGTCAGGAAACAATTAGCATGTCCACTTGGTGCTTTCAATCAGCTGACATCAGATCTTCTGGATTTCTGTGCTATTTTAGCCACAGAATCTGTTAATCTGTTTTGGCGTAAATGTGATCATTCTTCACTCATCCTTCATTTGTACTATTAATATTGTTTTAACGTAAACATATGCGGACGTTTACTGATTTTTTTACATCATCTTCTGAGCGCGTAGATAATGTTTAATAATTTTTATGATGACTTTTAGTATTGTTTTGTGGTCTTTGAAGATCAGGATAAGTGATTTACATGGTAGTCCTCAATATTTGGCTTATTATTAAAAAATACTTAAAATAGGTTCTTATTGATTTTATTCAGGTTTTACAGTTTTTAGACTATTAATAGTGCATATGTCAGGTTATTAAATATGCTAGCTAACACTAACTAGTTTGTAGCTATCTTGAGCGGTACCTGGTTGTCAGATTTGTCATGACTGATTCAGGCTTGGGGATCAGTCAATTCAGATGCATGTGGGGTGGGATCTGCTGCGTGCATGGAAAAATTGGCTGCGCGTGTGACCTCTGTCCGCCGGAATGTGTATAAAAAGGTAATAAGGGTTGTGTAAGGATGCGGGGCTGCGCGTGGGAATTGTGACATAACACATTTCCGTGTGTAACTCCTAAAATATACAAAACACTCCAATTCTGAGTGAAATTTTGTTGTAAAACCTATACGTGACAATACATGTGAAATATTGAAATGGCCAAAAAGTGCCATATTGGTGTCGTGGCTATTGGTCCCTTTTTTTTGTTTAAGTATTTAAAAATAGAAGCAGTTGGATTTCCAGATTGGGGTCATTGCGTGACCCTACCTAATTTTGGGTGAGGAATCAATTTCTGCAATAATGTTTATGGATTTCTCACTCCTTCTTCATTCAATTTTAATTTTCTTATTTAATTTTTTTTATAACATTTCTTCTGTTACTTTTACAGGTTGCTCTGTACATTGTAGCAAGCTGATGTGAGCTGAGATGAGGAGGATATATTTAAAAGGTTTAGGACAATGATTCTCAGTATTCTCCAAGGTTGAAAGATCTTTAAAAAAAGGATGAGTGAGTGGGAGTATGAGGGGTGAGGAGAAAAAAAAATTATGATGATTTTTAAAATCATGGTGCATGGTTTCAACTTAGATTGGGATCATGAATGATGTTTGTTATATCAAATCCAACAGATGCACATGAAGCTTGTCTTTTTATAACTGATAGTTGATGGGATTGGGTTGGAGAGGATGAGCAAGGGATTGGCCTGGATGACTGATATGTTTTGTTGAGTGGGATGAGATTTTAATTTGTAGCTTGGTGAGGGCAAATGGTAATATTCACCTTGGTTGAATGCAGAGTTGAGGTTTATGAATGATGATGGATAAAATGGGAGATTTGGTAATTGAAATACACTGTTTTATGGAACACCCCATTTTAAATACAGCATTGATGGGGTAGGTGTATTTCAGAAACTGTCAGCTCTCTGATACCAGGAACCTTGCAGTCCTTTAGCTACAGAGAGTGATAAAAATTATGGAATGATAATAATAATTATTATTCCAATAATAAACGCTTAGAAGCTCAAATAAATGATTTAATAAGAGCAGTTTCAAGGTTTAATTGGTTTGGTAGTAAAGGGTTTTCAATATAACATAAAAGAGGGGCCACAGTATTATACTACTTGGGATCTTTACAGACTAGCAACCTCTCTTTAAGGCGCCTCCTCAGGCAGTTTAAGAACCTTGGAATAAAGATGGGCGCCTTAGAAAGGACTTATTCCACTAATGGCCGGGCTTAACAGCACAAATGGTCAAGACAGGAAGGGTAACACTCACTCTGAGCACTTTAAAACAAAAATACTGGAATAATTGGAAGGGTTTCAGAGCAGATGGGGTAGATTGCTTGAATAAACTTCAATGGTTGATTGGTTAATAAAGGTAAATAATACTACAATAGACAAAGTCATAAATCACTTGCTTATCTTCATATAAGCACTTGATCAATAATGACACAGTGTCTGATTGATAATACATAATTCCTGGTAACTGATGATGGAATAATGGATCCAAAGAGGTCTGTATAAATACCTTTTTGGGGTGATTTTTGGTCTTCCCAGGGCATGTAGAGGGGGTTCTGCTCGTGGGCTGAGGCTGGAAAGCCAGTCAGGGCAAGATTAGCACGTCCACTTGATGCTGTCAATCAGCTGTCCTTAGATCTGCAGGACTTTTGTAATTTGTTTAGCCACAGGATCTGTAAATCTGTTATGGTGTAACTTTGATCATTCTGTATTCATCCTTCATTTGTACTACTGATATTGTTTTCAAGCATGCAGATGTGGATGTTTATTAATTGTCAGTTATTTTCTGATCGTTTAGATAATTTTTAGTAATTTTTATGAACACTTCTTGTAGTGTTTCGTGGTCTTCAAATATCAGGATCAGTGATTTACGTGGTAGTCCTTGATCTTTGATTATTTATTAAAAAATGTTTAAAACTTAATTTTCATTAATTTTATTTAGGTTTTGATCTTTTTAGATCATTAGTAATGCATATGTCCGTTTGTTACATATACTAGGCAACCCTAACGAGGTTGTAGCTCTTCTGAGTGGTACCTGGTTGTCAGATTAGTCACAACTGATCCAGGTGCAGGGATCAGTTAGTACAGATGCGCGCGGAGTAGGATCCGCTTCATACGTGGCAGAATCAGCTGCAGGCGGGTCTCTAGTACGCAGGGATATGTAATGATGCAGGGCTGCGCGCGGGAATTGTGACATAACATATTTCCATGTGTAACTCCTAAAATATACACAACACCTCAATTCTGAGTTGTAACTCCTAAAATATACACAACACCTCAATTCTGAGTGAATTTTAGGTGTAAACCCTATACTTGAAAATACGTGTGAAATATTAGAATGGCCAAAAAGTGCCATACAGGTGTTGCAATTTTTAGTACTTTTCTTTTTAATTATTTTAAAAATATAAGGACTTGGAATTCAAGGGTGGGGTCAGTGAGTGACCCTACCTAATTATGGGTGAGGAATCCATTCCTGTAATAATATTAATGGATTTCTCACTCCTTATTTTGTTGATTGAGGTATTCTTTTTTTTCATAGTTTGTGTTACTATTTGACAGTATTGCTCTGTACATAGTAGCAAGCTGACAGAAACTGGCTATCAAAATGGCTGGTTGGATAAAAAATATTCCAATGGGGGGTTTTCTAACCCCTGATAAACACTAATTGTACTTGGATTCCAAATAGAGAGAGACAATGTATTTTTTATTCTAATAAAAATTAACAGAGGTAATAAGTTTTTTTTCTCCTTGAACAACTTTAAGTCCAGGAAAATGGATTGATGAATCAACAATAATTTTTATCATTCATTCTTTATTTCATGGAAGGGACAGGAATTGGAAGAGGTATTGGAGACAAGGGGGAAGTTCAAGTACATGTTGTAAGAACAAGTCAAGAATATTTATTTGAAAATAAATTTATGGTAATCAAATGCCCTCAAGCAGAATAAAAAAAAGAAAAAGGAGAATGGACCTACAAAAAAGAATGTGCAAGAGAGTGCTACTGCATAGATCAAACCCATTGGAGTGGCAGATTCCACTACCAACTTCAAAAAAAAACAAGTGAGCCAGTCTAGGGGCCCCATTGTATGTAAGTTAGACTATCTAATTATTATGGTACTGTGTGCACAAAAATTTACCATCATCTTCATGAAAAACTATTAATTTAATGAAATTACTGGTATAAAAATAAATTACTTGCAGATAACAGACAGATACATAAAGAGAGAGAATAGAAGTGGAACTACATATACAATTTTTTTATTTTCTCTATGTATCTTTGATCAATCTATCTATGGAGATATGATAGAAAGAGATTAAGGTAAGAAATCTTATTTTCACTAGCAGAATTTAATCTCAGATTTTGGAACTTTGAGAATGGGAAGGACATGTCTTAAGACAGATGCAATGAAGATAACATAATAGATAGAGGGAAGAAGAGAACAGAATTGATTTTAAGCCAAATCAATTTTGGTGAAGTCTTCATGAATTTTGATTAACAACTAAACAGATGATAATTTTTCTTCTTCAAACAATGAACAGAGATAATCAATAGTTTTTTTCTCTACACACAAAAAATTTGAGGAAAACAGATTGATGTATAAAACGGTTTCTACTTTATTATGCTTATAATTTATTCTTTCAAATTTTGGGAATGGAAACTTGATGGAAGAGAATTTGGGGCGGAGGGTAGCGGTACAATCACAGACAGACGCACAAAAGAACAGAAAAGCAGTAGGGTTGCATATACAGTTTTTGCAATTTCTGTATGTATCTATCAATCATTCCTTCAATAGAAATATGAGGAAAAGATATCAAGGTAAGGAATCTAACTTGAACTAACAGACTGCATACTTTGAGTATGGAAATGTGAGAGTTTACAAGAAAGAGTTTTGACTAAGTTAAGTTCAGTAGAGAATGATTTCAGGGAAATGACAGGGCTTCTTTTGGAGATAATGTGAGCTTTGTCAACCAAAGGTTTTTGTCTTTTCATCAAAACCCATCTCATCATTGTAGCTCTCTTTGTCGTCAATCTTACTAAACCTTCCTCAACCTCATCATCATCCTCAAAAACTGAAGGCAAGATATCCAATTGGCAAGCTGGGTATGTCTCAACTTCCCTCTTGGGCATCATATACAGATAAAAATAATCTTTGGGTTCAACTTTTATTTGAAATGATGAAGTCATTTCTCAGGAAAAATTAAATTTGAAAAAAAAAACAGGCAATAAACCAAAATAATAAATGGAACTTAAAGATATAATGGGGATTCTCAGGAGAAATGTAGATAAGGTAGTAATTTTGTGTTTATCTTTTTTTGGAGAGTGGGTATGGGGCGAGGGAGGGGGGCGGGTGGACTGATTGAGACCAAGATTGACGAGGAGAAGAGATACAGGTTAAGGGACAATTGAGAATTGAGGCGGACGTCAGGGGCACTTTGAGGAGCGTAAGGGCGGATTTTAGGGTGAATTTGGGATTGGGGGTGTCAGGAAACGGGGATTTTGCGGAGGGTCAGGTGGGAGAAGGAGGAGAATGGTAGAGAAGATGGGATGAGTCAAGAAAAACCTGGGCCATTGGTCATTTTTATATAGTGATGATGCCGGCTTCCTGACTCCCCTCCCCTCCCCTCCCCTCCGGGTTCCTCGATCTTCATCAACGTGCGTCGCCGCGTAGAATCACACGCGTCGCTATCAATGTCAGCCTCCTGGATGCCAAGACCCTTGCTATCCTTTAGCTACCAGAGGTGATATTGTAAATAATAAATATATTGGTCAATATTTGCAGGAAAAATCCGTAGAATACTTGGATTAAGCTTATTGCAAGGTTAAATGGTTTGGTTATTGTTTATTGTTTTGAATCAAAATTAATTATTAAATATTTATAGAGGGGTCACAATTATATTGGTGATCTTTAACACCTCTCTTCAGGGATTTCAGTATGAAAACATGTAGTCCTGGTTACTTTGGGTACTTTAGTTTAAAGATTATTATACCCAAAGATAATATGTATATAAAATACACAATGGAGTGGTAGGGCCTTGTAGCCAAGCTACCACGACAGAGAAAGGATAATAAGACTCACTGGTATATTATTAAATCCTTTGGGTATCTGTTTGGGACGTGTACTGATGGGTTAAACCTGTATAATGGGGTTATAAGGTTGTTCAGAAGTTTTAATTGATAAAAAGAGGTTTGAAGACGGATATTACTGATCAGACATTGCCATAAATAACTTAATTATCTCTTATAAGTATTTGATTACCTTGGCACGGCGTCTGGATATGAATATTACTGTGTCTCTGCCCAACAACATCCTCAAAAGAGCTCTGTATTTATAGTTTTTTGGAGTCCCAATATGGTCCTTCTGAGGGTTGTAGGTGCTCAAAGGGACGGACACTAAGGCTAGCAGGGTAACCAGGGGTAGCCTGTCATGTGCCCTTGGTGCTATAGCACGGGTAGCATCTAATTTCTTAGGGTATGGGAATGATTCTACCTTATAATGGACATTAGGATGTGTGAATAACAATAATCTGTTCTATTTATGTATTATTTAATTAATTATCCTTGGTATATGTTCCCTGTAATATAATAATTATATTATCAGACATCTGTACAGAAATTTTGATGTCAGGTAAGTTCTCATTATGTATCATATAACTGGAGTAAAAGGTCATAATATTGTTTTTACTCTTTATCTAGGAGTTCCAGTTGATTTGTTTAGATAATTACTTAAATATATAAGTCATGAGAATTCATGTAATATTATTGCATCATTATCTTCCTTAGTATGTCACAAAGATGTTGATGTATAGTAATTCTCATAAAAAGAATATTAAAATATTTTAATATATTTTTTGAAGCTGTCATTGTCTTATTTTCGACATTCTTGATTCTTTGCATTATATTAAATAAAAAATACGTGTAAAGATTATTTAGGTATTTTATATAATATTATGTATATTTAGACAGTCTACTATCCACAGGAACCTTTATTACATATGTAACAAGTTCCTGTGTATGTTGTAGCCTGTTTAAGCGGTCCCCAGGACGCCTGTCGCTATGTCAGCCAGTAGTCCCGCGGCTGTGTACTTGTCAGAGGGCCGGGGCTGCGTACACGACCTTGACTGGTTGACACTGCTGTATCTCAGCTGCGCGCTGGTGCTGTGGCTGCCGTGGCTGCGTGCGGGAATTGTGACAAAACACATTTCCGCCCGTAACTCCTAAAATATACACAACACCTCAATTCTGACTGAATTTTAGGTGTGAAACCTTTACGTGACAATGTGTGTGAAATATTTAATTGGCCAAAAAGCTCAATACTGGAGCCATAGTATTTTGGTTCTTTTTTCCTTAATTATTTAAAAATATAAGGAGTTGGATTTCAAGGGTGGGGTCAGTGAGTGACCCTGCCTAATTTTGGATGGAGAATCCATTTCTGTAATAATATTTATGGTTTTACTACTCCTTCTTAGGATATTTGTATGATTATTATTTTTATGTTATTTTAGTTACTTTTGCAGCCTGCTCTGCAATAGTAGCAAGCTGACATTCCCCCACTCCAAGATATGGTCATATCTGAAAAAAATCTGGAGAAAGTTGGGAGAAAAAAATTAACTGCATAGGTGCTCCAGTGCCTTTTACTGGCTCTGTAATTTCTGAGATGTATTGGTCCCTCAGGTATATTATTTTCTGGTAACCATTCACCTTTGTCTGCAGATTCCCCTTTGTATCTTACTAAGTATAGTCTGATGTCTTTTCCTTGTACCCTCTCTTTCTTATCTCTCAATATCCTGATGACTTTCCCTTTTTCTTTTACAGGGTCAGGTTCTATTGGGACTATTGCTAGAGGAAGGTTGCTGCCTTCTCTTGGTTTAAAGTGTTTGACTAGGCTAACAGGAAAAAACCAATGTTTCCTTGATAATTTTTCACTCAAGATTACTTCCACAGCATTTTTTCCATGCATCTTCTTGATAAAAAATGGTCCAACAAAGGCTGGTTTCAGTTTCCTGTTGCCTGCCAGGTTGTTGAAGTTAGTTATAGATATCAAGATCTGGTCTCCTATCTTAAAGTCAGGTTCTTTATGGGATTTGTCCCATCTTTGTTTTTTGTATTCAACAGCTTCTTCCACACATTTCTCAGCATGGTTATTTGCTACATCTATCATCTTTTTAAAGTCAAAAGATGTTGGATGAATAGTGGCTAAGTTATAGTTCACGTTATTCCTAGGGAGTTTTGGAATCCATCCTCTTTCTAGTATGTAAGGGGCTTCCTTGGTGGTAGAATGTTTACTGCTGTTATAAGCCATTTCTAGGGCTGGGAGTAGGCTGACCCAATCATAGCAATAACCATCAGAGTTTCTGTATTCTAGACCAAAGCTACAGAACCTCCTTAGCATATCTTCTAGGGTCTGTATCATCCTTTCAGCTAATCCGTCAGTTTGGGGATGGTATGCTGTAGAAAATGCTAGGGTAGTACCCAGTATATCATGTAGATTCCTCCAAAATTCAGATCTGAATTTGGGGTCTCTGTCACTGATTATAATCTTGGGTATACCCACATCAGCTATTATCCTATTACAGAATAGTAAGGCTACATCCATAGCACTATCCTCCTTGTGGTTAGGTCAGAATTTTGCCTTTTTGGAATATCTGTCAAGTATAACTAGGACAGAGTTATGAGAATGAGTACCTCCAGGGGGGAGGCCAGTGACAAAATCCATGTTGATAATTTCCCACCTGGTGGTAGGTTCAGATATCTTCTGTAAGAGTACAAACCTTTTTCCAGTAGTTTTATTTGATTTATGGAAGGTTCCACAGCTGGTAACATATTCTGTAGTGACTTCTTTCCAGTCTATCCACCAGGCAGTTTGTTTCACTTTTTCTAAGGTTCTCTCTGTGGATAAATTGTTAACTGAAGACCCAGCGGACTCTCCGCAGTTTCCGTTGCGCAGCTCCATCTCACATGCCACGGGCGCGACTAGAGACACCACGCTCCTATCCGTCTGAGTTTCCGCCAGTAAACCCAGTTCCTTGTCCTCTCCTCCGCCATCTCAGTCCCTTCCTTTCTTTCCATCATCCCAAATCCACCCAGCCAATCAACCGTACCGCACGCAAACCAAACTTGGCAACATATCCAGATCAAGGAGGAGTAAGCCGCGTCAACTCCTTCCTGAGCACGCCACGCCAAGCAAGCTAGTAGTGCCTTCAGCTCAGATATACCGTTACAAGAGTTGGTTGCTATTGAATTGAAATAAAGAGGCTCTCGAGAAATTTACATGGTAGCAAGAGTTATACAGTCACAAAGACTGCAGCATAACAGCTTTCAAAAATAACAATCCGTCTTTATCAACAAAATAAAATGGTTGAGTCCCTGCTCAAGGCAAAGAGGGGTGTTAGATTACATAATTGCCATGAGCAGTTCATTGACTGGTATGTGCCACCCACATCATAGAATGCTGGGATAAGTGCACCTCTTCTGGGGTGATCAGCCAAAAAAGCTATGAATCAACCGCTTGCTCCTTACTCAACAGCGCACTTAGCTCAATTGGTAAGAGCATCACTAATATAAAGAGTCTGAGGTTGTGGGTTTGAATCCCACAATGTTCATTTGTTTTCATATGACTTCTGACATAAATGTCCTGATGAACAGTTGTCATGGCATTCCTGGAGTATATGTTGTATATGATCTTTGTTGCTCAGTACTAATACGCTGGAATGTTGGTGTCTATAGTAAAGGAGACTATCCCAAAAGGTAAAACTTCCTGCTTTATACAGTTTAAGTAGTGAAGCGGGTAGGCTATTTATCAAAGCTGCTTCTGGGGATTCACATTCCATAATGGTGATCAGCAGCTTGATCTCAGGAGATTAGCTATACCTTACTAGGTTGAAGAAAGCAGTGTCTAATTCACATAAGTGGATTCCCATTATTGGAGCACTCAATGCAAAAAGATTAAGATAGGAAAGATATCTTGATATTCAGGGTCATATGCTGGATTGTTAGAGTCATTAGGCAACACATTCCTACTCAGACTATCCGCATTCTGATGTTTAGCTCCAGCTTTATGTACTATAGTCATCTGTCCTCTATATTGTTGTATAGCAATTTGCCACCTGAGCATATGTCTGCTGGGGGTTTTCATGTTCATAAGAGTTCTTACAGCATTGCAGTCCTTGATTACTTGAAAATTGCTGCCTTCTAAGTAATAGTGCAGCTTCTCTAAAGCCCATACTAGTGCAAAACATTCCAATTGACTGGCCCCATATCTCTTCTCAGTATCTTTGATCTGTCTAGATATGAAGAGTACGGGTTTTTCTACTGGTTTGTCTTCTTCTATCCTTTCCTGATGTAAGGCAGCTCCTAGCCCTTCCATGCAAGCGTCAATGTATGGTTTGAAGAGTTTAGAGTAATCTGGTTGGATAAGTAGAGGAGTAGAGGTCATAGCTATTTTTAATTCCTCATAGTTCTTTAGTCTCTCATGAGTCATTTCAAATAGTGTATTGTTGTAGCATACCTCATAAAGAATTTTATTTAGCATAGCAAACTTTGGTATATATTGTCTGTAATAACTGCTGAAACTGATGAAGGACAGTAATTCTGTCTTGTTTTGAGGCATAGGTCTATTCATGACAGCAGCTATCTTATTTTGATCAGAAGCTAGAGTTAGACCAGAGACTATATGTCCTAAGGCTTTCAATTCTCTGTAGCCAAAATTGCATTTCTTCATGGAAAACTTTAGTCCTGCTTTGGAGATAGTCTGGATTACTAATCTTACTTGGTTCATATGAGTATCCCAGTCATCAGAGTATATGATAACGTCATCTATGTATACCATCATCCATCCTTGTCTGATGTAAGTACCTAGAACTGTATCTATTGTTCTCTCAAAGTGTGATGGAGCATTCTTTATGCCAAAAGGCATCCTGCAATATTCATATATTCCCAAATGACAGATTATTCTCATAAACTTCCGGCTTTCAGGACTTATTGGTATCCGGTGAAAACCTTTAAGCATATCCATAGTAGTGATGTACTTAGCCTTGGACAAATTATTGCAAAGCATGATCAATCCGGGGTATAGGATAATAATCTGCTTGAGTGTAATTGTTGAGCATTCTGAAGTCTCCTACCATTCTTGACTTGTCATTAAGCCAAGCTATGATTACAGGTGTGGTGACATCTACCTGTTCATTATTTCCTACTTTCCTTAATACTTTTAAGTCTATCAGTTCTTGGATATGTTCCTCAAGAGCTTTTCTAGACTTGGGACTAGAAGGATAGGCTGTTCTTCTGAAGTTAGGAGGATAAGGAGGCTCAATGGTCAATGTTAATACCATATCATGTCCTTTAATATCACCAATAGGATTTTCTTTATTACAGAAAGCAAAGCAGATTTTTAATAAATCTTTCTTCTGTTCCTCAGAAAGTTTTGTATTCAGAGCTGCTTGAGAGAAATATTCTTGATCAAAGTCTTCTAAATGCTTTTGGTAAATAGAGGAGGGGAAGTTAGAATGAATAGTGCATATTTTAAACTTCTTATCCCAATTACCTCCTACTGTGAAGTATCTTCCCCTGCTCTGGAACACGTCTATACCATATAGACATAAGGCATCATTACCCAGTATCAGGTAGTCACACAGACCGCTGAGTAATACTACAAACTCCACTTGTATTCTCAATGATCCTTTAGTGTGAGGTAATATTATAGGAGCAGTCCATACTCCAATAGCATTCATAGTAGAGTTGCAAGAACTGAATTTGGCTTTTGGGACAGGTAAAAGGTGTTCCCTCCAATTAGGGTCCCAATTTTTTAAGAATTCAGCACAGACACAAGAACAAAAGGCTCTAATATCCAGCAATAACCTTATGGGTCTGTTTTTATACAACCCAGTTGCATAGCACGTTTGACCAGTGGTATAACTTTTTCCAGTCATAGGTTTAACTGTGAATGGTTTGAAATCCATAATGTTTCTAGGAATTATAGTAGGATCCCATTGTTGGGGTAGGCTAGAATCCCCAAATCCCCATGAATTTTATTGATCTCTGCAGAGGTACCTATATCCCCTTCTATAACATTAACAGGTTTGGTCAAGATCAATTCACATTTAGAAAGATATCCTTCAGTATCAGCTATATCTTCATTGTTCTGGTTCTCTTCAACCTCCTGTTCTCCTTCCAAGACTGCTATCTTCCTTCTTGGTAATGGACAGTCTTGTCTCATATGCCCAGTATTGTTAAAATTCCAACAAGTTTCAGGCGTCCTCTCTTTATCCCTATTCTCATTAGGTTTCTTATTGTCAGAGGCATTTATCAGAGGAGGTTGTTCTCTGGTTTCGTTAACAGTATAGTTCTCTTTGGGTCTAGAAGGGGCCTTCTTTTCCAACCCATTCATGTCTATTACTTCTTCTAACACATTGATTAGAGTAGGCAAGTCCGCATCCATGCTCATCCTACATCTTACGCTATGGTTAAGATTGCCAGGACACAGGTTGAGAAGTTTTTCATTTACTTCCTCTTTATCAGCATCTGGATAGAAGCAATCCAATCTTTTCTTCTGTTCCAAGCACCATTTGTTAGGTTTGTCCTTGGAGGGGTCAAATGAGGAATTTTTGAAATTTTTCATCATTTTCCTTTTCCACATTCTAGAACCAAATTGTTCTTTGATCAGAAATTTCCAAGAATTCCATGGTAAGGATCCTACTTCTTGTCTCTTACTGATAAACCAGTCCAATGCTACTCCTTAAAATAGTCTGGGTAACAAGACTACAGCTATAGCTTCTGGTAAGTCATAAGAGTTAATGGTGTAATCAATAAATTTAATAAAATTTATATGATTGTATTCTCCTTCTCTGGAGAACTTGGGCCATTCAGAGATAGGTGGTAACAGTTTGAGGGCTTTCTCCATCTCAGCAGTAGGACTAGGCCTAAAGGTGTCATTCCCCTGTATTCCTAATAAGGGTGGTGCATAAGGAGTAGTAGTTTGTCTGGGAGGATTTGGTTCCTCTGTAGTACTCCCCAAGGGGTTGGTCAGACGGAATTTTAAGTCTCTAAGATCATTTTTTATCAGATTAAGTTTCAGGTCCACTTTTTTATTGAGCACATCCAATTTTTCACTAAGGGATAGAATAGAACTGTTAGTGGTGGTTGCCAATTCTTCTTTTAAGGGGTGGAAAGACATAATAAAATCTTCTTGTATTCAGGATAACATATTCTCAATTGTTTGAGTTTGTTTGATCCTACCTTGATTGATTTTCTCCAATAACTTTTCTGTGTGTTCTTTAATCTCTTCCATTCCTACCGTCTTTGTTTGGTTATCAATTAATTTGGCTACTACTGAGGTTAATTTATCCATTTGGGTGTAAACCCCGTCCAAATATTCACAAACAATCTTAAAATTATGACACATATGATTAGAAAAGGAAGTAATTACATCAGAGGTCTGTTTGGGATCAGAGTTAGAGGCTAATTGTTGTAAACCTTTTTCCACTTTTGAGCTAGTGATATTATCTGATCCCAGTCTTTCTTTCCCTTTGGCTTGGGATGGGAAGAGGATCCCTTCTTTCCTGATCCTTTGCCTTTCAGTTGGGGTAATTGATCCCACGGATTCCACTTTTCTACGTAGGATTCTAGCTCTTTCCTTGGAATCAGTTTCTGAAGAGCTATCTGGGTGGCTTTTTCCTGGGAGATTATCTTTTTCATGGATACCATGTCCTCCTTGGCTTGGGCTTCTTTGAATTCTTCCCAATATTTCACGTGCTCTTTGACTAGGTCTTTGATCCTGGACTCCTTGGCCAGATTCTGCTGGGGTGGCTGCAGGGAATCTTCTTGTAAAGGAGGGTTGCTTGATTCTGCTACTTTCTCCGGCTCTAGGTTGGGAGAGGGAAGAAGTGGTTGGTGCTGCTCCTTGCTCATCAACATTTGGTTAACGGGTTCTAATCCCTTCATTGTTGTCCTTAATGGTGGTCTCACGGTTACTGAGAGCTGTTGGCAAAGATCCATAGGAGGGAATTCTTCCTGAGGCTCTTGTGTTACGTCTGATCATTTTCAGAATAATATGTTTATAAGTGTTTTTACAGAAAAAATCTGTAAAAATAATTTTTGTTTCAAAACTCACTTAAATTGATATTAAAAGGTAATAAGACCTTATTGGGGTTGAATTGATCTCTAGTAAGTAATCCTACGGGGTCTTGGTGGGTTCCAATGAGGTCTTCACCCGTCCAATCAATATTTTCAGGGCTTCCGGAGATGTCTGGGACTTCCTGTCTAATAGATCCACTTCAGTGGCGGTGGTTTCTGGTACAGGAGGGTTCACTGGTAAAAAAGGTGTATTTTATTGGTTTAATAAAATATATTAATATTATTTTTAAAAATAAATGGTGATGCAAGTTTTGTACTTACTTTTATATTTCAAAAAGTAATTTATGCGGTATTTTTTCCAAGCTTTATGTTTTCTTAATAGAGCCTGAAAGTTCATACTCCTTTCAAGATCTTCTTGTTCAAGGAGTTTATCTAGGTGTTTGCGTGCAGAAGAAATATTAAGTTTCTCAGCTGGAGTTAAAGCTTTCCAAACGGTAGGTTTATAATTTTTGATGTATTCTTCTTTTCTTATCTTTAAAAGATTTAGATAATAGATTATTAATTCTGCATTGGTTTTTAAATCCACTGCCAAAGAATTTAATAATAAATCATGGTTATAAAGTCAGATAAATTTATCTTTGATTTTATTTTTTTGTGAAAATGTCTGGTCCAAGGTATTAAATATAATAAAATGGAATATTTCCCGGCCAGACCCCCAATTTTCAGCCTCCTGGATGCCAAGACCCTTGCTATCCTTTAGCTACCAGAGGTGATATTGTAAATAATAAATATATTATTTAATAATTGCAGCAAAAATTGGTAGAATACTTGGATTAAGCTTATTGCAAGGTTAAATGGTTTGGTTTTTGTTTATTGTTTCAAATCAAAAGTGATTATAAAATATTTATAGAGGGGCCTTGATTGTATTGGGTATCTTTAAAACCTCTCTTCAGGGATTTCAGTATGAAAACACGTAGTCCTGGTTACTTTGGGTTCTTTAGTTTAAAGATTATTATACCCGAAGATAATATGTATATAAAATACACAATGGAGTGGTAGGGCCTTTTAGCCAAGCTACCACGACAGATAAAGGATAATAAGACTCACTGGTATAATATTAAATCCTTTGGGTATCTGTTTGGGACGTGTACTGATGGGTTAAACCTCTATACTGGGGTTATGAGGTTGTTCAGCAGTTTTAATTGATAAAAAGAGGTTTGAAGACGGATATTACTGTTCAGAAATTGCCATAAATCACTTACTCATCTCTTATAAGTATTTGATTACCTTGGCACGGCGTCTGGATATGAATATTACTGGGTCTCTGCCCAACAACATCCTCAAAAGAGCTCTGTATTTATAGTTTTTTGGAGTCGCAATATGGTCCTTCTGAGGGTTGTAGGTGCTCAAAGGGACGGACACTAAGGCTAGCAGGGTAACCAGGGGTAGCCTGTCATGTGCCCTTGGTGCTATAGCCCGGGTAGCTTCTAATTCCTTAGGGTATGGGAATGATTCTACCTTATAATGGACATTAGGACGTGTGAATAACACTAATCTGTCCTATTTATGTATTATTTAATTAATTATCCTTAGTATATGTTCCCTGCAATATAATAATTATATTATTAGACATCTCTACGGAATTTTTGATTTCAGGTAAGTTCTCATTATGTATCATATAACTGGAGTAAAAGGTCATAATATTGTTTTTACTCTTTATCTAGGAGTTCCCATTGATTTTTTAAGATAATTACTTAAAAATATAAGTCATGAGAATTCATGTAATACTTTTACATCATTATCTTCCTTAGTATGTCACAAAGATGTTGATGTATAGTAATTCTCATAAAAGTATATTAAAGTATTTGAATATATTTTTTGAAACTGTCATTGTCTTATTTTTGACATTCTTGATTCTTTGCATTATATTAAATAAAAAATACATGTAAAGGTCATTTAGGTATTTTTATATAATATTATGTATATTTAGAAAGTCTACTATCCATGGAAACCTTTATTACATATGTAACAAGTTCCTGTGTATGTTGTAGCCTGTTTACGCGGTACCCGGGCCGCCTGTCACTATGTCAGCCCGTGGTCCCACGGCTGCGTACTTGTCAGAGGGCCGGGGCTGCGTATACAAACTTGACGGGTTGACACAGCTGTATCTCAGCTGCACGCGGGTGCTGTGGCTGCCGCGGCTGCGCGCGGGAATTGTGAAAAAACACATTTCCGCCCGTAACTCCTAAAATATACACAACACCTCAATTCTGACTGAATTTCAGGTGTGAAACCTTTACGTGACAATGTGTGTAAAATATTTAATTGGCCAAAAAGCTCAATACTGGAGCCATAGTATTTTGGTTCTTTTTTCCTTAATTATTTAAAAATATAAGGAGTTGGATTTCAAGGGTGGGGTCAGTGAGTGAACCTACCTAATTTTGGATGGAGAATCCATTTCTGTAATAATATTTATGGTTTTCCTAATCATTCTTAGGTTAGTTGTATTATTATTATTTTTATGTTATTTTAGTTACTTTTGCAGCCTGCTCTGCAATATTAGCAAGCTGACAATGGATCTGAAGGTGGTGAATTGAAGGGCAGTTGTTGCAATCTTAACCGACTGTAAGTATTTGTTAGAGCTCTAATATCACTCGGCAAACGCGTCTGATGAATGCTTGAGTGGATCACCAGCCAATTGTAAGGAGCCTCGAGTTGGGTTTCCAATTGGCCCACAAAATCAATTGGAAGTATTTGCAAAATCTTTATTGCCCAACATACGCGCCTGATGATTGCTTGGAAGGACCACCTCCAGTTGGGTTATCAATTGGCCCATGAAACCAATTGGAAGTACTCTGGAGGTCTTTATCACTCGGGAAACGCATCCAAGGAATGCTTCCATGGAGCACCAACCAATTGTAAGGTGCATCTCATTGGGTTCCCAACACACCCATGAAAGCATAAGCTCTGAATGAATACCTCTAATAGGTTTAGATTGCAACATCTGCCTGTCAGCGCAATACCCTGGGATCAATAGCAACGCGTGTGGCTCTACGTGGCAACTCAAGGTGAGGGTTGAGGAATGTGGAGAGCATGGGAGGGGAGTTAAGAGACCGGCATCATCACTATATAACAATGACCAATGGCCCAGGTTTTTGTTGACTCATCCCATCTTCTCTACCAGTCTCTTCCTTCTCCCAACTTAACCTCCGCTGAATCCCCGTTTCCTGACACCCCCAATCCCAAATTCAACCTAAATCCGCACTAGCTCTCCTCAAAGTGCCCCTGATGTCCGCCTCAATTCTCAATTTTCCCTTATCTCTTCTCCTCATCAATCTTGGTCTCAATCAGTCCACCCGCCCCCCTCCCTTGCCCCATACCCACTCTCCGAAAAAAGATAAACACAAATTCACCACCACCTTTCTATATTTCTCCTGGGATTCCCCATTATTTCTTTTATTTCCATTTGTTATTTTGGTTTATTGCCTGTTTTTTTTTCAAATTTAATTTTTCCTGAGAAATGAATTCATCGTTTCAAATAAAAGTTGAACCCAACCATTATTTTTATCTGTATTTGATTCCCAAGAGGGAAGTTGAGACATACCCAGCTTGCCAATTGGATATCTTGCCTTCTGTTTTCGAGGATGATGATGAGGTTGAAGAAGGTTTGGTAAGATCGACAACGAAGAGAGCTACAATTATGAGATGGGTTTGGATGAAAAGACAAAAACCTCTGCTTGAAAAAGCTCACATTATCACCAAAAGAAGGCCCTGTCATTCCACTGAAATCATTCTCTACTGACCTTAACTTAGTTAAAACTCTTTTGCGTAAACTCTCACATTTCCGTACTCAAAGTATGCAGTCTGTTAATACAAATTAGATTCCTTACTCTAATCTCTTTGCCTCATATATATATAGATAGAATAATTGATAGATACATACAGAAAATACAAAAAGTGTATATGTGACCTTTTGCTTTTCTGTCCTTTTGTGCCTCTGTCTAAGATTTTACCGTTACCCTCCCTCCCAAATCCTCTTCCATCAATTTCCCATTCCCAAAATTTGAAAGAATAAATTAAAAGCATAATAAAGTAGAAAACTTTTTATACATCAATCTATTTTTCTCAAATTTTTCATGCGTAGAGAAAAAAAATATAGATTATCTCTGTTCATTGTTTGAAGAAGAAATATTATCATCTGTCTAGTTGTTAATTAGAATTCCTGAAGACTTCACAAAAATTGATTGGTCTTAAAATCAGTTATGCTGTCTTCTTCCCTCCATTTATTTTGGTTTTTTCAGTGTACCTGTCTTGAGGCATGATTCTTCCTTTTCTAAAACTTCCAAATTTCAAGAATGGAGTCTGTTTGTACAAACTTGATTTCTTACCTTAATTTTTACCTTGTAATTCCATAGATAGATCTACCCTCCCCCCCAAATCCTCTTCCATCGATTTTCCGTTCCCAAAATTTGAAAGAATAAATTAAAAGCAGAATAAAGTAGAAACACTTTTATACATCAATCTATTTTCCTCCAATTATTCACGTGTAGAGAAAAATAATAGATATTATCTCTGTTCATTGTTTGAAGAAGAAAAATTATCATCTTTCTATTTGTTAATTAGAATTCCTGAAGACTTCACAAAAATTGATTGGTCTTAAAATCAGTTATGCTGTCTTCTTCCCTCCATTTATTTTGGTTTTTCCAGTGTACCTGTCTTGAGGCATGATTCTTCCTTTTCTAAAATTTCCAAATTTCAAGAATGGAGTCTGTTAGTAAAAACTAGATTTCTTACCTTAATGTTTACCTTGTAATTACATAGATAGATTGATCCATAGATACATAGATAAAATCCAAAAAAAAATTATGTGATTACAATTCTATTCTGTCATTTGATGCGTCTGTTTTTGATTTTTGATCAATTGCTTTCTTTTAAGATTATGCCCATCCCATCCTGTGTCCTGACTCTCATTCAGTCTCTGTCCCAGTAGCTCCGCGGAGGAACTGAGAAAAAGACTTGTGACATGTCTGTATCACCCCGGTCTCTTTACTTCCCAGGCAAATCCCTGGGTGACTTTCTGGCTACCGCTCTTTCTTCCTGCTTGGCTCCTTCTCATTTTCTTTCCTCCTCATGATTCTCCTCTCTTTGTGGCTTCCTCATCTTCTCACTTTACCTATCTCCTTTTCTTAACTCCCCAATCTGAATTCTCTCCAACTCAACACTATCACCTTGACCTGAACTCCTAACTCTTCCACTCTGATCTGAACTGTCTCTCCGCCGTCCAACGAATGCCTGGTAAGAACCTAATCCTCAAGATTATCCTTGTATGATTTTTCTAATAATATCATTCAATCTTGGAGTCTTCTGTCTTCCTTCTCTGCACTCTATCAACCTTCTTGCCGCCAACACCCTATCCCGTCTGATCTCTTTCTTACTTTCTAAGTGAATCAAAGCTGTTGGTCTCCTCATTTCTTTCTTCCTCTTAATATGTGTGTTGTCTCTCATGATTCTAACTTCTATCCTTAGTCTGCTGGTTTTCAGTTCTGAAGAAATCTATCAAAATCTTATCACTTTCAGTACCAATAAATTCCAATAAATCATTAGGTTCTAATCAT